>JAMWET010003847.1:0-80000 GCA_024036415.1 Prochilodus magdalenae
TCTGCCTGTACGTTAATTAAAACCACAATGTAATGTCTATCTTCTCTGACTGGGTGACTCTCACTGTGTACGTGGAGAGTGGAGTGGATTTATGGTAGGCAGTGAAATTTAGGCACCATGATTAAAAGAACAGCCCTCCTGTACAAATCAGCTCCCTTCTTTCTTTTCAATAAGCTGTTCAGAACAGCCTAAGCACACAGTTATGTCTGTCTTAAACTCTTCAGGAATTATACAGACATATGGAATTACAAGGTGATGCTCATAAAGTGCACAGTGAGGTCCCCATATTGTGATGAAGGAAAGAGTAGAAGGTGAAGTTTTATCAGGAAGCATGCTGTATATAACACATTCTTTAAGACTACCAGTGCAGCGTTCATCCACAGTGCATGTAGAAACTCACAGGGTTGCTAACTGGATGAGACACTTGTAACTTGACGGTAGTGCAGGATGAGCTCTCCACATCTGGAATCTTCTGCTGCTCCGTATAGAAGGATGTAGTGCTCCATTTCTGGTGAGAATGTAGACACATCAAATGAGTTAAAGATTAAAAGAACACACTTCCCCAAATTAATTTGCCTGAATAAAAACCATAAAGAGCAAGAAGCACTTTGACGTACATCAATATAACCAAGGACGTTCAAGGCCACATCTCCACTAATTCCAAGGTTAGAAACCTTCTCTACAGGAAGGCGGTGCTTGAAGGTGGAGTGCTTCATGCCGTTAACATAGACCTGAAAATGACCAGTAAAGATGTTGTAAGATTTAATATTAACATTTATTTTATTCTAAATATGATCAATAAACTAAATTAAGAAACACACCTCATAGCCCACTGCACTCGGGGCAACAAACATGTTGAATGGTGCCCCTTTGGTGAAGGGACAGTCTGAAACTGATTCCTCACTGTCCCACTTGCCATTCCTGAAGCTGTTCAGGATCACTTTCTGACCAATGAGGGGCTTGAAGGAAAAAGCGATGTCATCACCATCAGCTGGTCCAGTTTTGAAATTGATTGCAAACCTATAAAGACAAATAAAAGTTTGTATCACAACACATGAGCTGAGCTTTGTACTGCATGGTATGTTCATGGTATATTTGTCTTTAAGTGTGAAGGGAGAGCGTACTGGTCAGCATTTTCAGGAACTGTCCCTTGGAAGTATACTGCCATGTCTTGTTTGACCTCTTCTGGAATTTTACCAGAATAAGGAATGGTCTGGGAAGAAGACAAAGTAAAGAATTTGTTATGTCATTGTCATGCCTGCTGGTTCTCCTCCCACCTCCGATCTCCTGGACTCCATTTCCCATGATCCACCACCCGATGTCACATGTTCACTATTACCCAATCACACCCCGTTACCTCGCACTAGATCTCCAGAGTACTGATTTTGTTGTCTTTAAGTGTGAATTGGAGTATTGCCAGCATACTGGTCAGCTTTTTTCTGGGAACTGTGATTCCTTGATTTACGAAGTATACTCTGCCTGATGTCTTGTTTGACCTTCTGTTTTTGGAAGTTTTGCCCAGAATAAGGAATGGTCTTGGTGTTGTTGTCACATTAGAAGACAAAGTAAGTTCAGCGCTCGACATTCTGTTTGTTATGTCATGTACAAAATAGAACAATACAAACTGAAGTTTTAATTAGTCAAAATTAAAAATTATCACAGTAAACAGATTTCTATGCAGTGTAATTACAGAGACGTGAATTAAACTAGTTTCAGAAATCAACAGAAAGCAGCACTCTTCACAGGACAAGAAACACAAGCAACAACGCAGGGACGTCTCCACCCTGGAGAAGCTAGTTGGACATTCTTTGATAACTCGAGATGATGAAATTAAATGATATACAGTAAACTTTTTATCTGATCCACTGCTTTGCTCTTGCTATCGCTACTCCCTCTCTTTATTCAATTTCAAGCTCGCTTGACCACTGCTTTGCTGTCTCTCTCTCCAACTTAGAATGGTTTGTTTAAAAAGCAACCCGAATATCATACTCAGTCTGCCCATACAGAAACTAAAACCACAGTGTAATGTCTATCTGCTCTGACTGGGTGACTCTCACTGTGTACGTGGAGAGTGGAGTGGATTTATGGTAGGCAGTGAAATTTAGGCACCATGATTAAAAGAACAGCCCTCCTGTACAAATCAGCTCCCTTCTTTCTTTTCAATAAGCTGTTCAGAAAAGCCTAAGCACACAGTTATGTCTGTCTTAAACTCTCCAGGAATTATACAGACATATGGAATTACATGGGAAATGCTCACAATCTGCACAGTGAGGTGCCCGTCTTGTGATGAAGGAAAGAGTAGAAGGTGAAGTTTTATCAGGAAGCATGCTGTATATAACACATTCTGTAAGTCTACCAGTGCAGCGTTCATCCACAGTGCATGTAGAAACTCACAGGGTTGCTAACTGGATGAGACACTTGTAACTTGACGGTAGTGCAGGATGAGCTATCCACATCTGGAATCTTCTGCTGCTCCGTATAGAAGGATGTAGTGCTCCATTTCTGGTGAGAATGTAGACACATCAAATGAGTTAAAGATTTAAGAAACACACTTCCCAAAATTAATTTGCCTGAGTAAAAAGCGTAAAGAGCAACAAACATTTTGACGTACATCAATAAAACCAAGGACGTTCATGGCCACATCTCCACTAACTCCAAGGTTAGAAACCTTCTCTACAGGAAGGCGGTGCTTGAAGGTGGAGTGCTTCACATCATTCACGAAGACCTGAAGACCAACAAACATGTATTAATATTTTACATTGCTAGTTTTATGTCACACATGATCTAGAACCTAAAACACACCTCATAGCCCACTGGACCCAGAGCAACAAACATGTTGAATGGTGCTCCTTTGGTGAAGGGACAGTCTGAAACTGATTCCTCACTGTCCCACTTGCCATTCCTGAAGCTGTTCAGGATCACTTTCTGACCAATGAGGGCTTTGAAGTTAAAAGCGATGTCATCACCATCAGCTGGTCCAGTTTTGAAATTTATTGCAAACCTATAAAGACAAATAAAAATATATCTGAACTGAACTACTGTACCTGTATTTACTGTTCATAGTCCTACACAGGCCTGGACAATAATTCGATATCGGTATTTACCGCGATAAGAAATGTTTCAATAATGGTGATATCACGTTTGCGGTATTTCGATATGTATTATTTATGGAATCTGTCGTTGACAAGCGTTTTTTTTACAGGGCGCCATCAGTTTGCTGCATTCAAGCACAGTTGAACACAATCGGCCTCCCTAGCCGGGCTACGTCAGTGCGTGATGACGTAATCACAGGCACGCAGCCAGATAGGCTAGGCTAGGCTAGGCTACGCTAGGCTAGGCTCAGCTCCAGCGCGGGACATTTTAGATGCAAAATGAGTGCCCCTGACGGCAATACACAAGTGAGCGAACAAGCAAAAAGACAGAAGACATAGTTGATAAGAAAGGGGGGACAAATTCAGTGGTGTGGACGCGGTTCGGCTTTCGAAAGTCTGATAAACTTCAGGTTTCAGCTTGCTGCAAATTGTGCCGGAGAGTGGTGCCGACTAGCTGCGGTAATACATCCAATCTGTTCCAGCACCTCAAGCGGTTCCACTACATAGAACATTCTGAGAGTCAAAAAATGGGGCACCAAAAACGTTCAAGCCAACCTGTCCCTAAAACATCGCCAGCATCTGCGTCCGCCAAAGAGAACCCCATACAGCAGTTGCCGGTGGTTGCATTCATGACATACAGTTTTAGACTGCTGTAGTTACAGATTTTAAAGTCATTCTTTTAAAAGTAAATGTGTAAAGTAAAGTTTTAAAGTATTTATATCGATATCGGAATTATATTGTATCGACCGAAATTAAGTCTGGGTAAAACTGGGTCCTTGGGTACCACAATTTCGTTCCACCCCATGTACCACATGTGATGCGAATGACAATAAAGTCTTCTTGAATCCTTGAATCTTGAATCCCTTGAATCCTTAAGGAATATATTGCAATATAAATTTTGGCCATATCATCCAGCACTAGTTCTACAAATGTACAAATGTAATATTCACACATGTTGATTATACACACACACACACACACACACACACACACACACATATATATATATATATATATATATATATATGTCTTTAAGTGTGAGGGGAGAACATACTGGTCAGCTTGTTCAGGAACTGTCCCTTGGAAGTATACAGCCATATCTTGTTTGGCCACTTTTGGAATTGTACCAGAGTAAGGAATTGCCTGGGGAGAGGACAAGTTGATTTCTCCATCAAGTCACAGAATAAAGAATAATAAAATGTGAAGTTTCAGTCTGTAAACATTAACAATTGTCAACTATTAATGTTCACAGTCCTGTTTATTCTGCCATTAAGAAACCTAACACAACAAATCCTGCTCTGTGTGCTATTGAGGACACTAACATAACAACGTCTCTCTCTAGTCACTTGCTGGCTCTCACTGTATACATGTAGAGTGAAGTCGATTTATGGCAGGCAGTGAAATTTGGGCACAGTGCTTAAAAGGATGGTTCCCCAGTACGAATCAGCTCCATTCAATCTTACCACAGAGCACAGCCATATTTGGTTTAAATCGTTCAGGAATTGACCGACATATGGAATTGCCTGGGGAGTACGCAATGTGCACAGTGTGATACCCATTAAAGAATAGAAGGTGAAGTTTTATCAGGAAGCCCGCTGTATAGAACACATTCTCTAAGACTACCAGTGCAGCGCTCATCTACAGTGCATGTAGAAACTCACAGGGTCGCTAACTGGATGAGACACTTGTAACTGGCCTAGACTCTGGGATGAGCCCTTCACAGCTAGCATCCTCTGTTGTTCCTTATAGAAGGATGAACTGATCCATTTCTGGTGAGAATGTAGACACATCAAATGAATTACAAATTAAGAAACACACTTACAAAAATATATTGCACATAATGCGCCCAAAACGTTTTGACTTACATCAACATAACCAAGGACGTTCAAGGACACATCTCCACAAATTTCAAGGCATGCAACTCTCTGTACAGGAACGCGGTGATTCAATATGGAGTGCTTCACACCGTTTACAAAGACCTGAAGAAGATCAGTAAATATGTAAATATATGATGTAGGATTCTCAATTTATCAATTATTTATAACTTCAATTAAGAAACACACCCTAAAGCCCTCTGCACTGATGACAGTAATCATGTTGAATGATTCTCCCTTGGTGAATGGCTTATCTGAAGCTGATTCCTCACTGTCCCACTTGCCATTCCTGCGGCTGTTCAGGATCACTTTCTGACCTATGAGGGGCCTGAATTGAAAAGCGATGTCATCGCCATCATCTGGTCCAGTTTTGAGATTTATGGCAAATCTGTATAATATAGAAGAACATACATAAAGATTTGTTAAGTTAGCCGCATAGTAGTAACTGTCCAAGAAGAGTGTACATGCTGCAACACTGCCTGTTTATATTGTCACTATCCAAAGGAAAACAGGTATCTCCAAAATGGTAACTTTACAGGAGAGGCCAAAAACCTCATTTAATTTGAATGGAAGTCAATGGAACCAGACATCTTTCCAAATGGTTTTGGGCCATTTCTGTTGGTTCATTCTTCAAGAAATTTCCACCCACTGTAAAGGGCAGCTCATGTGATCAAATAAGCATAAAAGTAAAAATGGAGATGCATAGTTTTCTTTGGACGATATGCTAAAATATGTTTGTATGTGATGTGGTACGTAACACAGGAGCTTACTCTTTGGCTTCATCTGGAACAACTCCCTGCAAACACAAGGCTGTTCCAACTCTAGTCCTCTCGTAGAGTGTGTCCGCATAGGGAATTGTCTATTACACATAAACACACGAGTACACATTTCCATATTCAAGTGATGGATGATGGGTACATTTAATTAGAAACACCACCAGTTTCCATAGTAATAGTGTTTTAATTAGGTATCCATTTACTCACAGGTCTGAAAACTGGCTTTGCCATTTCCGACAGGAAGTTGTTAACAAAGAATGAAGAGGTTTGCCAGTTCTGAAGAAAAGAAGGGAAAATCAGTGATGTTCTAAAATGAATAAAGCAACATGAAGACCATTATGTACATTATGCAAAAGTCAGAAGCTTTTATTTTCTCTCATATATTATTCTACAACATCAGAAATCATATATATACACTGCCTCGCCATTTGAATATGAATAAGCATCTACATAAGAGGCTTTAAATGTTAATTAGTATGTTTCAGCTGGCAATAAATTATTTAAACCTAACTGATGCAGTCTTAACACTATCCATCACCACTCTGCACACTATTGTACATTTAAAATTTTAATTTCACATATTACTATATTTTGTGTTTATATATATTTAGTGTATATATTGTAGTTACAATACATCTAAGTAACTACATCTTAATTAAGGCCTATTTAACGTCTTGATCTTCTATTCTATTCTACTCTACAGTGTTCTATTCTATTCTATTCTATTCTATTCTACTCTACTATATTCTATTCTATTCTATTCTATTCTATTCTATTCTATTCTATTCTATATTTCCTTACAGTGTCGTGTGAGTGGGTGGTCAAAGCATTCTGCTAGTTGTACGGTGACTATGTGACAAACTTTGATTTTGTGCTACTTGTAGCTTCTTAATTCCTAAACAGTGTGGGAAGACGTATCTCGTGTTGGTGAGAATATGTTTCTGTGTTTCAGAAGGGCCAAATTAGTGGCCTGCGAAGCAAAGAAAGCAACTAAGGAAAAACTGAAATGATTGGAATTTGGTTAAGAACCGCCCAACACATTGGATGCATACGTTCAATAGTGAAATTTTCCCATACGCAGTGCTTGTAGGAAAAAGGCTTCTGTTTGCTAGGGAGCAAGAAAAAAGGTCTGCTGAGTCCAGACTGACCTACAGATTGACCCTATATTAGTGTAGGGGGGGCATCAGGGTAAAAAGGGAAGTGCTATGAACCCATCAGCATTTTGTCCAACGTATAACCTCTGGAGGCAGCATTATGATTTGGGTATTGCTCCAGTTGGTCCGGCCGAAACTCAACAACGTGATGTGACTGTAATATGAACCTGAACTACCCGAATGTACTGTGTGACCAGATTATCCCATAAAGGTTTCCGTCCCCGCAGGTGGCACATTTCAGACTGACAATGACAAGATTCATCAGGCTCAAATTGTGAAATAGTGGTTCAGGGTGCAGGAGGAATCATTTTCACCAATGAATTTACCACCGCAACACCAGAGCCCTGGTCTTAACACCATTGAGAGAGTATGCGATGTGCTGGAGAATGCTTTATGGGGTGATATGACTCTTCCTTCATCAGAACAAAATCTCTAAAAATGTATGCAAATCCAAACATGTTATGGCTGGTGGCAATGTTTTTTGGCCTTGGCTGTGTATTAAATATCATTGCATCTCTTTTGAACATGGCTACTTGCATCTTGAGCATTGATGCAGAAGTTTCAAGACTCATATCTCCCAGATGAGCACTGGGAAAGCTTCCTTATTTTGTTTTCTAGATTTACAAATACATTGTAAAGCTACACTTTGTAGTGAGTGGCCGAGGGCATGTTTACTTTTATTTCTCTTTATATATTTCTTTATATCTGTAATTCTGGGGTGTATTAGCGTTAGCATTTGTCTCAAAAACTGCTAATCATTTTTTCCCAGTGCTCATATGGTGGATTTGTATTATGCACGCTGGCTACTATTGTACGGGGATTTATGCGGTGTTGTTCCTGTAAGTTGAGACACTCCTTTACTTACATTTATGACACCAAGAAGGTTCATAGAGACATCTCCACCAATTACAAGGGCAGATACTTTCTCCCATGGTATGCGGTGGTGGAACAGGCAGTGACGTATCTCGTTTACATACACCTGTAGAAGCATTGAAAATCTGTGGTGTAATTCTCCATGAGCCACTTACTGAAAGTACAAGTAAACATCTGCTTAGTGCGGTTGTACCTCGTAGCCCTGAGGCTTCACCACGAAAACCATACTGAAGGCTGCTCCACTGGTGAAGGGCTTGGCTGGAGCTGATTCCTCATTTTCCCATTTGCCGTTCTGGAAGCTGTTCATGGCCACTTTGTTCCCGATGCTGGTCTTAAAGCAAAAAGCTTTGTCATCACCATCAGACAGCCCAGTCTGAAGATTGATTTCAAACCTGGCCAAAAGAAGAGAGGCAAAGTTTCATCACATGAAATTAGAGGCTATAACTATAAGTTTTCATCACATGCTAAATTATCCGTGAATGCTGGGTGCTGCAGTCGTCCACTAAGAACTAAATAACTGTTTTAATACAATTAACCTTGTACTCTGGATAAGAGCGTGCGTAAATGTAAAATCACAACGTTTCACAACTTCATATTTACTGTATTTTCCGGTTTTAAATGAAATGTTATCTTACTCTTTGGCATCTACAGGAACAACCCCATGGAAAGACAAAGCCATGCCTAGTTTTAGCTTTGCAGAGAGTGGGCTCATGTATGGAATTGCCTGTAATGAACACAAGAGAGTTCATGTTTCACATGTTCATGTGACAGACCAGTAAAACTTCATAACAGTAAGAATAATACAGATTGTATTTGCCAGTTGTCAGATTATTTAATATATTTTTCCACCAGTGCTTCTTTACTTACAGGTTTGATGACTGGCTGCGCCATTTCTGACAGGAAACTGTGCAGGAAAAATGAGGATGTGTTCCAGTTCTGAAAAAAAAGAACAAAATCAGGTGTCAAAATTAGATAAAAATAAAAAACAACAACAACAACAACAACCACCAAACAATAATAATAATAATAATAATAATAATAATAATAATAATAATAATAATGACTACACAATCAGGGTTTAAAAGTAAATAATAAAATAAAATAAAAAATATTACAATAAGATAATAATTACAAAACCATGTGTTAAAAGTAAATAAAAAATAAAATAAAATAACAATAATTACAAAATCTGGCGTCAAAATGAATATATTAATATATATTAATTAAATATTAAAGATTAATAATAATTATTATTATTATAATTCATTACTAATAAGCTTGTCCCTGATATTACATATATATTTTTGGGGATATTACATATCCAAAAAATCATAACCAGACTCACTTCAATCACACCAAGTATGTTCATAGTGACATCTCCATCAATAGCAAGTGTAGACACTTTCTCCAAGTGTATGCGATGCCTGAATGTGCAAAGCTGTACGCCATTTACGTACACCTGTAGGAGCATTGACAGTCTGTTGTGAAATGTACCATTACCTATTTATTAAACACACATTTCAAAGGGCTTCTACACACTGTACCTCATAGCACTCACGCCTAACCACGAGAAACATCTTGAAGGCTGCTCCACTGGTGAAGGGCTTGCTTGGAGCTGATTCCTCTCTCTGCCAGCTGCGGTTCTGGAAGCTGTTCATGGCCACTTTCCTACCGATGCAGGGCTTGAAGTGAATAGCTTTGTCATCGTCATCTGATGGTCCGGTCTGTAGGTTTATGTAGAATCTGGGCAAAATACAGTAAAGGCAATGAAGGGAATCAAGTTGAGCTTGCATGCATTTCTGACTGCATTGAACTTCGATATAACCATGGTTGGGGGACTAAAGTCACATGACTTGACTCGAGGCAAATTTCAGCACTTGAGACTTGCTGATAAAAGACTAAACTTGATTTTTATTGAAATGCGTGCAAACCTGGCAACCTTTCAGAGAACATATCAGAGAACGTATGAGTAGACCAGCAAACCAACATACGAAGAAGAAGTCCAGAATCGCCGCAGTAGGCGCCAAAGACGGCAAGGGACCGTCTGTAAAGTGCGGCTTTTGTGTAAAAACGTGCAAGATGAGGAGCCTGTGGATGTTATTTATGAAGACTTAAAAAAAGACTTAATCAAACCTGTCATAACATAATTGAGACACAATACATAAACTTACTGCAGAATAAAATCCTTTGTGATTTATCCAATCACATCTTACCTACTACAACCCTACAAGTTTGGTAAGATATGCATTGGTTGAATTGTATTTAATATGTATCAGTAAGTTTCTACTGTGAGACATCCATATGCTGTACACATCTAATATCACGTGTGAGGCCTATCTCACAAAATACAACCCTAAGTTTGATCATATATATCTTGTTATTTTTATATTTAATAAACTACTACTATAAGGCAACAAGACAGAGATCTGAAATTGGTTGAACACACAATAATCTTTTATTGGGTAAGATGTGCTTGGTTGCATTTGATTACATTTAAAAGGATTTAAATTACTATAAATCGTGGGCTGCAGATTAGGGAACCAGCCTTGTGACCGGAGGGTTGCCGGTTCGATTCCCTGAACTGACAGTAACGACTGAGGTGCCCTTGAGCAAGACACCTAACCCCACAACTTACCCTCAATGGGTAATGCAGAGACTTTAAATTTCCCCACTGTGGGATCAATAAGGGATTAAAATCTTAATAGTGTGAGACATTCAGATGACATACATATCTAATATTGCCTGTAGTATACAGACACTGAGTAACACACTTCAATGTTTAGTTTGGTAAAATATGCAAAATTTTAATTTTTTTAATATATTTAATAATGTACTACTGTGAGACATCCTGACATCCATCAACATCCTCCACCAAAGTAACGTCTGCTTAGTACTGTCTCCCAATGCGCTTCTGCAGTCTCTTTCCGATGACAGATACATAAACTTAGAAATCAACTGTGGCAAGAACTACCTGTAGGTCCTGTGAGGATATCTTGCGAGTCTTGTGCTCTGCTCTTGGCTGAATTTGCTGGATGGTCCGACCTGACCATAATGGCAGGTGTTTCACTTTGTAAATTATTTTGGGAACAGTGAAATGGCTGGCTTCTAATGGTTTGAAATCCATTACTGGTCCCATAATCATCTACAAGCTTCTTTCTGAAGGCCAAAGAGCTCTTTGGATCACACTATGGTAATACCCCACACTTCAACTGTCAACAGCAAACCAAACTAAATATCTGGAGCTTAAATAAAACCAGCTCCTCCAGAATCCTCCTAACCATGTCCTAATCATCAGCAGCTGATGGTGGTGCACCTGACTCTAATTATTTTAATCTGTTATTTTAATGTCCTATTATATTTATCACAAGAAACTGTATTTCTGTTTATTAGTTTTTACAGATTATTATTAACGATTAATGAATTAATAACGACATTTCTATAGTCTTATGTGTTAATTTACATTACCTCCATCTCCAATATTGTTCAAATGAAGATCAATTAAGTTCAGCTCTTTATGACTTGACTTGAGACTTGAAGCCTGAGACTTGAGACTTGCGATTTGCACATGTGTGTCTTACTCCCACCTCTGGATATAACTGTCTGACAATGGTATGTATGTGTAAAGTAAGCATTCATTTTGCATGCCATGCCTCCACATAAGTTACATCTGTGGCTGCTACTATAAAACAACAACTTACTCTTTGGCGTCTACAGGAACGACCCCCTGGAAACACAGAGCCATTCCTGGTTTCAGCCCCCCAGAGATTGGGCTCATGTAGGGGATTTCCTGTAATGGACACAGAGTGGACTCACATCAACTCACAAAAGAGTGATATACAGAACATCCAGATGAATATATTAATTCCACAAGTGATCCTAATTCATCAAGACTCCATTTTGAAGTCTGTAGGATGTCATGATTAGCTTTTCCACACCCACTGTAAACATTCATTTACTCACAGGTTTGAGCACTGGCTGGACCATTTCTGACTTTAAGTTGTCGAGGAAGAATGAAGACGTGTGCCAGTTCTGAGGAAAATAAAGAGAAACTAGACGGTAATGCTGCAGAATAGAAATCCTAAAAAATCTTTGGTGGTATTCATAAATTATTCTAGATCTTTCCCATTTTCAATTAATATACATTTTTAATAAGGGCAGTGGTTATATATAGAACCATAACATGCCAAAGAACCATCTACAACTGTCCATTTGCATGATTAACTGGTTCACCTAAACTTGTTGAATGTGCTTCTTCATATAGCATTTCATAACAATGTTTCTATATAACACCAAATAAGGTTGCAATATGACTACAAGTCATAAAATCTTTTCTGGGATTGTATAGAACCCAATGTGCTAAGAGTGCAGTACTGTTTGCAGACCAGCATTCAGATGATAGACCTCTACAATGATCAATCTTACACAGAAGACTCTCCATGTACTTACTTCAATGATACCAAAGATGTTCAGGAAGACATTGCCATTAACAAGAAGTGCAGAGACTTTCCCCAAGGGGATGCGGTGTTTGAACATGCAGTGTCGGAGGCCGTTTACATACACCTGTGGAAGCATTGGAAATCTGTAGTGTAATCCTCCATGATCCACGAAATAAAAGTACAGGTAAACATTTGCTTTGTGCGGTTGTACCTCGTAGCACTGAGGTTTCACCACGAGAAACAACTTGAAGGCTGCTCCGCTGTCGAAGGGTTTGATTGGAGCTGATTCCTCACGTTCCCAGCTGCCGTTCTGGAAGCTGTTCAGGGCCACTTTCTCACCGATGCGGGGTTTGAAGTAAAAAGCTTTGTCATCGGCATCAGATGATCCAGTCTGTAGACTTATCGCAAACCTGGGAAAAACAATAAAGACAAGAAGCAAATAAAACAATTCTTGCATGTTTGGGCATCACTGACTGTCCTGCTCGGTTCAGCTCTTACTTCTAACTATCTATAAAGAGTATTCTACTGTACTAGCTCAAGCTGTTCTCAGGCTGAGAACATTTAAAAGCATTATGTTAGGATCTATTTAAACCCAAAGCATTATTTTTTTTGGTACGTAACTTCAACATACTTACACTTAGCTGTATTTTGCCCCCTGCATGTACCACTTTCACCTCAGTTCTAATATTCACACCTCTTACACATCATTTTTCTATTTGTGTCTGCACTGTACTATATATATATATATATATATATATATATATATATATATATATTCAACTTCAGGGATATTTATCTGGTCAGTTAAGTAGTAGGGTGGGCCGTTAATCAGTTTCAGCTGCTTTGGTGTTAATGAAATTAACAACAGGTGCAGTAGAGGGGCAACAATGAGACACCCCCCAATACAGCAATGGTTTAAAAGGACGAGGTCATTGACATTTTGTCCCCCCTCATCTTTTCCCACTGATTCTTCACTAGTTTTGCAGTACACTTGGGTCAGCGTCACTACTAGTACCATGGTGCGGTACCTGGACCCTACAGAGGTTGCACAGGTAGTCCAACTACTGAAGGATGGCACATCAATATGTGCCATTGCCACAAGGTTTGCTGTGTTTTAAGAGGACAGTCTTAAAGAGTATGGTGGAGATTCCAGGAGACAGGCAGTTACTTTAGGAGAGCTGGACCAGGCTGCAGAAGGTCCTTAACCCCTCAGCAGGTCCGGTATCTGCTCCTTTGTGCAAGGAGGAACAAGATGAGCACTGCCAGAGCCATACTGCTGTGAATGTGCCTGACCAAAGAATCAGAAACCTCATGAGGGCAGCCTGAGGGCCCGACGTCCTGTAGTGGGCCCTGTGCTCACAGGCCAGCACCGTAGAGCTCGATTGGCATTTGCCACAGAACACCAGAATTGGCAGATCCGCCACAGGCGCCTTGTGCTTTTCACAGATGAGAGCAGGTTTCACCTGAGCACATGTGACAGACGTGACAGGCTCTGGAGACGCGGTGGAGAATGTTATGCTGCCTGCAACATAATTCAGCATGACTGGTTTGGTGGTGGGTCAGTGATGGTCTGGGGAGGCATATCCCTGGAAGGATGCACAGACCTCTACAGGCTAGACAACGTATTAGGATGAAAACCTTGGATCCGTTGTCAGACCCTACGCTGGTGCAGTGGGTCCTGGGTTCCTCCTGGTACACAACAATGCCCAGCCTCATGTGGAGAGAGTATGCAGGCAGTTCTTGGAGAATGAAGGAATTGTTACCATTGACTGGCCCACCAGCTCACCTGACCTAACTCCAACAGAACACCTCTGGGACATTATGTTTCGGTCCATGCGACACCACCAGGTTGCACTTCAGACTGTCCAGGAGCTCAGTGATGCCCTGGTCCAGATCTGGGAGGAGGTCCCCCAGGACACCATTCGTCGTCTCATTAGGAGCATGCCCCCACGTTGCATACAAGCGTGTTGGGGCCATACAAACTACTGAGTACCATTTTGAGTTGCTGCAATGGAATTTGGGTTAAGTGGACGAGCCGGCTGCATCATTTCTTCACTTTGATTTTCAGGGTGTCTTTGAATTCAACCCTCTGTAGGGTGATCATTTTCATTTCCATCAAACGATGTGGCATCCTTTCGTTCCTAACACATTACCCAGTCTACATGAGGAAAGATATTCTGCATGATTTTTTTTTACCCATTGAGATCTCATATGTTTTCAAAGTGTTCCCTTTACTTTTTTGAGCAGTGTATATATGTATATATACATATGTGTATATACATATATGTATAAATGGAGAATAAATGGCACTGGAGAAGAAGCCTGCCTGACTGTGTTTTGTTATACTGTACAACCCTGTATTGGTATAATAACAATACCGTTGAATTTAAATAAATTAATGCACAATCATCATATGTAGGGTCCTTTCTACAGGGAAATGCCTGTCCCAGACCCTGACCTCTAATTCAGTTACCCTACTTTTCACTCATCATGTATTTTAGCTGGGCTGCATGTGTAGTTGTTTGAGACTGTACAGTAAAACAACAACTTACTCTTTGGCGTCTACAGGAACGACCCCTTGGAAACACAGAGCCATTCCTGGTTTTAGCCCCCCAGAGAGTTGGCTCACGTAGGGGATAGCCTGTAATGGACATGGATTGTTGACATTTTTACATCCATCAACTGACAGAGGAAGGATATAGAGAACTTCCAGATGGGAATCTAGTAATTCCTCAAGTGATGCTAACATAGGGGCATATGGATTTGCCTGTAGTCACACACAATGTACAAACTTCCATATTTATCATGTTACAGAAGAATGAGACATTTCCACTACAATCTACTACTTTCACGATCAACTAAGATTTGGTTTCACAGTTACTTTCAGGGCTTTTTATTTACTCACAGGTTTGAGGACTGGCTGGATCATTTCTGACTGGAAGCTGCTGAGAAAGAATGAGGAATTGTGCCAGTTCTGATTAAAAGAGAGCAGGAAAAAAACATCAGTGAATCTCCAGGGCAAAATAAAAACCGTAATGTGAGGACAGATTGCTCAAGTGTTCATGCTTTATATGAAATAAATTAAATAATGGATAATAATGTTTTCGCAGTCCTCTTGAATTTAATATTGTTTCCAGATACAATGCTGCATCCAAACTGAAGTTGTTGGAACTATTTGGGTATACATACTATATATATTCAATTTGAGAAATTTTAACTGATCGTACACAGAAGATCCTAACGATACTTACTTCAAGGATGCCGAGGAGGCTGAAGGAAACATCTCCCTCGATTGAAATTGTAGAGACGTTCTCGAAGGGTATCCGGTGTTTGAATATGCTTTGTCGGAACCCATTCACATACACCTGGAGAAGCATTGAAAAGCAGTTGTACAATTTTCTTGTGATCTTTTAACTTAAAGCATATATACCTTCAAACACTGTCCAGTCTAGAACATGCAATGCAATGTTCCATTAAAGTTATCTGTGGGAAGTGTTCTGTTGGTTCCTCAGAAGGTTCTTACACATTCATGTTTGATCAGAATGTTCTTTAATATTCCTGTTTGATCAGAATGTTCTTACACAGGCTTTAAGCTCAGTTTAATACACTGTTATTCTCCCTTATTCTTCTGCTTACATTTATTTCTATTTTATTTAATGATTTTAACGATTAGCGATATTAATAATATTTTAATGGTTTTTAAATGATTTATTTTGCTTTTATTTGTTTTTATTTATTTCTACCTTCTTCCTTTTATATAAAGCACTTTGAATTGCACTTGTGTATAAAAGGTGCTATACAAATAAACTTGCCTTGCTTTGCCCTGCCTTTAAAAGGAAGGAGAATGTTCCCTAAAAGCATTTTGAGGCCTCAGTAACCATCTCAGGCCTCAGTACTATACATAAAACATTTCTGACTGATGTGTGGCCCTGATAACATCCTCAAAACATTCTCTGAATGTTTCGGCTAAAACAGTACCATAACGCTTAACCTCATAGGAACATCATTCGAATTTCAATGATAAACATCTTTAAAACGTTCTTTGAACATTAGATAAAGACATTTTCTTGAAAACTCTATTCAATCTTGATGGTAACATTAGCCAAAGTTTAGAACGTTCCCTGGAGTACCTCGTAGCATTGAGGTTTCACCAGAAAGAACATGGTGAAGGCTCCTCCCCTGGTGAAGTTCTTGAATGGGGCTGATTCCTCACTCCCCCAGATGTTGTTCTGGGCGCTGTTCATGACCACTTTCTCGCCGATGCGGGGACTGAAGTGAAAGGCTTTGTCATCAGTTACCAACGGTCCAGTCTGGAGATTTATCACAAACCTGGGCAAAACAGAGATGGGTGAAAAACAAGTAACTCTCCTTTTTGCTTATTATACACCAGGAAAAGTTATGCACAAAGCTTCACAAATAAAGTGTGAACTTACCTTTTGGCATTAACAGGAACAATTCCTTGGAAACACAGAGCCATTCCTGGTCTTAGCCCTCTAGAGAGTGGGCTCACATGTGGAATAACCTGCGTGAAAATAGAAACCATATGTCCTCATGCATGATGTGAATGATTAAAAAAAAAGTTATTTTCAGAGTTCACCTATTAGCTCACTGGACAGGAAATGAGTCACCTTTGACTGAAACATATCCAATAGCATGTGATACCTCAACAAGCACCAGTAACAGCTGTGATTCCATTTGGCATGGACTAAACAAGTTCTGGACGTAGACCACATCACTATTCTGACACTATCGCATCAAAGAATTGCTCAGTTGGGCCAGATTTGGTGGATGCCTTTCCTGGCACAATTCTGAGGGGAGTTTCCTGTAGACTGGGACTTATTGTACTGCTGGTAGGCCCAAATGACCATACGCTTCTATGCATCTGCAAACTCAGTTACTTCCTCCACACTATGGACCTTTGGCCCTTCCCAAATCCAATCACTCCTTTTGACCAATCACAAACATCTGCCTTGGACCCATTTTCCACACAAACAAGACATTCACTGCACTGTACCACCTTTTCCCAGTCTATGAATACCATTGCACAACCAGCCTGATCATCCTCGTGCGACACCATCAGCAGAAACCTGAAGTTACTACCACCATAAACACTCAAAATTACTTATTTGATTTCACAGTTAATATGAGATAACTTTACTCACCGGTTTGAGAATTGGCTCTACCAGTTCAGACTGGAAGTTATTCAGAAAGATTGAAGACGTGTGCCAGTTCTGATAAAAATGCCAAAAATAATTAGAAGCGTATTCAAGCTGAGACCTTTGGAGTGAAATTCAAAGTGTCACAATCATCCACAGGTGTCATATCTAATATTAAAATATACCAAAGTATTACTTACTTCAATCAGATCAAGGGTGGTCATGGAGACATCGCCACTGATAAGAAGAGCAGACACTTTTTCCAAAGGTATGCGGTGCTTGAACATGCAGTGTCGAGAGCCGTTAACGTATACCTGCATAAACATTGCAAATATATGTAATAACTTTTTCTCCCTCTTCCTGCTCTTTAATAAATGATTATCTACACCATTGTTCAGAACCACACCTCATAGCCTTCAGCCTTGATCACAAAACATATGATGAAATGTGCCCCCTTAACAAAGGGCTTGTCTGAGGCTGATTCCTCCTTCTCCCAGCTGCCATTCGTATAGCTGTTCATGGCTACTCTTTTACCAAGGCAGGGCTTGAAATGAAAGGCAGTGTCATCATTCTGAGACTGTCCAGTCTTGAAAGTGATCTCAAATCTGTGAACAACAAACAAAGATTTAACATGTGAACCTATACGCATAAATTAATGCTATAGAATTGAAACTGACTTATAAGCAGGTATGTAGCTTCATATAAAACATTTTGTACTTTGCAGCAGGACATGGGATGGTTGGGGGTTTGAAATGGTTTCACATCACAAAGGTTCATATGGCGTTGGTAAAGATGATATGGCAATGGGTAACGGTGAATGTGTGCATATGCATTTTTAGTTGAAGATTTTTTTTGTAACTGCTTGGATAATCCACATTAAATAAATAAGTGCTTCATTGGTCTTACAAAGAAAGTTTGTCAATCAGGGAACAGCATTGTATCACTAGCAGAGCAGCACCACCTGAGGCAGTGGGAGCTTAAGTGTCTTGCCCATGGGGACATCCAGGTATAGTCAGCTTATACAACCTTCCAGTTTAGGTCTTCCCTCTCCTACCAACTGCCAGCCCACCCTAACAGACACTGATGCGTCACTGCTTCTCTTGCATAGTGAATTTTATGCAAATGAGCCTAGTGTAGACTGCTTACATGAAAAAACCCACGTTTCTGAGTGAGTGAGTAAGTGAGTGAGTGAGTGACTGAGTGACTGAGTGACTAAGTAAGTGAGTGAGTGAGTGAGTGAGTGAGTGAGTGAGTGAGTAAGTGAGTGAGTGAGTGACAGAGTGAGTGAGTGAGTGTTAAACTATCCTGACATCTTTGAGAACTGCAACCCTTCAGCACCCCCAATTCCTGCACCCTGCTATGCCGTGTAGTCAGTGTAACCAGGTGGAAAGCATACTCTTTGGCCTCTTGAGGAACAGTCCCTTGGAAGTACACAGCCATTCCTGGTCTTAGCCCACCAGACATTGCACCCGCATATGGAATTTGCTGTTGTAAATAAAAAGAATCCACATTCTCTAAACATGTGACAGATTTTCAATGCATTTCCACACATCGTTTTTATTTTTCATTATTCTGAATTCCATTAAAGGTGCCTGTTTAACTTACAGGGTTGCTAACCGGAAATGAAATCTTGGAGTGTGTGGTCGTGGAATATTCCTTAAAGAAGGAAGAAGAGCTCCAACTCTGAAGGAAGATGAAAGCACTAAAATGAAAAACTGCCCTATTTGCTACAGCAATATTTTTTCAAGAATTATCAAGAAATAAAGTCACTTACTTCAATTGTCTTAAAACCACTTATGGTCACATCTCCACCAATTTCAATTCCAGACACCTTGTTCGAGGGTATGCGGTGCTTGAACATGCAGTGTCGAGATCCGTTGATGTATATCTGCATGAATATAGCACTTTTTCAGCATGTGCATGTTTTTTTAAGTTGGTCTGTTCATTAGTGCATGTAATAAGACGCACCTCGTAACCCTCAGCTGTAATCACAAATATCAGTATGAAGGCTGCTCCTTTAGCAAAAGGCTCGTCAGTGACTGTTTCCTCCGTCCCCCAGCTACCTTTCCTGCAGCTGTTCAGGGCCACTCTCTGACCAGCGTAGAGCTTGAAATGAAAGGCAGTATCATCATCTTTAGACTGTCCGGTCTTGAAATTGATCTCAAACCTGTCAGAAACAAAACACGTAACAAAGAAACAATGAAACTGAATTCTTGAAGCTGTAATATCACAGTATTCGGTGTTGTTGGTGATGTAATTGTAACTGTATGAGGTGTAGTTTTTCTTTGCAGTGTTTGCTTACTCCTTTGCCTCTGCAGGAACAAACCCTTGGAAGTACAAAGCTTGTCCTGCATTTAGTTCCCCACGGATCAAGATATTGCGAGTTCTCTATATAAAA
This sequence comes from Prochilodus magdalenae, assembly GCA_024036415.1. Classification (NCBI taxonomy): domain Eukaryota; kingdom Metazoa; phylum Chordata; class Actinopteri; order Characiformes; family Prochilodontidae; genus Prochilodus; species Prochilodus magdalenae. The sequence goes on from JAMWET010003847.1 coordinate 19,760, forward strand.
AAAAACAACGAATAATCAATGAATGCCAGATATGCTAAATAAAAAAAATTCACTAAAATATCAATAGAGGAGGAAATTCCATAAGATTCCCTGTCCCTGAGAAAAACAAAATTCTATTGGCATTCCAATGCTCATACAACGATATTTATAAAAAATCAAGCTGGTAAACATTTTGACTGCAACAATCAAATCTCTCCATACATTAATTCTACCATAGGAAATATCTACAGTAGTTGTCATATAGAAATTAAACAAGTTACCAAAAATATTAATATTAAAGTTGACATAAAGGGATGTTGTTATCCCAAATGCGATCTAATATTACAAAAGCACAGTGGGTCCCAACGTGGTCCCCACCAGGCAGTCCACATTGTCCCTTCATCCCTATTTGTTGTGTGGGGAGAAAATGCAAACTGTCTGGTGGGGAGCATTTCGGGAACCACTGCAAGAGACAACATATATGATAACACTTACAGACTGTAAATCATGCTCAGATACGTCTCTGTGGTGAGAGGTGTGCCAGCCACGGTGGGAATGGCGGCCACGATGGCAGCGGGCTTCACGGTGTGAGCCATTGTTGGAGTCGTCACTGCTGTCACTGTCACTGCCAGAGTGGTCCTTACCATGCTTGAAATGCTTGAAGTGCTCGCCACGGTGGGAGTGGTGGGAGTGGTGCTCGGAGTGCGAGCCACGATGATGGCCTCGTTTCATCCTTACAGCTCTTGTTGAGAAGAAAGCAAGATGGGTAGATTCTCCAAGCAGAGATTCTGTAAGCACAGAATGAGCCTTACATCCAAGTGTGCCTGGTTTTATAAGGTACTCAGAGGTGGGGTAGCTCCTGACCCCAGGCTGATTGAAGCCCTTAGGGGATTCTCACAACCGTTATGGACTAGTTTGAACTTGGTAACCCTCTGGCAACAAGCTGACTGACAGACTTGAACTGAGCAAGGTTCCTCCAAGGTTATTTTCAAATAATTAGCGTTTATGATATTTGAATTTTGATATAGTATTAATAGTATTAATATCAAATAACAGTCATCATTAAAATAATTGTGGCACAGATAGTTGCACCCAGAAGGAATCAACAGACAGAAATTAAATTTGGTGGGTAAGTTTGACATCATGAGACATGTGAATGATTCCTGTTAGTGCCAGCACCATTGGCAAACGACTGCACAATGCAGGACTACATGCTCACAGGGCGTTATGAGTGTCGACAGAGTCTGCAATAGTGTCATGCTAGACTGTCATGGACAGGCTCAGAATGGCAGAGGGTTGCTTTTGTCTTGATGGAGATGACCAAAGAATACGCGTGGAAGACAGTGTGATCAGTGCCAGTTTGTTATCACGCATCACACGCCCAGAAGGCACGATGTCACTCCACTTCCACCCCTATCGCTAAATCTGCAGGAGCTGCATGAGAATATCGTCACTGTCCAAGGAAAAAGATGTATCTCCATTTTTGTTGATTTTTACTTTTATGCCTTATTTGATCACATGAGCTGCTATTTACACTGTGTGGGAATTTCATGAAAAATGGACCAACAGAAATGGCCCAAAACAGCTTGGAAAAATATCCGGTTCCATTGACTTCCATTCAAATTAAAAGAGGTTTTGGCCTTTTCTGTAAAGTTGCCATTTTGGAAATACATGTTTTTCTTTGGACAGCGACGATATACAAGCTGCATGGGAGGAATTATCACAGGACACCATTAGAAACCTCTACTGGGAGGCACTACTGGACTTATACTGTCCATTCCAGTCTAAATGTATCATCATTTATTGTTCTCGGTAACCTTTATCTCCTTCTGAATGACACTGCAATCAGACACTTCCTACTGGTTACACCTTTTCTATTGATGACGAGTGTCTAAAATAAGCTTAGCTTTCAACTTTTCATTGTACTCTGGAGGGACATCTTTGCTCCAGTGACCATAAATGTTAAAAATAGTGTTATAAAGTGTTATAAATGGTTATATGACCTGAACACATCATCTCTTCTTGTGATGTGATCTAATTCTGCCTGGAGCAAACTTGGCACTTTGATATCCAAATGCATCTTTCACCCGGTATCTCCCAGGTGTTTGAAGTCATAGTCACGACAGCAGTAGCTGTCACCTGCATGCAAACTGAAGTTCAAGCTCTAAGGCATCCAAAGGAACGAGTGTATGACCTTCTAGACTTCATGGATATAATATAATAAGTTATAAATTACTTTTATTTTTAATCTTGACATATTTTGGCTCTTTCTGCATGTGAAGTTTGCTTGTCCACTGTGTCATACTGATACCAAAAGACCCATATCTTCCGCATTACATAATGTTTATTGTTAGCTGTGCCAAAAACAAGAACCACATGCTATATCAGATCTTCAGATATAACCACACCTATCCTTCTGGATTGCATGGACTTTCCCAATGCTCATCGAGTGGAAGGCAGGAAATCCTGGACAGGCTGCCAGTTCATCGTCACAGACACACTGTACATATTCCATACATGCACACCTAGGCAATTAAATATCTTCAGTTCACATGACAGCTTGTCTTTGAACTGTGGGAGCAAACCCACGCAGACATGGGGAGAACATGCAAACTCAGAAAACACCCTGGATGTCCCAACCTGGAATCAAACCCTGGTCGAGGCTGTGAGGTGATAGCGCCACCCACTGCACCACTGTGCTCTTCCCAAATGCAACCAGCTTAAACAAGAATGCAAACTATTTTCTAGTCCGTTAGATCTATTAGCATACATGCCCTGAAAAGAAAATTAGTATGCAAAGCAATACATATTAAAATGCAAACAGACTAATGCAAATGAGTATGTGGTTGGTGGTGAGGCTGTTGGTGCGTGAGTGAGTCTAACCTCACTTTATGCCTAATAAATCAACACCCTCTGCTATTAAATCTAATGTCACTTCAAATCATTCTTAAAGCTCAAATTCAAACTTTCCTTGCTTATTCACAAATGGCATCCAGCGTCCCCCCATGCCAGTGAACTTCTCCTCAAACCAAATCATGCTTGACCAAAATGTGACTATAGTTGTACCCAGGCTTTATGTCATCTACTACAAGTGATTGGTCAATCCTGCAAACAGTACAAAAACACAGGTTTGATGTTTTACCTTATGAACTTGTTTGTATTTCATAAATATGAAATAGTCATTCTAAAGTTATTGCCCTGAACACATTCCAACATGGGTAATACAGGATGTTCACCACTGTGTCACATCATTGTTCATTTTTGCAGATTTAGCATATTTAAACTATTGCACTGTTATTCTTCACTGTTGGATCTGTACACTTCCAAAACCAGGAAGCGTGCAGAGAAGATCCTTCACACCCTGGCCACCATCTGTTCCAGCGTCTTCCCTCAGGCCAGTGCTTTAGCCAAATGAGGATCAAGACAACCAGGCTACAGAGACGCTTCTTCCCACATGCCATCACACTCATGAACAGCTGAACATTACCATTCACATTACACTCCACATTCGGGACACTTTTCTCACTTCCTGTTCTGCTGTACTGCACTTTCAATATCTTATTTATCTTAGTAACAGTTTCACACATAACTCCATCCTCTGTACGGACTCAGATCTGTCTCTACAACCGGACTGCTGCACTCAGCACTTTAAAATACATATACAGCTCCACACAATGTAAGGTTTACAGGTATGTAAGGTGTGTGTGTGTATGTGTGCATGTTTGTGTGTGTGTGTTAGGATGTGTGTGCTCGTACGTTGTGTAATGTTGGTACTTTCTGTGCTCTGTGAGCTGATATAAGACAAATTCCTTGTATGTGTAAACATACTTGCCAGGTAACGCTGGCTTCTGAATCTGATTCATACTGTATTTATAGGCAGCCAAAGATGATCCCAAAATGAACAAAGAGTGTTATTATCAGGAGATACTGATACAACCTGAGAGTCTACTTTATATGAAGGGGTCAAAAAAGAGTTCATCCCACCTGTAAATGTAAGATAATAAGAATAACAGAATTCCTGTTAAGGCCACAGTTATTTATTGTTTAATTAGAAATCACAGAAGTAAGGGTGATGATGTTCCTACAAGGGCATTTCTACAGATAAACCAGTAGAAAGCCTAGCTGGTACTACTGAGAATGCAGGCTCAGTAATGGATGTACGAGAGCTGGACATCTCCCTCCACTTCCAGCATGCTGATCTGTTCGTAAGGTATGCGGTGGAAGAAAGTACACAGGTGCTGCCCATTGGCGTACACCTTAAACTTCTCTTGACTACAGCGAATGGAGATCTGAGAAGAAGAGAGAGAATGGGAGAGAGAGAGAAATAGAGAGGGAGGGGGAGAGCAAGACTTGGCTGGTTATTACCTGATAACGGGACAGGAAGTGCTGTATGGATAAAATGCAAACATATCCATGTAAATGAACCCTCACTTCAAAGAACTGTCCCTCCATGAAGGGGTTAAAGCCAAATTCCGTCTCTTCATCACCCCAACAACCATCGATCAGGCTGTTTCTGACCAGCACACCCTCTCTAATGCGAGGGTTAAGGTGGAAGGCAATGTCTCGTGAGCCACCAACCATGAAGTTAATGCAAAACCTACAACATAAAAGACAAATTTATTTAGTGTGTATATATATATATATATATATACACTTAAACGTATACATTTGATGGATCTATGTGATTCCACATTCTGACACTATGTAAAAACAAATTTTTGTTTTTTGATTTAGCTGCACTTACATATAGGCATATAGGCACACTCTGCAGTTCTACAAATAGAGACTGAAGTCCAGCTTTTACTAAGCATGGCTTGTTAGCCCCACTTTAGCTTAATTATCAGTGATCAGGGCCCCACAGAGCCACAAATGGGAAGGTATGGTCTGGGCGGTGGATCCCTCTCTGAACTGACACGATAAATCACATATGGCAGTATAACCAGACCTTTATGAACACCTCATTCACTCTGCTGGACTGAGAAAAGTCATTTTAACCAGACATACTGACCCAACCTAACAGGGGCCCATTAATATGGAGAATCTGTGTCTATTACTCCAGGGTCTGATCCACTCTCATCACTGCTTAACAACATTAAGTCATATATGTGCCATGTGTACACATGCAGGTAGCTTTATGTAATAGCAGTATGAGTATTATATGTGTACTATATACATGCTAGTGTCTATAAATTATTATAATCTGTCCCATATGTATTATACACATATATGTACTACCCATATGTAATACCAATACCAATATTTCCCATATTTATTGCATACATTTTGTGATATATATCAGCAACTGGGAAAAAAAGAAGCACACACACACACACACACACACAGCAAGCTCACACACAGACATATGCGTATACAGGCACACACACAAAATACCTGTCAGCTCCATATGGCACCATGCCTCTAATTATAATGGTCCTCTTGAAGGTCATTCCTCCAGGGATCATATCCGAATAGGGGATGCCCTGAACACACACATACATAGATAAATAAAGAATTCCCAGTTGAACTACATGGGGCTCATGGGATCAGTCTGAAATAACTTTCTAGTGTTTCTACTGGGCCCTGGAGCAAGGTTACCTGTCTGCACTCAGTGGTACGGAAACTGATCGTTATGTGCTGTCTAAATACAGGAATCTGCAGTAATGCAGAATTGAACATAGCAGCTATGAAAATATACAAACAACACATAAAACTTCCTTCCAACTTACAGGGTTGAAGATAGGCTGCAGTCCCATCACCTGAGGATAAAAGAGTATTCACATTGTGACATGATCTTTAGTGAACACATCAGCTTTTGTCTTTACTTTATTAAATGATGTAGTTGGGCTGTGGAAAAGAGAAGCAGAGCTTTATGATATGTACTGATTGTAGAAATGACTTCTACACAGTCACCTGTACTTTCTGAATAGAATACTGAGTGGTTGTATGAGTATATGCTTTCACTCGGATCTGAACATCTGGAATGCATGAGAAACAAAGCAGTAGACCTAGCATGCCTTTAAGGCCAATTGTGTCTGATATATTGTCCTACTGACAGTGGAAATTAGTCCAAAGGCTGGACAACAATCGGCTAAAATGGTCTAACCAGCTAATTAGGCTGACTACATTCCAAATGGCATCTTCATCTAACAAACATGGTCATGGTCTAGATCTGCCCGAATGACTGATTGAGGCTACTAGGTTCTCAGCTGATCAAATACATATTCACACCTACCGGCAGATTTCCTCCAGGGTATCCCATGCCTCCTCCCTTACAGAGAGATATTAATATAAGCTATCACACAGAATATAAACTATCGCATACAAAAGCTAGAAAATGAATGAATGTTACATATTGACTGTTTTATCAGTTATTCCATAAATAAAGGGTGATCTCTGAACACTAATGCACAAATAAAGATAAGGTTTAAAATAAGATATGACATCCTAGCATGTACAGAAGTCAGCAGTGAGATTTATTCTCACTTACCCCCATTCCAGGTCCTGGATAACCTCCCTAAAGGGAAATTACAGGAAGTGTACTTTACTGTTCTAACACTCATAGAATCATATTTCCAAAAATAAACATATAGTGCCCTTCTCTTACCCCCATGCCACCCATCCCTCCTCCTTGATAGCCTCCCTGTAGGTACAAATGTTTAGAAATTAATACATTATTTATTAAAATACTGTATATTAGCAGTGCAAACTGGTCTCAGGTCTGGACTGTAAAGGGGAACCAGAAATCAATATATCAATAATTACATAATACACACAACTCAGGATATACAGGCACATAGAGCTGAAATACGCACCCCCATTCCACCACCAGGATAATATCCCTACAGAAGATAAACAACATTTTTATGGAATTTATATTGTACCATTGCATGATGCATACTTTTGGAGACAACCTCTGGAAAAGACTTACCCCCATCCCACCTCCGGGATACCCACCCTGCAAAGGTTCAGCAGGTTAGTGTATATGTATACCCAGGCTGGCTGTGCTTTAGATGAAGGTAACACAGGCAAATACAGGGGACGTTGCTTGTGCACTCACCCCCATGCCACCTCCCATACCACCAGGGTATCCTCCCTGTAAGAGATAAAATAAAGTCTTAATGTAATGAGAAGAAATGTAGTTGCCTTGCGTGTTTGTGGTACTAAATTCAGGCCCTTGCACATAGTGTTGCACGAGGATGATGGGGTGGATGAGTGGCGGGATTTATAGGTTGAGAAGAGGTGGTACAGTGCAGTGAATATCTTGTTCTATGTGTGGAAAATGGGTTCAAGGAAGATGTTAATGATGGTAATGATGGTAAAAAGGAGCAATTGCATTTGGGTGTGCCAAAGACCATAGTGTGGAGGAAGAAGAACAATTTGCAGGGGTATAGAGGCGTACAGTCAGACGGCTGTACCAGCAGTGGCTAAAACCCCAATATCCAGGAAACTCTTCTTAGAATTGTGCCAGGGAAGGCATCCACCAAATCTGGCCCAACTGCACAATTCTATGATACAAGAGTGGCTGAATAGGGATGTGGCCTACATCTAAAAACTTGTCTAGTCCATGCCTAAGCCAGTCACAGCTGTTATTCATGCTTGTGGTGGTGTTACATACTATTAGGTATGTTTTAGTCACAGGGGACAATTTTTATGTCTATTGAGCTCATATTCAAAAGGGTTGAAAGACATGGACTACATCTGTGCTAGGACTAAAAGGAGACTCACAACTTTTATTATTTATTGTAGCTGATTCAGACTCTTTACAGTTCGTCTTTTTGACCAATTTCATTTTTAGCCAAAAAGCAACAAAAACAATACCATTGCTTATTTGTTATTTAACTGAAGCTACAGACTAAAAGAACGCACTGATGTGAAAAGGCATGGGTTGGTGGCTAGGCTTAACACTTGAATAGACATGCACACCTTACATCATCTATAAATCCTTTGAAATATGACCACATATGTGGCATTTTGCCAAGATGCAGCAGCAGCATTACTGCAATATGCAGTTCAGCTGGCTCACAAAACTATGACACAATACAAGTCAGGAAAGTTTACATCTACCAAACCCCTGTGTTAGGTATGAAGATCAGCTGATTCTGATCCAACTGTGCACCCTGATGATTCACTCTCAAAATCTGTCTAAAAGCAAAACCAAACATGACTGCACTTACCCCCATGCCTCCCATTCCTCCTTGCATACCCTAAAACAGAGATGGACTTTATCACTTTTGTTTTAAATACGCATATACAGTATTACAGTGGGAATACTCACATCCTTTTAGAGAAAGCCTAATGTCTAGTCAGTTATATATATTGTATTATAAGCATCATGCTTGTTGTAGTTACATGCTTTAAAGCTCTTTTCCTATTTTTCATTTTCTCACATACAGTAATTTGTGCTAGCTTCACTTTACATTGTGTCAGAATTTCATGATGCAATATTACTTGGAATTAATCATTTCAGTATTAACTTTCATTAAAAGTTAAGGCTTAAGAAGTTACCATATTTGGAGATATGAGCTGTCGCTCCGACAATGACATTCTACTCTCTATATTTTACTGTTTATTTTAGTTAGCAACAATTGGTCTTAAAATGGCCAATGGAAATTTATTTCAGTCTTTTTCTTTCCATGCTGGCTGATACAACCAAAGAACCTCTTCCACTTGTCAGGACTTCAGAAGGTAGACAGAAGGCCATATGAACCAACCTATCACATTTAGTTCTTAAAAGGTATAGTCACTTTTGTGAGGAAACATAAGGCCAATCTAAGTCTTCTAGAAGTCCAAGATACATCATAGGCTGTGAATATGGGCAGTAGTTTGATTGGGCAATTCTGGAAACTGAAAGGTTCACTGTACAATAGCTACAATGAAAAATGTGTCTATTTCAAGATGCAGACTATCTCAGGTAACACTTTACATTAGGTGTTGACTAACTAACATGAAGTACATGAATAAATACATTAATAATGCTTTACTAATGTTGAATAAGCAAGTGACAACTGTTACATGTTTACATCACATGTATATGTGTAGTTGTTACATGTTTACTTAACATTAGTTAACCATTGTTAATGTATTACTTCATGTTAACTAATGCATTACTACGATATTACACACATTTATATCATTTGTGGATGAACACTGCTGAATTCCATTCATCCCATTTCAATGACATTCACATTTAATTTCTGATTGGTCTATGACTGTAAACAGCCTCAGGGCAACGTTTATCTCTTACCCCGATTATATTGATTGTGTCAATGGACACATCTCCCCCAATCTCCAGGGCGCAGACCCTCTCCAGAGGCATTCTGTGCTGGAACAGGTAGAAATCTTTCCCGTTTATGCTTATCTGCAGAACCACAGACGAGGATGTTATTCAGTGTGCTCCATCGAACATACTGCAGGAAACATATGGGAATGACTATACTGTTTACCACTAATTAGCACTACTCTGCATGCTGTAGGCTAACAAAGCGTTACTTACTGAGGGATACTTCTCAAAAGTTTAAAAAAGCAGATCTTCACACCTGGTAGCCCTCAGTGTTGACCACGATAACCAGCTCAAAATGCTCTCCCTTGTGGAAAGGCATGTGTGTGACTTTCTCTTCACCTTCCCATGAGCCATTTTGGAAAGTATTGAAGACCACTTTGTCCCAGAAGTCAAAGCGAGGGTTCAGGTGAAAAGCAATATCACATCCCTCAAATTCACCGCACTGGAGATTCACATGAAACCTATAAACAGCAGCAGAGAGGGAGAGACTGGCTTACTGCTGCCAAATACAAAGAGTGATATAGATCACTCAGCTCTACCAGACATAAGAGTATACAATCAACCCAGGCAACCATACCCTCCTCTGCCTTTGATACTAATCATGGCTTAGATCAGAGTAGCTCTTCTATGGGGCCATGGACCACATGTGGGCCATGAAACACCCTCTAGTGGTCTGCAGAGCATTAGCTCATAGATTGAAATACATTTTGATTCTTGTGGGCTGCTATGCTTTCTAGCAGGTAGGCCTTGAGGTGGAAAGGGTTGGTTTAGATCAGATGTTCTTGTGCATTTGACTCAAATATTTTAAATGTCTGAGCGTCTGGCTCTGAACATGAACTGGTAGTTTACCACTACCTCCATTTATACTTTATACTTTACACAGACACTAAGGACTCTATTTTTATACTTTCATACTTTATATTGTATCTCTGTCTCTATCTGTACAACTCTATCTTGTGCTTCTGTTGTTACTTCTGTATAGTTTGTATATCTGCTACTGGATGCCTTGAATCTATCCATCTATCTATCCATCTATCTATCCATCTATCCATCCATCCATCCATCCATCCATCCGTCCATCTGTTAGTTCTGTCTTTCTCTTCATCCGGGTTCGACCTGAGGAGGTTGGGTTTCGCCCTTGAGCCTGGTTTCTCTGAATGTTCCTTCCTTACTTAAGGGAGTTTTTCCTCACCACTGTTTCCTCTGAATTGATCAAGGGGGTCATGGACCCGGTTCCCCTAACCCACCAACCCCCACTTCCTATGTCTGCACATTAACTCTGTGTTTTTCTTTTTTTTAATATAACAAACTGATTTTCTGTGAAGTTGCTTTGAGACAATGTTGGTTGTAAAAAGCGCTATACAAATAAACATTGATTGATTGGTTGATGATTTTTTTTTTTTGATAAATACATGATGAGGTGCAACAGGCTGCTGATAACTGTGACTCATGAGGTCTGGATGAATGAAGTTTAGAAGTTTCTACTGAAAAAGCAATGGCACTACCAGCGTCCTATTCATGATGAGATATGAAAAACAAACTGGAACACCTTTGAGTACACAGGCTACATAGGGAAACCTTTGTTTGTAAAGCCATTTAAGGCATTTGAGGTCTGAGGATTTGTGCACCCCTAGCAATGTGAATAGTGATTTTAGGTGTGTAATTGCAACGCCCATGGAAGACCACTTTGTGAAGATCCTGCCACTTTCTCATTCTGGTGCAAGTGTTGCTTCCAGAGGCAATTTGGAATGTGCGTTAGCACTTAGTGGTCCTGGTCTATACGTTTGCAGGGTCTACCACTGGCTAAGCTGTTGTTGCTTCAAGATACATGCATTTCATAATAATAGCACCTACAATTGACCAGGCCAGATCAAGGATCACAGACATTTCAACTGACTTGGTGGTTAAGGTGATCCCATATGACATGTTCAAAGTTGCTCTTTGGTATGACCCATCCTATTCTGTAGAGTTTTGAATATATACAGCTGTTAGCAATGGGTATAAGTGGTGCCCATATACTGCCATATACGGTACCAGTTAAAAGTTTAGACACACCCTACTTAAAGGAGGTTTTTGGTTATCTTAAAAAGTCTATAGGTGCAACCTTAACAGTTCCAACTGATGAGATGTCTAAACCAATACATATCCTGATTTACCAAACTGATATACCATCAATGTATCACAATATTATATGTTTGCCATATTGCCGCCTCTAATATACATACTATATACATACATACATCAAACTATAAAATAGCTTTCATGGAATTGTACAGTCCAACTTAAAAGCCCTCCAAAATGTAACTTTACAGGAGGATAAAACAGTTTTTTTCTACCTTGCAATAGAGGTTTATGGACAGTTTGGACCAGTTCTATATATATATATATATATATATATATATATATATATATATATATATATATATATATATATATATTGCTGAGGAAAATTTAATGGACTAGATCAATAGAACTGGTCCAAACAGTCCATAAACCTCTATTGCAAGGTAGAAAAAGCCTGTTTTATCCTCCTGTAAATGTAAAGTTACATTTTGAAGGGTTTTAAAATGGACTGTATAATTCCATGAGCGCTATTTTATAGTTTGATGTCTTTACTTTTATTCTACAGTAAAGCATTAAGCTAAACATAAGCAAATCTTCTATGAGTAGCTGTGTCTAAACTTTTGACTGGTAGTCTAGTTTAACTACCAAAACTCTTGATCAGTTTTACAGTGTCCACTGTATTAAATTATAAACAGCATAAAACCACAGTATTTGATGTTTTAGTTTATGAATGTCATTATTTTTGGTAAGTATGCACTGGAACTGAAAACACAAAATGATCTGGTTTTAAAAGTGGGTTGTGTTTTACCATTGTTCTGTTGTGCATGTCTTCAACTGTGTAATTGTGCACAGCCTTTGTTGTCCTATTTGAAGTTTATCAAGCTTATCATACACCTTTTCAGAACGCAGACCAGTCTAGCACATGAAAAGCAATCTTGCAGCCATGCTGTTGTAAAGTGCAAAATGCTGCTTGGTGATGTCTGTGAAATGAAATGAGTATGCATGTCCCTGAAAAAGGTGGCACCTAAAATGCAGTATATGTGCCTATTCAGCATTAATAATGTGTTCATAGATGATCAGGTTATACACCCAGCTAATACCACCTGTACTATGACAGACGCTGACTATTGAACACTATACTAGTACCAATTGCAATGGGCCTTTTGTTGTTCGGTCTTCTAGACCACAGCATTAATTATTTCCATAAACAAACTCAAAGGTCGAGTTGTCAGACCACAGTCCACGTTCCCACTGTACATTACTTCTATCCAGATGAGCTGGAGTGCAGAGAAATCATCACTGTTTCGGGATATGGCTGACATATGACTTTCACTGTGCATGATACAAGTCCTGAATTAAGCAACAGTGTTTACCTGTTTTTCAAAGTGTCCCTAAATGTATGTTGTGATTTTGTCATTCACTGGTTTGTCAGTTTTAATTCAGTGCTGTCTGATGGTTTAAAGCTCACCTAAGGGTTATTTCCAGATTCTTTAAAGCGTTTGTTGATATTATGCACTGCAGAGGTTGCAGTAAACCCAATATCCCTGTTTCAATACAGGTTAAAGTAGACTTATAAGTCACTGCTTTCTGTTGCTTTTTGCATATTACTGACTGTCCCAACTGGGTCGGAATTGGGTTGGCATGTCATATGCAGTCTGTATGCAATAGGTTTGTCTTTAAGTTAAAGGCATCTCCATGCACAGTGCCAAACTGCACCACTAGCAATGACAGGGACAACACCCTATACACGTCTATACATTGCGGACGTAGCACATGCTTTGAAGTAAATATATAACATTAATCTTTTTAATATCAAAAAAGCTTTCAACAGCACAGTGACAAAAAAACTTCATCACCCACCTGTTAATATGATGGTGGATCTTCCCCTGAATGTAGAGCGACATTCCTGCTCTAAGTCCGCCATAGATAGGACCAACATATGGGATGCTCTAAAGAACGTATGTGCACATACATACACATTTAGTTTTAAACCCGGGTAAGACATGAGGATATATCTTCTGTATGTACCGTATGTATATCACTATCTACATACGCTTTATATCTAATCTACATGACCCTTTATAATAGAGCATTTACCAAATCTATATTACATACAGTAAACACAGACATGTACTCACTGGGTTGTAAATGGGCTGATAGCCTGGCGGAGCTACGAAGGCCATGTTCGCAGGATCCTGCTTGTTTCTCCAGATGAAAGACCAGCAGGAGAAGGACAGTGGGGTGAACAGCAGCTGAACAGTGGCAAAGTCAGTAGCCTGCTCTTATACCCAGGCCTAAAGGGAGGGGTGCCACCAGCTGTGGTCTGTGCTCTGCTTCTGTTTGTTCTACCACTGTTATCAGCAATTACCTTGCCTACTCCAGGAGTGGTCCAGGCCAACAAAGGACTGCAACTAGGCTATCAGCTATATGTGTGTTTGTGTGTGAATGTGCTTTGCAAGGGCGTGACTGCGGAATAAAGCAGTTAACACTTTATGAGTCATGCATGTGTTTTTGGTGGTTTAATTGGTTAGAGGAAATCTCCTGTGTCTCCACTCAGATTATCAGTTCTCCCAGTATAAGCCCAATTTGGAGGAGGTAAAGAACGCATGATCTCATGTATGTTTGTAGTTACAAACTGGTCTCAGTTTATGTGTATATGAAATAAAATACCTAAAATCAGTAAACTAGTAAAAATTAACCTATATACAAAGGCAGATTTATTTTACAACCACCTCAGACTGGTAACAGGTTCATCCTGTAATATTCAGCATTCACTAGTAAGCAGCAATGTTTTAATGCAGAGGACAGTGTCGTAATGCATCAGTATGGGTTTGTAGAAGAAGTAGACATCATCTGCATGTCAGCTTGAATGTCAACAAGACTTTTCTGCTCCTTCAACTGTGTACATAAAGGTGTTTATCGATACCTGAAGTTTGTAAAAACTGACATTTTAAGAAAAGAGTCTGGCATAACTTTGTGTAATATTTCCCACCAATTTCCTCCACTTACATCAACACACAAACAAAACTGTAGCTCAGCGGATAACACCACTGCTTGCCAGAGAGCCACCACCACATGTGGGAGACTGGGGTTTGAATCCGCTGTGCTACAACAATAAGAGTTCTTGGGCAAGTCAACTAACACTACATTGGTCTACCTGTAATATGATTAACCTTGTAAGTCCCTCTGGATAAGAGCGTTAGCTAAATGCCATAAATGTAAAACAAACTGCATGGTGGAGAGTTTAAAGCAGAAACGAGGACATGATCGCTCCTATTAGGGTCATGATTAAAAAAAAAAAAAAAAAAAAAAAAATCTGTTTATACAGCTATGCCTTCACTGTGGCATTGTTTCAACAACATTATGCAATGACATTTATTTTAATCCAGAGCGGGATTTGTTTTTGGCTAAGATCTAGTACCAGTGATGGGTGAGTCAGTTTATCTGAATAGTGAAAATAACTCCTCATGCTCCCTGGTCACTTAGTGCATTCAGTTAACCTGCTGACTGTTATGAATTTCATTTGTTTATGATTCGTTCCTCTTGAGGTTTCTTCCTTTTACGCTGAAGAGTTTTTCCTTGCCACCGTCACCCTTGCTTTGCTCATTGGGGCTTGAACCCGGATTCTCTGTAAAGCTGCTTTGTGACCACAGCTGTTATAAAAAGGGGCTATATTAATAAACCTTGACTTGCCACATAGCATTGCTGAGCCTCGATCAACTCACGCACCCCAAGATCATAACATTGTCTCCAGAGACATGTACAGTGGGCCCTATTCATGATGATTGCATTGCTTCATAAACTGCCCATCTTTTCCTGATGCTGCTGTCATGCTGGAATAGGGGAAATCAGGACTTAGCAGAATACATGACCCTTTTCCATTGCTCTGATCTTCATGCTCATTTGTAAACTGAAGCTTTTTCCCCCCAATTAGCCTCATTAATAAGTGTTTTTATGATCATACAGCTGTTTTCATTATATTGCGTGGGTAGAAATACTCTGACATTCACCATTAAACAAAGTCAAAGAGTTAAAATAGTTCAACTGTCAGCTTTTCATGATTCAACCTCAGCAAGTGCAATCATTCAAGCTTTTTATTATGACCACATTCCTTGTGTGATGTTGATGATTCTCCACTATCCTATCAGGTTATAGCAATGTGTTGGAACCTTCCTAACACACATTTTGCTGGATGCAAGCTAATAATTTGACCCCTAACATCGCTTCTACTATAGGATATCAATACACACTGCATCAGTCAGGGTTAAAAGAATTAATAACTGCAGATACATATTAATAATGGCAGTTAATAATCAAAGGGGGGCGTTTGGGGTCCAGCCGCTGACAAACCAACTGTGCTAAAACAGCTTTGCTAGCTTCTAACTACTACACTGTGCTGACACTGAGAACCAGCTGAACTACTGAGACAATATAATTACAATATAAATCACTGTAGTATGGTCTGCATATATAGATCCTGGTACTGATCCATATTCTAATCTTTGGCCTGCATTTATGTGTGCGCAGCTGTGTAGGAGCAGCAGCTGGGACTGTTTGTATGTGGTTTTGGGTGCGACTTTGAGAGATCGGTTTGTGAAACTGCTCAAACTGTGAGCAAACGTACAGAATTTCTGACATGTCAGAAAATCATCTGATCGCCTGACTGCCCAATCAGAGCTCGTTTAGGCAGTTAGTCAGACATCGCTTGCCCCCTCATGCTGCATGGCAAGCAATAGCCCAGAGGAAGCTGAAATTTAGCCCAAAAGTCAGTTGGAATTGATCAAATTCATCTTGAAATTGGGCTAAAATTGCACAATTTATGTCTGGCTATAATTATATCTACATGGCTATGTTGTATATGTCAGCAAGTGTCATTTTTTTCTGGGAAATGAAGCCTTCATATGTATATATTAAACACATTTTCACCACTTATTTAGTTCACATTATTAATATATTACTCACAATTTGTGCAGGAAGTGGACGGAATCATAGATACTGATCAAAACAGGAAATAGAGTCATCAGTTAAGCTGCAAACATCAAAAATCTAATAATAAGTAATTTAGGAGATCGTGGCATTATGAATAATTTAATTTTAGGGGGCATAGAGACCCCTGGTCTTAATGCGAACTTGGTCCATGAAGAAATGTCTAAGAAATGCTAGAACTGTCTGGAAATAAACTAGTTCATTAGTGCACTTTGAGGAAACCCAGAAGGCTACATAGCCTAGCTACACACTGACTGTACTCCAGTGAGGTCACGCGGTGAGCTGGAGTCACTCCACTATGAAAGATATCTTAAACACATGACCTTTAGCTGATATGCATTCTGACTAACACACGATTCTGTAATGATTGATTTGATGGAACGACTCTGTCCGGATGCAGACTTTGATCCCAGGAGGTCTGAGACCTAAATCACCAGAGAGAAAGAAACAGAAATGCTCTTAAAATACTGAAATCAGTTCGATCTTTATTGAAACATAGGATTCTGGCAGATACCCGGTCAGATTCAAAGAAAAGCAGCCCCTCTCCCGCAGCTTTCAGAGCAGTTCACACAGGCACACGGTTCTCTGGCACCTATTCTCACTCTCACACCATGTGGAGGCTGCATGCGTGGCTTTGAGCACGGAGTCACTTTTCTGTGGCTTATTTGCAACTTCTCGTGAAGCACAAACAGGATCTAACAATTTATTCCTCTATTGGGAAAACAAGAATGAAGTGCGGCGCTGGGCTAAGAGGAACAGAAGTCTGCAGACGAAAAAACGCAACTAGCTACCTGGTTTATCTGACTGCAAACTGAATGTAGCTCTCATCCTTATTCCACTACTAATTTCTTTCTTTTCTCCACAAAAAAAACAACAAAAAAAATAACATACATATTCATTTAGAACAGACGTCTGAATAATTCAAAGCTCCAAGGAAAAAATATATTATCTATATATTTATGTTGACAAAATAAGTTCTTTTTCAATCAGGTCTCAGTCAGCATGTAGAGTACTTAAATGTAGAGTCTCAAAAAAAGAGGATGGCCATAACGGATGTATTCTATACACCCATGCGTTGAAATGCACTGGCAAAGTGAAGAAATAGATGCGTGCAGTGACGTATGTTCAATGGTTACTCTGTTAGGTGCATGAGCCTTGTATTTACACTCATTGCCCATCAGGTCCACTCAATGGTGTAGTTCTACAGTCCATTGCTGTCCAAAGAAAACCATGTATCTCCATTTCCATGTGTCATTTGAACAGAGCAGCTGCTGTTTACACTATGTGAAAATTTCACAATGAATGGACCAACAGAAATGACCAATAATTGCTTGGAAAAACTTAAAATATGAAATTAGGTTTTTGCCATTTTGGAGATACTTGTATTTCTTTGGACATCACTGATTATACAGATTCTCTGCCCAATTTCCTAGACCCCCTCGATCCTATACTTGGATGGCCAGGACCACTGCTGAGCAGAAATCATTCTCAGCCCTGCAGTGACACCCCTACAGGTCCTATGGGGTCTGGACCACTGATGAATGGGTTAAAGGGGCCTACAGGCAGAAAAACAGATAGATTCCAATCTGTAAGACTACAGAGTACACCTACTTGACAAGGGGACCTGATTAAATGATAGGTACACCTAGGGAAGTAACCTTTGGTTGTATGTCGCAACTTCTTTGTCATGAAGTAGACGTTGCCGGCTAGCAGTCCTTCTACACATGTACAGGAGAAACTTGAAATCTCCATAGAAGAAACACTGTGAGTATGTGGGGCACAGAAACAGTGTCTCACCCTAAGACTTTGGAGTGCAGAACAGTTCTTTCAACAATAGTACAAAGTTTGGGTCAGTTTAAGCACTGGCTTAATACTCATATCTTACTACCAATAAAAAAAAACTATATGCTTTATGAAACTGTCCCAGGAAAGGCCTTTAGAGTTTGTTTCTTTTCCCTTAGCAAGTGCGTTTACTTTACAAATAGTCATATAAACGCATAGGTCAATATTCTGGCTTAAAATATGACTTCTTTAAAGGTCACATAGCAGGCGTTTAGCACTGATATGGCTCTGCTGTATGTCTATTTACACATAAATAAATACAGACAAAAATACCATTACACCAAAATGAAAAGTCCTAGACTAATTGGGTCTAATAAAAAAGATCAATACTGACTAGCAATAAAGCAGTATCATCATACTTGTCATTATTGTAGTTGATTCAGTATTAGGCACTGTGATGTTTTAAGATCCATAGGAACACATAGACAAGACTGAGAGGAGGGCCTATTTCAACCTGTCAAACATGTAGCAGTAGAACTGAACCTGTGCATACAATCACACTGTCCTTGTCCTTCTCTCTCTCTCTCTCGCTCTCTCTCTCTCTCTCTCTCTCTCACACATACACACACATACACACACATACATTGCATATCTTACTCTCGTTTCGATTCATTCATGCAGGTAAACAGAAGGCTCGGGGTAGTGAGTGCGTGCTCCGGTATGCGCGGTGTCCTTTCTCACATGGTCAAACAGTGGAAAACATGGTCATGCCGTTTCCTCTGCATTCTTAAGGTGCCCTTTATTTACATGACCTTTTCCTGGTCACACCTTTAGGCCCCCAAGCACACACACACACACGCCGGAACATACACTATGGCACTGAAAGCTAGCCGAGCTGATCCTCGTATTGCTTTCTGAAACAGTCGCCAGCTGGGAAGAAGTCCCAGCATCGCTCCTGGTACATCTTCCACACGTAGGATTCCTAGGAGTAAATAAAGAGAGGACAGTGTAGAGCAGGGAGAACACAACCAGGCCAAATATGAAGAAGAGAAAACAGCATTAATGGGCCCATATTCTATATACACTGGGTGGGTTTTGACATTGTGAGACATGAGAATGATTCAAGTTTCACGCTCAGCTGTGCATTTGACGAGAGCACATTTTATTTCTGTGACATTATCTCTGCATCACTGGTTTCCATACAGATGTGGAGGTTACTAAATGTCAGATATTTCTAGAATTGCTTGGGTGATCATAATAGATTATTGTTAATAATACTGTTGGTAAAAATAGAAAACAGTAATTTAATATCTTTTTAATCAAATTTCTGATTTAATCAAACATGCTACTGCAGTGTGACTGCTACAGCTGTAGTTCTAAAAAAGCTCATGAATTAAATTACATCCAAATAAACTTTCTTCAAAGGTTTCATTTGAGTTGCCATTTTTCCTAAAGGCCTAATTCAAAATTTTTGCTTTTGGATGCCTGCACGGACAAAACGACCCCTTGTCTCCTCTCTAAGTGCTGCACCGTAGTACAAAATAACATGATCTGATGATCAGTCAATGATAAGATTTCATCAGTCGCATCCAGCTATACAGATTCTCTACTCTCTGTATGTTTTAGAATGAAACAGACTGTTTTTGTCAGTGTGCCTTTAAGAATGATGCTCTGTCAAATGCAAACGTTTCCTAAGCACAAGTATTAACACATCTTCTACAGAGAATGAATATAAATATGGCATTTTCCCACCATTTAGTGCACAATTTTCATTTTTTTGGTTTCATTTATTAGGTAGATGTTGGAAAAAAATAGACCATAATGTATCTAATGTGCAATAACATTTCTATAGATCTACAGGTGCCATTTCCAATCTCTAAAAAGCGTGTCAAATTTCACAACTACAAAACTGAACATTTGCACATCACTGGATGTAATGAGCTTTGTTGTACCTGGTCTTTCATTGTGCCTTGTACAAAATGAACACTCGTGAGAATGCTGTTTGTGAATCATAGCTCAGCATTCAATACTATCGTACTCTTGAGGTTCTCTGAGCAGCGGGATCCTAAACTTCCAGACGGGTCAGGACCAGGTGATAAGATGGGTGACATTCATTTCTCCTCCCTAACCCTTAACTCCAGTGTGCTTAGCCCTCTCTTGTACTCCCTGTACATCCACAACTGCACACCACAGCTCAAATGTCATCATAAAATTTGCAGTCTGGGCTAAATCAGTCCTTATGACTCCAGTGTGAATGGGCGGGGCAAAACTACTCTAAGATGACGAGTAGCCCTATACATGAGCAAATGGATTCAAATCAATTGCTAACACTTCGCATCAAGTGCTGACCAGCTTACATGAAGTAATACAATAGTTAACATGAAGTAACAGATTCACAATGGTTATAATGCTCAAGTATTAAGTAAACACTACATGGTTACAAGTTAAGTTACCATGTAACAGTTGTTACATGTTTACGGAACACTGGTTACCGATTGTGGATGTATTATTTCATGTTAGTTGAATGTAACACTTGTTTAGTAAGGTTTTCCATTATATGGGCCCTTTAAATGGAAACCATTCACAGGACCACTAACCTGTCCAGTGTGCTCCGTTTCATCTTTATTGATCAAATACATCAGGAAGAACCTGTTGGCATAGGGAAGAAAGCTCAGTGTTGTGGTGGAAAAATGACGGAGTAAAAAATCCATATCAGGGTCCCTCTGAGGGTCTTGGAACACATCTACTTACATGTAGTTTGCTAAATTGTGCTCCTCCAGTGTATGGGTCTCGAAACCATGCGGAGTCGTATCAAAGTAGTCGCTTCCGATTCCGCAGATGAAGCACTTGGTCTGGGGAGACATGAGAGAAGAGTATTTAGATTTGTGTTTGGATTTTTTGTATGTTTCAGCGGATTTATAGCAGCAAGTCATACGCAGAGCAGTTGCAGGAGTACACGGAACAAGTAAGTGTGTTGCACAAGCAATAAATAGGACACAGTGGGAGTGTAATCCGAAAAGACGTACCTCCATGTCCTCTCTGACCTGCTCCTGCTGATCTCTCAGCTCACCAAAGGCATCAATGATCAGACCTGTGCATCACACGTACAGCAGTTAACATCGGAACACCATGTAAGATTTAGAGACCTCTACGATGTTTTGCATGCAGTACAAGGAAAACATTTTGAGACCACTTCCCCAAGAGGATGAATCTGTGAGCACGGTGAAAGAGTATTCAAAGACAGTTTTCTGAAAAAAACTTGTATGTGTCTTTTAAGGATGTATATGAATTTCTGACACTGTAGCACCTCCTCTCAATCTATGGCTCCCATCACTTACACCCCACAGGGATTTAAAGCCCCATCACCCTTGTGTAATACCATCTGCAAGAGAGTGAAAGTACTACCACCTTAAACATACAGGGTGTCTAATGTTTTATCCGGTAATACATGTTTTATACAGTACCTATACATGTACCTATACAGTATAGGTACAAAAAACTAAAGTACAAAAGCACAAAATTATTTAATTCTAAATGGATTTAAAAATAAATTCTGCTAATTGTTTTGCATGTAAACAATGCTTAATGTGCAAGTCTGTAATTTCTCTGCAACTTAACCATTTCACACCAAAAGTGTGTGTATGACTGTGCTTACTACAGAATTATGCATTCAAGTATTATATGGGGGTGGAATTCTCCATTTATACATAAAACTTATATTTACTTATATATATAACTTGTATTTTTTTAGCATTATTTTGAGATTATTTTGAATTTCCTATAAAGGAATTGAGTTGTTCATGTTTGCAGGCAGACCATATTTTCTTTTTATAGGACCTGTATGTTTGTACATTTACATTTACGGCATTTAGCTGACGCTCTTATCCAGAGCGACTTGCAAGGTTAATCATATTACAGGTAGGCCAATGTAGTGTTAGGAGTCTTGCCCAAGGACTCTTATTGGTGTAGCACAGCATAGTCACCCAGACAGAGATTCGAACCCCTGTCTCCCACATGTGGTGGTGGCTCCCTGCCAGGTAGTCGTGTTATCCGCTGAGCTACACCAACCACTTTGTACTTTAACTCAGTTCTTACCTAGGCTTCTGCCTTATTAGTTAATTACCTGGAAATGAGGCACCGTAACAGTGTTATAAATAAGACTTAACCCTTATTTTATAGCCCTCCATTATGTCAATGTAATTCTTAAACATCATCATGTGTTACCTTGCATTTCTGGCAGCGCAAATACTAAGCACACATGTTATTCAGTGATAGTAAATGTGCTTAAATGTTATTAAGTCCTTATGCTGACCTGATATGTTATAATTCATCAGGTAGAATAATTATTTTCTATTCAGTTAATGATTTAATGAGCTTCACTTTACAACAGCTCACATAGTGTGCAGAGTCCAATAACTCTCTTGTGTGTAAAGCCAAGAGGGAAGCTTCTAACCCTGAATGATGGCCAGGAGGATGACGATGACGAAGAAGAAGAAAGTGATGTCAAAGACCACACGGTAGAGTTCATACTCATCTCCGGCTGGATCCTCAATCTCATCTCCAATACCACCACCGGCTCTCACACCCACATACATGTGGAACAGGTAGCACTGATATTGAAAGCGAGAGTGAGATTGTGAGCGAGATCGAGAGAGAGAGAGAGAGAGAGAGAGAGAGAGAGAGAGAGAGAGAGAGAGAGAGAGAGAGAGAGAGAAAGAGAGAGATTGTAAGTCCTTATGTCTAGGCCAGTATTCCTGTGAAATGATATGAACAGCGCCTTACAGTCATCATGTCATCGCACTTCATATCCGGCTCATCCTCATCCTCACTCATATTGTAGAACTTCCGGAAGAAGTTAAAGGCCACCACGGTATAGAGGTACACCACTACAGCCAGCAAGCCCACTGTCATCACCAGCTACACCATTAACACATAGGAAAACACCAGCAGTGTGAACACCGTTAAAATACATCACATGTTTACATGTAGCTCTGTTATGACGGAAGAGTTCAAATCAATATCCATGCCGGCTTTGCTCCAATGACTGCACCTGTTTGCCATTGTGGGTGACAGAGGAGAGGATGGTACGCAGTGTTTTCACACCCATGGCGATGTCCAGCAAGTGACAGGCAAAGAAGAAGTTGTTGTAGTGGCCCAGCAGGGACATGACCATGTACCACACCAGGTAGAGAAAGGTCTGGGGAAGATTTAAAGTGAGTGAGAGAGCAGACACTAAAACAGCAGGGTAACACAGTAACACACCAGAGCAGTCAATACTTACATTGTCTGTGAACACAACTCCAAACTTCCAGATCTGGTACTTGATGTCGATGGAGGTCAGCCTAAGGACAAAATGCACAACAAAGTAGAGAGTAGTGAGAAACTTTTCACTTTACTTTAGTGGAATATCTTGCATCCAATCTCCTGAAAAAAAGGGAAAACTTGCATTTAACGATAGACTGAATGTCTCTGCATGTCTATACTGTATAATGTGTGTGGGGAGAGAAGGAGATGGTATTCTATACCAAGTGAACATAGAGGTGTCCGGTTCACGCTTCTTCTCATGTGTCATTTGACTGACATCCAGGGATGCCAAGTCCATTCCCAGCAGCTCAGCAATCCTCTCTCTACCATAGATGTCTCCATACTTATCAAGTACCTGCCATCAGACATATTGCAAATACTCTTTATATCAACATGTATATTAACTTGCAAATGAATATGCCATTGAGGTTAAGTTATATTACCTAATAGTTATTCTACAACAATGTTTACAAAGTTCAAATTAAGGAAAATACACTGAGTGAGTAAAGGGTCAGTTCAATGTGAAGTCAATACAAACAGGACTCCCACCTTTCTCTTCACAAACTTGTCCCAGTAGTTGTTAGGGAAGGTTCTGAAAAATGAAAATCACATCAAAATCCAGACATGGTTTTCTGAAATGGTCTTGATGGCATTGGTTTGGATATGAAGTTGGTTTTCCTGCTAATCATCTGGAAAGTTCTGCACTAGATGTTGAAACATTGCTGTGGGGATCTGATTGCATTAGCTACAGGAGCATTAGCAAGGCCAGGTACTGATGCTGGATAAGCAGCTCTGGATCACAAATGCCATCCAAAGTGCTGAACAGGGATCCAGCAATCAGTTCCACTGGAGCCATCCAGTGCTGTGGAAATTATGCTAGGCATCAGGTATGGTGAACTTATGCTCATGTGTGGCTTCCCATCTGCTTGTGATGCTTTTCTATGGAGACTATACAAGCTGCATGTAGGCAGTTAAATAGCTCTGTGGTCAAGAGGTGCAAAATAGCTGAAATCACATATTAGAGTGGATATATAAAGTGTCTAAAGCCCTTGTTGGAGGGAATTAGGTTTACGTGGGGAGGTGGAGCAATGTAATTTCACTACAAGACGTCTGTACAATTGAGAATGATTGAGATGGAGTCCAAAAACATGTATGCCCACCAACCAAACCAGTCCACCGAACAAATATAATTGCAAGGGATTCATATAACCTGAGGTCATTTCCCTGGCTTGTTTTACAGGGATGTAAACGGCGCTGGAATCTGGGGATGTGGGAGCAGACAGTCTGGAAAAATGAGTAACGTGGTGCATATGGATGCGACTAAAATCACAGTGAAACGCCAGAAACTATTATAGTAGCCTCCCCAGCCCCCACCATGTGAAACTAATCCTGTCTGAACAGGGCTTTAGACACATTATCATTATCAGACCATCACATTATCATTCCCAACTGCTCTACTCATTATTTCCTTTCCAAATTGTCAGGAAGTGAGGAAAAGCAGCAGGTAGGTGGACACACAAACGAGTCAAAGCATTTCTTACGGTGTATTGAGCACCAGTCTGTCCCACTGTCCTTTAATGTCATCGTCCTCCGGCTGTTCAGTGACATAGAGTCCATCGAATTCCAGCTTGCGTGCCAGCTCCTTCTCCCTCTTAAAAATGACCAAAGGAACCTGCACCACAAACATAACACATACGCATAAGAACATGATAACAAATCCATTCATTGGGAACAGTTACCAATAATAATAATAATAATAATAATAATAATAATACTACATTCATATACAGTATCATTTGCATTATAATTAACCAATTCTAGATAGTCAGTATTGATTATTGAACATTTACAGAGATGTATAAAACAATTCATAATAATAAAAATAATAAAAGTGTATTGTCAGCATACTGTATTAAATTATTAGGTAGGTCAACCTTTCATTAAGGTTAAGTTAATCATTAATAAGTGGTTAATATATACTGTATATATAATAACGAGCCTCACTAGTTCTTCTCGTCATCAGGCCCGCTTTATTTGCAACATTACAATATTTATTAATAAAGAAATATTACATAACTTATTACACTAATATACAACACACTAATAAAGAACACGTACAATGCTTTTAATTTTTGTGAATCTTTATGTAAACAGTAATAATTCGAAACTTAGCACATATTAATGTAAAAGTTATATAGGATTATAAACTACTGTTAATAAACTGTTAGATAGTTATGGAGTTGCTATTTATGGGCACCTGTTATTAGTATTATTAAGAGTTATTATACGTTTATTACATTAAAGGAAACTAAAGGAAATTATTTAAATGATTAAAGCTAGTTCTATTTAATTAACCAACAGTCCATTCTTCACTCTGTAGTGTATGCACACTGTGACCGGCTGACCTTGAGGCAGTTGTAGCCGATGATGCAGAGGAAGGAGATGACGGTATGTAAGATGCCGAGGAAAGCAAGCGCAGGCTCCATATAACCTGTGCTCTCTTCCAGGAAGTAATAAACGGGTCCTTCTTCATCGTCCTCATCTCCATTCTCCTCCATTCCTGAACCTTCCGCCTCACCACCGGAACCCTCAAACAGTCCAGAACCCTCAAACATTCCAGAGCCTTCTAATTCCTCTTCACCTGGAGGGCTACTGGACACCTAAAAGACAACACAGAGAAAGAAGACGGTATTCTCAGATTTTCGCCACCGCAAACATCATGATACAGTATATATCTCATCAGTGTCCATGAAAAACAAGTATCTCCAAAATGGCAACTTTACAGGATTTAATTCAACTTCAAGTCAATGG
This sequence comes from Prochilodus magdalenae, assembly GCA_024036415.1. Lineage (NCBI taxonomy): Eukaryota > Metazoa > Chordata > Actinopteri > Characiformes > Prochilodontidae > Prochilodus > Prochilodus magdalenae. The sequence continues at coordinate 45,966 of JAMWET010003847.1, forward strand.
AACCAGACTTTTTACTAAGCAGTTGTGGACCATTTCGGTCAATTCTTCAGGAAATTTTCAGCAGCTGTGTGTTCTAATGATGAATAAAAGTGAAAATAGTCAAAAATGTGGAGATACATCTTTTTCATTGAACATTTGACATCTATTTGATATTACATTGATATTTGATATATATATATATATATATATATATGTGTGTGTGTGTGTGTGTGTGTGTGGGTGTGTGTGTGCGCGTGTGTGTGTGTGTGTGTGTGTGTGTGTGTGTGTGTGTTTACTGAAACAGTAAGCCTGGCTGACCTTGTAAAAGAGCAGGATGAAGTTCAGCGCAAAGGCGATGAACAGAGCCAGGAAACGCAGATTGTAGAAGTTACGGGAGAGGTAGTTCTGGAAAGAAGATGGAATAATCATTATCAACCAACATGGGGTCTGCGCAAGGTCTTTGATGCAAGAGAACAAGATGCAAGTCAGAACACTGATGTGGTCCACATCCAGAAATTGTCCAGTCAATGCCACATGACCGCTCTTATTCGTGCTCATCAGAATCAGAATTAAAATCAGGTTTATTAGCCTTAAATGTTGACACACACAAGGAATTTGCTTTTGGCAGTTTGTGTCTCTCTAGTACAGTACCGACATACCCATAACTAACTGACAGCCCACAATATACACAATTACCATGACCACATATACACACTAAATACAGACACAGTACCATTTACAATCTACCCAGTCTACACAATATACTAACAATAAATCAACTATATACGGACTTATAATACACAGCTGACATTATCTATAAACACAGTGTATGGCAGTAGTGTTAAGGTGGAGGCAGTAGTGTTGAGCCTACAGTTTCATGATATGGAAAATGTTTAATGCGGCTGCAGCCATTCACAATGCAGCACCTGTCTGAAAAATCCAACACAGTCACAGAGACCTGTATCAGACGGTACTACATTGATCAGATAACTGCATTTGGTGGAAAAACAGTTGGTAATCCCCTCAAGCCCACTTGCATTAATCCTGCCTGGACAGGACTAAAGGCTACCTTAAACACTTTCTTACCATGAACTTGATCCTTTGAACCTCCAGCTCATTCCAGAGCTCAAAGCCCTCCTCGGCAACGACTCCTTTCCCTTTCTTAGCTTTGGCTTTTACTTTTTTCTCCTCTTCCTCTTCCTCCACCTTCTCCTCCTCTGGAGGGGCCTCAGCTTCCTTCTCTGCCTTTTCTCCATTCTCAGCGCTTCAAACGGCACACAGACAGAGTCTCAGAGACTTTAAGTACTCCGTGGCACAGTGAAATGAATGCAATGGGCTATCAATAGTCGTGATGTGTGTTTTTGCTGAGTGCTTGATCTAACAGGGGCAGTCATTGTAATCATCTGATACTCACTCTGCCTTCTCGGGTTCTGGGGCTGGCTCTTCCTCTACTACCTCTGGTTCTGCTGCTTCCTCTCCCTCTGCTCCTTCATCAATCTGAGCACATGCATAATTAAATATGTAAGAGCAGGACCTTTTTATTTATATGACACAGTTTACCTCTTGAAGGTTTTAAAGCAAAAGCATGGTATACGTTCGTATGACTTATTTCTAACTTATCATTAAAGCGAAATTCTACTGAAGGTAAAGATCCTCAACCATTCTGTAATTACATCTTTACATTAATACAGTTATATAATGTGTCATGATGCCTCCCCACCTCTACTTGTACTCTTCCTGACTCCACCCACTTCCCTCTACTAACCACGACTATGATTTAAACCCCTTTGTTTGCTCTGGCTGTTTGCAAGGTCTCTCTGTTTTTGTAACTGGGTTCTAATCTTGTTCTGATCCATGCATTGTCTCCTGGTTTGTTTATTATAGGATTTCTCTAATGCCTTATTTAATGGGGGGGCAGTTCTAGATTACAGACGCATCAGTCTAGCACCTGCTCTCTCCGATTTTCATAGTCATGATGTTGTAAAAACTGAGACACTTCTTGTTGAGGCATATTTAATAAAACGAGGAACAAAAGTTCAGATAGTTAAAGTTAACTATAACTTCCCTTTCTACTGTTTCATGTAAATACAGGTCAGAGATAGTTAAAGTTAGATTATAACTCTGATCCTAATTCGAACTGTATTCACATGAAACAAATACAGGTCAGATTCGTATTAGGATCAGATTCGTATTATGAATCTAATCTGATCCTAATACAAATCTGATTACTTTATTTCTACGATTCGCCTAATGGCCCAGATTGGATTCATAAAACTTGCGTTTATTTTTATTTTTGCAGCCTAACAATATTAAATGGCCCAGTTGGTTTGGAAATGGGTTTGCAGAACAATAAAAACTCTAAACTTCTAAGACTTAAAAGGAAACCTATTCTCTTAAAAGGAAACCTATTCTGCTACAAATTAAATGGTTGAAATGTAGATAAAGCCATTCAGACAGGTCCGATATGAGACATAATCTAAAAAATGTATACATGTGATGTATACACGTGTTCATGGTGATGGTGATAGGAACCAGGCATCTAAAGAGTTTGATACCTTTCTAAAATAAAATATATTGATCATAAAAGAGTTTGATATTTCTAAACGCTTCAGGACATTCATTGCCTGGTGCCTGGCCATGGGTTTATGATAGTCCTTATATGAACAACTTGAAATCAAAATGAATTCAATTAACTAAATTACATTCAACAATTTAAAGTCACCATGTCACTTTTGGAACAATCTGGCGTAATGGTAATACACAAATGCCGGTCTAAAGCATAACGACTTGTTTTAATGACAATTACTACTTATTATCTCCCAAATGTCTACAGTTTAAACAATTTAAAAGGTTGATTGAATGGATATATTTGTATTTAGACACTGTGACCGCTGATTCCCACCACAGCCACTGTAAAGAAATACAGTAGGTTGGTATGGTAGGTATCTATTTACACAGATATTGCCATACAGTGGTGCTATACTGTGATGCTACAACTGAGCTTTCCTAATTGTGACCCACCACTTTTCTCTTCAGCAATGGGGAGCCCTCTGGTGTTGGTGGCTCCTCTGGCTCCGTCTCTCCCATATCTCCAAGACCTCCAGGGGCATCGATTCCAGGCCTGCCTCCTCCCTTGGCCTCCTCTCCATCTTCATCTTCCTCCTCTCCTCCACCAGCTTCCTCTCCCTCCCCTGATCCACCTGCTTCCTGGACACTCCTGGCTCCTGGCTCAGGTGGGAGGTCACCGTGCACCTCATCCTGAGTTGGGTCAGGCATGTTGGTTAGGATCTCAGTTAGCGTCATCTTCTTGGCTCCCTCAACTAGGCCGCCTTTCCTAGGCCTGCCTCCTCCCTTTTATTTCTTCACTCTTCTCATCTCCATCATTCATCTTCCTGACACCCCCTCCTGTCACCCTTCCCCCCTCCCACCAAATTACACCAGTTCTCTCTTTTTCCCCGATCCACTCCCCTCTTCTGCATTTCTTTTCACTACCCCCCTCTTCTTCCCTCGGCCCTTCCTCTCCTCCCCCTCAGCATCTTTTTCCTTCTCCCTTTTTCCTTCCCCCTTCCCCTTCGGAAAACCTGCAGCACCTCTCCCTTCTCCCTCCTTTCTTTTTCATTTCCCCATTACCCCTCATACTTTTTTTTACTATTACTTTTTTTTCCGCCTGGTAACATGTTGGAAATGGCCACTTAGTTTATCTTCCTTTCGCTCCCTCCACTGTTCCTCTTTTCACCCCATCGATTTCTCTTCTTTTTCCAGATGGTGAAAAAGAAGGTGGCCAGGCCGACAATCATTTCCTTTATGGTCATTTTCCGAAGTCTGCGATAGCGGCGTCTCAGATTGCGGAAGGTGAACAGGTTGAAGAAGTTCACCACACTCTTGATGAAGTCGGCGAATGCTGAACTGGACTCCGGCGGGGCCTCTTCTCCATTACCTTCCTCACCTTCCCCTCCCTCTCCATCTCCTGCTTTACTGCTTTCCTCTTCTTCTTCCTCATCCTCATCTCCATTTCCTTCTTCCTCCTGTTCAGAGATCTGGGATGCAATGTTCATCTCAAAGATGGTGTCCTCACAGAAGTTGACGAAAAGTTCCATCTTCTCAGATTCACCGCCCTCATTAACCACATCAAATATGAACTGCCTCTTAGACTCCCTGACCTGTGGCATCTCCCACTGGTTACGGTTTGCTTCACTGATCTCGAAGTAGATGCGTTCAATCCTTTTACTGGCACCCATGATCTCGATGCGGCCTAGGAAGGGCCGGAAGTAGTTGAGCACGCTTTCGGCCTGCTCCAGGAAGTTCTGCAGGCGTGTGTCATGAGGCACATGTTCAGAAAGGTTGGTGAGCAGCACGGCGATGTTAAAACCGATGTCTTTGGCGGGCTCTTGGAAGCGATTGGCAAACTCCTCAAAGTTGATCATCTCGTTCTCATCGGCCTCAGAGCAGGAGAGCAGGAACTGGATCTCGGATGGAGAGTATTGCTTTTGGCTGTCCATGGCTTTGGAGAAATCCTTTTTAGAGATCAGGCCACGTGGATCTGTCACATAATCCATGAAGGCATCTGATGCCACAATGTCCTTCAGCTTAAGAAACATGTCGAAGAACTTGAGGATCATCTCCACATTGCTGGACGACTCCACCAACATGTCCACCATCTGCCGAGCGATAGTGCCGTTCACTACATTACCTGGAAACAAGGGACACATTCAAACGTAAATGACTTGTGCGTATTCACAAGCAGCCAACCTCGTTACATTGAAGATAATTCTATCAAAGAAAGTGTCTCATTTGTCCATACCCTCCAGCAGAGAGAGCAGCATGACAACCATGTCTTTCTGCAGGTCTAGAAGTTCCTTCAGCAGACCAATCTGACTGGAGTCCTGCGTTTATAGAAACACATACACACAAAGCAAGAACAAACACTATTCATCAACAAATATTCCAGCTCCACTCATGTTCTGAGTACAAGGGGAGAGTCCAGTTACAGACAGATTAATCACTTTATTAGACTTTGCACACGCGAGTTTACACAGTAGTGTGCAAAACCCGAGACCCTTCATTCATTTGATTTCCAGTCAAAATGGTGATTATATATCGATTACATCATTTAGCAATTAAGTTATTTATTTTTCAGCATCAGGATAAGGAGTCAGAAGTCACTGCCAGGACAAAATACTGCATATCAATTTTGTTTTATTTTATTTTAAATAATTTAAAATTATGAGCTATAGTCTCACCATATTCCATGATGGCTGAACAGAAATTGTCCAAAGTCTTTAGCGATGTTATTGGTCAGCTCTAAGAATTGGTCTATGATATATATATATATATATATATATATATACAGTGGGGTGGGAAAGTTTGGGCAGCGTTGATAATTTTCCTGATTTACCTTTATAAAGCATTGATTGTTTGGATAAAAAAAAAAATCTCCTTGTGTAAAGTGCGCCGAATAGTTGAACGATGCACAGTGACTCCATCAGCAGCAAGATCATGTTGTAGGTCTCTGGTGCTGGTCTGTGGGTTGACTCTGACTTTTTTCAACATCCTTCGCTTCTGTTTATTCGAGATTTTTCTTGGTCTGCCACTTCGAGCCTTGACTTGAACTGTGCCTGTGGTTTTCCATTTTCTCACAATGTTTCTCACAGTGGAGACTAAAAGCTGAAATCTCTGAGGTAGCTTTCTGTATCCTTCCTCTAAACCATGACGGTGAACAATCTTTGTTTTCAGGTCATTTGAAAGTTGTTTTGAGACTCCCATGCTGTGACTCTTCAGAGAAGATGCAAAGAGGAGAAAAACTTACAATTGCCCCCCTTAAATACCCTTTCTCATAATTGGAGTCACCTGTGTATGGAGGTCAAGGGTCACTGAACTTACCAAACCAAATTTGAGTTCCAATAATTAGTTCTAAAGGTTTTGAAATCAATAAAATGACAACAGTGCCCGAATTTATGCACCTGCCTACTTTTGTTTAACCAATTATTGCACATTTTCTGTAAATCATATAAACTTCATTCACTTCTCAAATATCACTGTGTTTGTCCCCTATATGATATATTTAACGCAATTTTTTAATCCAAACAATCAATTCTTTATAACGGTAAATCAGGAAAATTAACAAGGGTGCCCAAATCTTCGCACCCCACTATGTATATATATATATATATATATATAGAAAATACGGACTCTGGATTTAACGTAAAGCACAAATAAGCCTTTAGGTTCTCATAGTCCACGTATCCCCAAACTCATTCAGTGATGTTGAGATCTGTGTTCTAGGACAGTCAGTCTATCTGGAAAAAAGTCCAGCAGATCCTTCATTTCATATGCAAGTGGATTATACAAATGCTTCTTATGCTGCTGGATCATCTTATACCTGATACCTCCTGATCAATTACTTCTTTTAATAACAGATAAATGAATTATTACTTCGCATCTAAACGGCTGTTTTGAGTGGACATCAAATAAATGCAGGGTGGTCTCTGACTTTTTCACAGTACTGTAAATGGCCCATCCTCCAGATCTAAATTAGCTTGATATTACTAACCACCAGTGTAAAACACAGAAGCTGTTTATTAACTTGGGAGTACTGGGGTCAGCACACATCATCTTACTATCCCCTTACCTCAGAGTGGGTTCTACTCCAGAAATGATCCTTGGTATGCATTTATTAACAACAGATACAAATAGAGCATCACTCACTGGGAACATCCACATTGTAAGCTAAGACAGGTCAGACGGATGGGGAAGGAAGGAAAGGACACATAGGCAGAAATAAAAGGCTGCTGGGAAATAAGCTGCCTTGGATCACTTTGAAATCAAGCATGAGTGGCTTCTACCATATGTGTCAATACTATGAGTATCATTAAGGATTAATGACATTTTATGGCAACTGACAATACGATTTAACCCCGAGGAGTCTGTGTTCTGGTGGAGATGACAGAAGCATGCTGTAATGATACAATACACATTTTACCCAGTATTCTCGGGTATTGCTATGATGGCATTTATTGGTGTTATATTGTATGCTATGCAATCCCAGTTATCGCTATGCTATCCCAGGTGGTTGGGATATGGGATACAGCTACCATATTTGAATGATACAATGTAAATGGAATGTCCACAGGCAGTTTTGCTAATGAGTGTATGAGAGATGACTGTGGATGTAATTAGAGAGTATATTATATGAGTGGAATGATATAATTTCAGGTTGTTGAGCATTCTCCACATTCATTCCTATGGGAAAAAATTGTATCCAATTTATTTTTGTCAGGTCACCGTAATGCAGAAACTGTAGATCTGTTAAATCTTAAAAGGCTGCAAGGCTTTGAGAATTCCTTATATTTAAAACAATTGAGATTAATGATATCTTCACCATTTAAAAAAAAATCAGCCAAATATGAATGTAAACACACAATTACAATATATTATTTATCATGCTTTTTAATTATTTAGATATTAAATACCTTTTGATGAACAGTTAGTAATATTAAAATCCATCCTGTGGACGTTATTTTTTTTAATATAAAAAATTAATAAATAAGTATTAATGTGCCAAGTTATTTTAAACCAGTAATTCAGTGCTGTAAAAATATACAGTATATTTGCCAGTTTTCTAAAAAGTGTTACATAACTGTCACCTTTGAACATTTCAGGTCAAACTACTATGAGTATTGAGACTTCTACGAGACAAAGAAACCCAAGTAAACACAAAATGCTGTTTTTAAATGACGACAATTAAGTGAGGGGACAATGCTTTTCAGCTCTGCCTGCCTTATGTGAACAAGTCATTGCAATGGACCGAATTCAACTGTTTAGTTTAACTAGCCACACTTGGACAATATTACTACCAGACTTGTTGAATCTAAACATTACTTAAATAGAATCTTTCTGACAAAGATGTAGCAGCTAGAAGAGCTCAGAAAGCTGCTAAGGCTCTGCCACTCCAGCAAGGCACAGTGAGAGCCATCTACCACAAATGGAGAAAACTTCGAACCCTCTCAGGAGTGACCGGCCAATAGCACATCAATACAGTCACAATGTAACAACCTGCAGGCCTAACATGCCTCACTTAAGTGGTATACAATGCCACAATATTAAAGGTGCTGGCCAAAAAAACATGGCAACCATGGGGCATCTACAAGGCACAAACCACTCCTGACCCATAAGAACTTGTCTAAAAAGATTGGGCATGTCTTGCACTTGCAAAATCATCTAGATTACCTAAAAACTGGGATAATATTCTGTAGATGGATGTGTCAACAATAGAACCCTTTGAAAGGGTCCAGTTACATCTGATGTAACGCTAACACCACATTCAATCGAAAGAAACATGGTGGTGGTAGTGTTATGATCTGGGCTGCTTTTGCTTCTGCAGAACTTGGACGACTTGTCATGATAATGGAACCGTGATTCTGCTCTTTATCCGAAAATCCTAAAGGGGTATGCAGCAGGACAATGGTCCATAAGCAAGTCCACTGCTGAATGGCTCAAAAGAAGCAAAATGAAGGTGTTGCAGTGGCTGAGTCAAAGTCCTAACTTGAACCCCTGACTTAGAGATGTTATAGCAAGACCTACAACCCTCCAGTGGAGCTGAACTTAAAAATGTAATAGGTCATACATCATTTTTTATTTTTAATATATGGAATGATCATTTAAAATTGCCATTTTGTGTTTACTTATGTTATCTTTACTCTATATTTAGAATGACTTGGATGACCAGACATGTTTAAATGTGACAAGTTGGGAAATCAGATGGAGGGGAAAATACTTTTTCACAGCACTGTATACATAATGTAAAAATAAACATGGAATGTAAAGTGAATGTATAGCAACATCCCAGTCTAGACTCCATAGAAGGTCACAATACAGCATTAATGGCACATTTTCTAAATGTGAGGATGTCATGATGGGTCATAAAATGTCTTTGATCCTTAATTAAGTGTGATTGTATCCCAACCTTGATGGTGTCCAGTACTGTACAGTAAGTCCACAAAATATTATGTGGACTACAACAAGAACAAGGCACGCACATGGTGGTATGCACACTGGTCAGTGCAGCAGAGCCCTGCAGCAGCTGACTGGAGGGTTATCGATGGGTTTACAAAATCAGAAACATGTTTTTGGATTTATCATGTGGAGCACATGGAGTTAATCATCAGAAGTAAGGACAATAGATAGATAGATAGCCGAGTGATCTCCCTTAGCCCCCATGATAAAAACAAGAGAAGCGCTAACCCATCAGGAAAACCTAGAAAACTGGGAGTGTCTTGTAGGCTGTGAGGGGCTGTCTGTTAAGGGAACACTAATGTTGATGTTTTACTGCTTGAAAGTGTCATGCACAGAAGCTGGATAGCACTGTCTGGCGATTTCTATTGGTCGCTATGAAACTCTCCTGCTTGGTCTGGTTTCTGGTTTCAGTCAGATGACGTAAAGCTAACTCATGTCTGTCCTTTTGCAGAAAGAAAGAAAAACATAAACTACGACAGTGCACTCCAGAAAATGTGCAAGCAGAACTTCCCACAAAACACGAGAAGTGTAAGTGGGGTTTGGTGAGCGGTGGACGGCAGGTGAGTTTACAGTCAAGATAAGAGCAAAAGTGAAACACAAATTCTTACGCCATTTCGGAGTCCTGGATCAGGGTGCATCTGGCAGGGTCACACATCAGAATAAAAATGTTATCCATCAACATTTTTAATTCATTTTTGTATTCATTTCATCTCTCCGTTTATGGACATAATGATCCGTTCTACTTTACATTTCACTCTATTCTATTAATTCATATCCTCTTCTGAAACTAATGCTTGTGCATTACCATATCAAAGACACGCTCTGAGGCCAACTGTGGTTACAGCACTAGTCATTTACCCATCTTACACCCCAGTTGAATAGCATCTCTGTATCAGGTCCTGTATCATGGACAGCTGTGTTTTCTTTACTTTTGATGCAGTATGTAAGCATTGTAAATGTTACATAACTGTCCCTGTACAGCCCATATATGGAAATGAAGCTGCAACACAGAGACAGTCAGGCTGTTTTGCTTTATCTGTGAGTGGTCATAATATTTTGGCCCATCAGTGTATATCAGTCTTAAAGTCATAGTGCAAAAAAACAGCCTGTTTAATTCTAAAGGATAAAGAAGGGTTCGAAACAGTTATGTTAAAATAAATTAACATTGTTTCTAGTACAAAAAAAAGAATGTAGATGTTATAAACGGACCTCATGGAAAACATAAAATCCAGTAGAATATAGAATAGAATAGAATAGAATAGAATAGAATAGAATAGAATAGAATAGAATAGAATAGAATAGAAGAATTCATAATATCTGCAGCCAGAGTAAATGCTAATGCTGTCCTCTGAACACAGAAGCCAGGAGCGTGTATGACTTATAACTGGGCTTGGTGTAGTGAACAGAGTATTTTAGGCTAATGCAAAGCAGCCTTTATCAAAGCATAATGTAATTTATAAAGACTGTATCATAAAGAGTCTGTTTCAAACAGTCCCCAACATTATAGGCACTGTAGGCCACTGTAGATGCTAGTTTAATATTCATTACCCAAGACAATAACATGAGGGAAGATTTCTATATTAGTGATTCCATCTTCTGTCTAAAATATGTATGCTAATGTAAAACGGGAGAAACTCTCTCTGGGAGAGAAATACAAAAATGCATTGGATCAAGTGAATGTATACCAGGCATACACAAGAGCAAAACCAGAGAGCAGCAAAGTAGCCGGCATGTCTACAAAGAACCAAGAGTTAATTAAACACAATAGATATGTAATGGTATCAGTATCCAGTTTTTAAGCTGTTTGTAATTTCAAGCAATTCAAAATTGCATGACTGCTAATGGTTGTTAGGGTTAAGGTTAAAATGTGAACTGTAGTAGGAAATGTAGTAATAAATCAAACACCACTGCAGCAGTAAACACCACTGTAGCAGTTTTGATATCAATATATGAATATGAAATAGATAAAAAGATACAACCTTTGGAGGTTTCGTGTGAAAGGTAATCACATAGTTAATACAAGGGCAAAGTCATTTTAATTGTTTGAAATTGAACTATACAGGACTTTACCACATGCTGAAATAATGTACGGGACCAGTCAAAAGTTTAGACATGGCCACTCTAATAAAAATTAAGACATCAAACTGTAAAATAGCATGCATGGAAGTGTCAAATAGATCTTAACACGAGGATAAAAGCAGTACAAATCATTCCCCAAACTAAAAGAGAAATGGTTTTTTTGCATAACCAAATATATATTAGAGATGGTGATATGGCCAAAATATAATTCTGTGATACATCAGGAATATATGTGGTATATTAGGATATGTTGAGACATTTGATTAGTAGGAACGGTTAAGTGTAAGCCTGTAGAGTCTTTAAGATAACCAAACACACCCATTTAGTTGGGTGTGTCTAAGCTTTTGACTGGTACGGCATATCAGCAGACGTTTGATTAGCTTGATTAGCTGCAGCCTTAACAAATGACATGTTAATTGCAGGTGTATATTATGGATGTATTAAGGCACGTTTTGCAATGTGTCTGGGCTCAGACATTCCTTTTAGTAGTATGACACGTAAGCATGTGTCATTTACCTACACTGCACAAAACACCAGTCTGTCAAGAATACTACCAAATCATGCACGACCATGACTGTCAAAATAGGCATTGCATGCAACTTCCACCTACTCGAAACCTAGATCAGTCATCATACAACCATTAGTAATGAAGAAAATACGGTCCTAACAGATCATACAGAACATACAGAACGTACAGTTTCCTACAGGGAACTTGAGACAATGCTCAGGGTTTGCTCTCAGACTTAACACAGGCACCTGGTAAGCTATTTAAGTCATTTAAGCGTATACCAATTATGACCTTTCCAGGACCCCTTGAAATAAACAGTGAAATTTGTCCTTTTGCTGACTGATTTTCATCTATTCTAATTTGTATGTTAATAATGCAGAAGTTGGCTGAGCAAAATCTGTGAGCAAATGAGCCATAATCAAGACTGTGATAAAACAATGTGCTAAGCTCTTATTGTGTAAAGTTTAATCAGTGGTTCCTCTGTGCGGTCTGCACCCTCACCTGGGCCAGCTTCATCATCATGTGAGCAAACACGTGGAGGAATCCCACCACAGCATCCCACAGTCTGCTGTGAGCCAGTGACTGCTGGTTACCCGTGCATGGGCCCTGAGGAGTGAACACACAACGGGAACATAAACACACAGGAAAGGAAAAGGCTGGAAAAGGTAGAAACATGAAAATGAACTGAAGACAGAATAAAAGTCCCACCTGGATGTATTCTGTCAGGCTGTTAAAGACCTGCTTTGCGACCGTCATAGCCTTGGAGAAGTTCCTCTTGCCTGGTTCATCAATGATGTCTTTTCCAGAGTAGTACCAGTAGAAGTCACTGATTGATTCCTTTGACAGTCAGAGGAGGCAGATGGAGAGGAAAAGCAGGTGAGATACCGATTCACACACCACCACTACGCTAGGTTGGTAACAGAGTGTTGTACCTGCAGTCTCAGCAGGTAGTCCACAGTACAGATGATAATGTTGATGGTGGTGGTGCTGCCAGTTTGTGTGCGCAGATAATTCTGGAAATCTGGAAGGCAAAATAAGTTAACACACAAAAATCTCAAACTGCACGCCAATGTGAGCATGCATACACTGTAACTCCTCTGGCGGCAGACTCTTAGAATGGATATCCATAAAGATCTTATACCTAATATGATACATTTAATAAGCTTCAGATTTCAGAAGAGATGTTGTGTGAGAACTAGGACTATAACCAAAACCTAACTTGATAATCGAATCGACTATTGAAATAAATAATATATAATAATTTGAGTATTTGGATTATTATGAAATCACTCCATTACCAAATAACACTGTAGCTATCAGTTATCAGTTACATTCAGCTTAATGTAGTTTTATGCATTTGGTTACTTACAATGAAGACAATAAAGACAAATACATTATTCAAAAACTCATTACTAATTCACTAATCACACTAATCACAATTTTTAATGAAACTATGAAATGAAAGATTTTTATAAACTTTTCTGCTAATATAAAAGATAAACAAATCTCCAACTAAATAAATCTCAAAAAAAAAAATCCTGTCAAAATTTGAACAAAAGAAAAGTATCAGCAAATAAAATATACTGTATATAATATACTATACATATACTATATACTATAAATCAGTTTTCTCTTCTTAATCAGAGAGTGCTGTCTGTCTGTGACAACATTCTACAATCACAGGTCTTTTATCGAAATTCAGAAAACCACATCAATGACTAATGCATTGGTTGTGACTACGTTGATTATTTGTTGCACCTCTAATGAGAAAGTGTCAGTAGGTGTAAGATTTATGGTTCCATCAAACTCAGAATTACACATAGCTGTTCTACTGAAACTCTATATGAGAGCATCTGTGACTGGTCAACTTGCCGTTATTGTGACCCTCGCAAAGCAGCTGCAGGAAGCGGAAGAGGTCACATGTGAACTCATCATCTGCCATGACTTTCTCATCTGCATAGAGGCACACAATACATACACACAAAAAACCTTCATTACAAGAGACTGAAAGTGCTACGAGCGGCTGAGCCAGTGTTGGTGTGTGGACACAATATGGAATTAATTTTGTTAATATGATGTGTGTGGGATTTAAAAGAAAATAGCTTGTTCGGTGTAGTTACGGAAAAGTAACTGGAAAAATACAGTACTGTAAAAACTCATAGACCCTTTCTGTTTATACAGTTTTCAGCAAAAAAATGATGATTACGTTATTCAATTTTTAGAGTAAGAAAACATACACTCATGATCAAAAAATGAGCTGCACAGATAGACACACCCAGAGGGAATCAACTATAGGAATGAAACATAGTGTAGATACGTTTTACATCATGAGACATGCGAATGATTCACGTTTCATAATCAGCTGGGCATGTGACGTAAACAAGATCCTGTTAAGTGCCAGTGGCACTGGCAGATGGCTGCACAACGCAGGGCTATAAGCATGTAGACCATTACTACGATTGCCCTTCAGCACAGACTGCAATGGTGTTTTGCCAGACTGTCAAGAAGTGACTCAGAACGGTAGTGGGTTATCTTCAGTGACAAGCCCCAATTTTGTCTTGATGGAGACGACCAATGAAACCATGTGTGGAGGCACTTTGGTCAGCATCACACATCCAAAGACCTGGTGTCCCTCCACCTCCATCCCTAACACAAAATCTGCAGGAACTGTGAGAGAATATTCAAGCTGCATGGCATGGATTATCACAGGACACCATTACAAATCCATGCCGAGACATCTGTGTCTTGTGTCTTGTGTCATGTTGAGTTAGCAAACATGGCAGCCTGACGCCATAAGACACAACTTCTGAATGTGTAGCTCAATAAATATTACCCATATCAATCTAAATTTATCACCATATATTGTTCATGGTAACCTTTATCTTCCACACTTCCTCCTGGGTGCAACTATTCTTAAAGGGTCTCTAACTTTTGCACAATACTGTATATTTTCAGTGTTAATGTAAATAATCAAACCCATGTTTCTCTATAGGCATATGAAGATGTGGGTGGAGTAGTAATTATGATCACATCATAGCACACATTGTTTTCCACATTAGCCTGTTAGTACAACCACAAAGACCTCTCGAGGACACCTCCGTCTGTCTGTCCACCGTGGGGGGAGCAGAGTAGCAAACGGTGGGAAGAGGAGGCAGACACCTGACGTCCAGTGCGTTCCAGTTTATCCTCCTCTCCTCTTCCACATGCAACCACTGATACAACACACTCTCAACATATACAGAACACACACCACATGGAAAAGCACATCTAGTGTGATGTGATGGAGGACTAACAGACTGATGATCACACAGTGATGAAAAACATGTATATGAAGACATACAGACACAGTATGAACAGTATGGAACATACAGCAAGAGTCACATCACAGTCACATTGAACACGGTGAAGAACATGAGCATGGCTCATTAACAAACAACTCAAACACAGATGGAGATATAAACAGTGACGCATGCAAGACAGATCTACTGCACTCCGCAAACTCTGGTACTGGAGATTTAGAAGAGGGGGAAAAGAAGAATGGAATGGGAGTGGAGGAGAGTGGTAGGACTGAGATGGAGGACTGTGTCCAGCACATAAGCATTCGACAATACAATAGAATCCGATATACATATGGGCAGAAAACTGGAATGACTTCCACATTGTGGGCGAGGCGGGATGAATGAGAGAGAAATCTACAGTGGAATGTTGTTTGATGTGATGGGTTAAAATGATGAAATGAAAGGATGATGATGAAAAGTATTAGTAATATAAACGAGAACACAAAACAAAATTGAAATCAAACATACATGACACGTTGTATTGATTTTGTAACTGAACATAAGTTCTCGGGAAAAATCGGGAAAAATTTATGACACAAGCTCATCAGACAAAAAAGGGTCACCTTGCATGTCTAACGTGGTAGTAACTTCAGGCTCCTGCAGATGGCGAAGCCCAAGGCTGATTGGGCTATAAATACATGCGGGGTGTGAGTGATGGAGATGGAGTCATAGATTGAGAAGAGGTGGTACGGTGCAGTGAATGTCTCAGTGGATGTGTGGAAAAACGGCTCCAAAGCAGATGTTAATGACTGGCTAAAAGGAGTGACTGCCAAAAGCCATAGTGTAAAGGAAGAAGTTGAATTTGCAGTCATACAGTCATACGGGTCTACCAGCCGTGGCTAAAATACCAGGCTACAGGAAATTCTCCTTAGAACTATGCCAGGAAAGGCATTCACCTAATCTAGCCCAACTCCGCAATTCTTTGATGCAAGAGTGTGTGAACATTGATGTGGCCTCCACATCGAAACTTGTGCAGTGAATTGAATCACAGCTGATATTAGTGCTCATAGAGGTATTACACACTATTAGGTATGTTGTAGTCACAGGTGACTCATTTTCTCTCTGGTGAGCTTATAGTGTTTGGCCTGAGCTAAAGATATGACACGTTAAACACTTCTGTATGTGAAACTCAGCAAAAGAAATCTTTTTCTAGTGTGTTCAACTTACTTTCATGTAGGAAATCAACAAAACGTGTCATTTGACTGGAGGCAAACAAACTACACCATTAGACTGTATTTAAATCTATGGATGCATCAATGTGGGAATTATGGATTGATTGAAATGATACTGTTATCTATTTTTTATCTACATATCTGTAGATGCTGACTTGGATACATAAACATTTACAAAATACAGAAACTAGAATTAGATTAGAAATGTGGCGTTTCCATGTACTACTATACCATGTATGATCTACTATACAAACATCTATTTGAAATATTGGTCAAACCTCATCATCTGTCTGATACTGATTGATTGATTATCTAAACAATACATATCTGCCAATATAAATGTCAACATGATTCCAATGTCATTGAGCATCCCAAATACAACGTATAAGAACATGTTACAGTCTATGGGACATATGGTTAAGACTTGATTGAACACATTATACAAACACTCAAAACAATGTGAAACTGTGAGTATTCAACAATTACAAACCAAATGGATGAAAAACAAAGTTAACAGAAATGTGACACTAGAGTGTTTATATTAGCTTTACTAATATAGATTAGACTTTATTAGCACTAGATAATAATCCCTGCTCATCTGTTACAGGTAAGAAAAAACATATTAGGACACTTTAAGAAAGTAACACAAAAAAAGTAAGTACATTAAACAAAAAAAAACATTCAGCATTAATGTATTAGAGACTTGGGGTTGGACCCATCAATGGGAGATCCACTTGTACATCCAAACTGATTATCTTCTAAACTGACACAAATTGTTTCAAAAATGCTTGTCATAACGCATCACCTGGAGAGCCTGGAAATTATTTAGTACTCAGACTTTCAAAACGCATAGCCCAGTTAAATAACAGTTTCTTCATACAAACCGGATTCCAAAAAAGTTGGGACACTAAACAAATTGTGAATAAAAACTGAATGCAATGATGTGGAGGTGCCAACATCTAATATTTTATTCAGAATAGAACACAAATCACAGATCAAAAGTTTAAACTGAGAGAATGCATCATTTTAAGGGAAAAATATGTTGTTTCAAAATTTCATGGCATCAATAAATCCCAAAAAAGTGAGCATATAAATTGAGCATATAACGAACAGCTGGAAGACCAATTAACACTAATTAGGTCAATTTACAACATGATTGGGTATAAAAAGAGCTTCTCAGAATGTCAGTGTCTCTCTGAAGCCAAGGTGGTAAGAGGATGACCAATTCTACCATTGTTGCGCAGAAAGATACCAGCAATTTGTTGTGCAGCAATACCAGAATGGTGTTACCCAGCGTAAAATAGCAAAGACTTTTAAGTTATCATCATCAACCGTGCATAACATCATCAAAAGATTCAGAGAATCTGGAACAATCGCTGTGCGTAAGGGTCAAGGCCGTAAAACTCTACTGGATGCTCGTGATCTCCGGGCCCTTAAACGTCACTGCGCCTCAAACAGAAATGCCACTGTCAAGGAAATAACAGAATGGGCTCAGGAATACTTCCAGAAAGCATTGTCAGTGAACACAATCCACCGTGCCAACCGCCGTTGCCAGCTGAACCTCTACAGTGCAAAAAGGAAGCCATTTCTAAGCAAGCTCCACAAGCTCAGACGTTTGCACTGGGCCAGGGGTCTTTTAAAATGGAGTGTGGCAAAATGGAAGACCGTTCTGTGGTCAGATGAGTCAAGATTTGAAGTTCTTTATGGAACACTGGGACGCCATGTCATCCGGACCAGAGAGGACAAGGATAACCCAAGTTGTTATCAACGCTCCGTTCAGAAGCCTGCATCACTAATGGTATGGGGTTGCATGAGTGCTTGTGGCATGGGCAGCTTGCGTGTCTGGAAAGGCACCATTAATGCAGAGAACTATGTTCAGGTTCTAGAACAACATATGCTCCCATCTAGACGTCATCTCTTTCAGGGAAGACCCTGCATTTTTCAACAAGATAATGCCAGACCACATTCTGCAGCAATCACAACATCATGGCTACGTAGGAGAAGGATCCCGGTACTGAAATGGCCAGCCTGCAGTCCAGATCTTTCACCTATAGAAAACATTTGGCACATCTTAAAGAGGAAGGTGCGACAAAGAAGGCCCAAGATGACTGAACAGTTAGAGGCCTGTATTAGACATGAATGGGAGAGCATTCCTATTTCTAAACTTGAGAAACTGGTCTCCTCTGTCCCCAGACGTCTGTTGAGTGTTGTAAGAAGAAGGGGGGATGCCACACAGTGGTAAAAAATGGCCTTGTCCCAACTTTTTTGGGATTTGTTGACGCCATGAAATTTTGAAACAACGTATTTTTCCCTTAAAATGATACATTCTCTCAGTTTAAACTTTTGATCTGTGATTTGTGTTCTATTCTGAATAAAATATTAGATGTTGGCACCTCCACATCATTGCATTCAGTTTTTATTCACAATTTGTTTAGTGTCCCAACTTTTTTGGAATCCAGTTTGTATGAAATGTTTGGCCTTCTCTTGTTGACTGGTGTTGTTATAGTGAAAATGAATTCATTCTCTACAGAGAACACCTTTCTGTACATCTACTAATCTATTACTGCGACTAAAGTGCTGAATTAACACAATTAAAAAATGTTTTGTATTACATTGTTTTCCACCATGTTTAAATCGTCTTCTTTCTGTCCCATTCTCAACACTTTAATGGCAGGGCTTTCAGGAAGGGAGCTGACAACTCTGGAACACTATCCTTTTAAATCTCTTCTTGTAAACCAGCTCCTATAGATTATTCAGATCTCTAACAATCAACACTTTACAATTTTGGGGCAACATAAATTTACTTTTACACAATTATATATTCCTGTATCTTATTATTAAGACTTTATTTATATTTATATGTATTATAGAAGTTATTATTATTATTGTATAAGTTATTGTTTTCATTGTGTTATTATTGGGCCTCTTTCACCAGCATCTTATCCTAAAGATCCTAAAAAGTCTTCTAAAACTGCAGAACTGTTTGCCCCTACATGCTCTTGGGTGTGTGTAGATACTGTTATTATCTAAGAACAAATTGCAAGATATTGGTGGATGTCTAGGTCAGGAAATGTCTAACTAAGAATGACCAGTGAGGCCTACTGTTAATATTAGCTTTAAATCTTCAGTTTTATTTTTATCTGTGTTTATCTTCATCTCTTTTATGAGCAGTGTCCTTGGGTAGCTTAAAATATGCATTTACATAAAAATATATTATTAATATTAATATTAATATTAATATTAATATTAACAATGACAATAGTAAACTCAGTAAATAAAATAGGATTACAAATAAAGTTTCATCTTTTATTATTATTATTATTATTATAATTTTTGCCAAATAAAGGGAAATGGTGTCCAGAACTGTTCTCCATAGACAGCTTTGAACTAAAATAGAGAATAGTAAAAAATTACACATATAGGTTTGTTTTCACTTAAATAAAACATTTAAGGTTTGTAGTTTAAGCACTGCAATCAAACATTTCCTTAGGAAAGTGGGGAAAAAATCTTCATTTTAAATCATTTCATAGTTTTTCTGTAGAACAATTTTGGTTAAAGTTACAATCAGCAAAGCTCCAGGTTAGTATCAATATATTGAGAAAAAATAATAATAAATAAAGCAGATTTATGGCCAGGACCAGTACTTTTCTCCCGTAGCTCCCATGACACCTCATAGTTTGAAATGCACCTCATTACTGTAATTCTGCTCGTTATAATGGACTGTGACTCATTGGTATGGTAATGGGAGTCAAGTTCCTGAAACTGCAATTCATTTCATGGTTTAGGTGACACTTCACCACAGTTCTCTGTGATCTGCTCAGAGAAAACTGATTGGAAAAGAGAGCACGAGGCTCTTTCCTTCTTCACAATCAGTCATCAGTCAGAGAGTGTTGGAGGTACAGTAGATCTGTGACACAGCACTCAAGGAGCAAAGAAACTTTTCAGTCATCGCCAACATGGCTAGAGGACGATCTAACAGAGGGCATACAATCTTTCTTACCGACACAGTTAAACCAAAATTCAACTGAGTTTATACAATACATTAAATGCGGCTCGACCGTCTGTCAAACATTGAAGCAAGAAGAACCAGCAAGAGAGCAAAGCGCTGCGGCGATGACTGAAGAGTTCTCTTATATTTTCCCTTGAGTGCGAAATGAAATGCAGGTCAACTACACACCAAAGGAGAAAGTGTAGGACATTGGGGGGAAAAAGGGTAGAAGACAGGAAGAGATGGGACAGAAAGAGAGAAAGAAGGGGAAGATATAGACAGGAATTATTTACCCCGTTCTAGCTTGATATCTGAGAACCGAGAAGGGAGCAAACAAGAGAGGAGAGATATAAATAACAGCTTCTAGCATGAACAGATACGCCATTGATTCTGTAGGGAACTATAACAGTCACATACAACACAGAGAAACTGTCTCCTGAGGCTCAAACACATGTGATACATGAGGCTGTAAAACACATGTATTGATGTCAGGTCAGGACATTACAGCCATACAGCCGAAATGATGCACTCTGAGGCACTCGCTTGTTTCCTCAACAGCATCTCTACGGAGTACTTAGAAAATATGAGAAAGCTTCGAAATACATCTACAGCGGGTGTGCTAGTGCAGGGTGCTGACTTACTTGTGCCCTCTTCTGAAACCATCCCAAGCCCTTCTGCCTTGTTTTGTCTCTCAAATGCATTCAGATCCAGAACACTGCAACACATACAGAAACGTTCATGGCGGAAACAATATGGGGACTATTAAACTGACTGTAAAACTATGTATGGATATTACACCAGATTCATTTAGTGTAATAGCTTTTTAGATGATGGCTAGCAGAGGTGGTGGGTAGTACCTGCTTACATTCACTCAGTACTATTCAAATAAAAAGGTCACCCAACAAAACATTAGTCACCCTGCCTGTTAAAGTGGGTAGCAACTTCAGGCTCCTGCAGATGGTGTTGTACAAGGATGATGTTATAAGCTATATGTATCAGGAAGTGTGTGGTGGGATTCATAGAGTGAGAAGAGGTGGGCAATGTGGTAAATGTCTTGTCCCATGTGTGGAAAATGGCTCCAAAGCATTGATATGAACATTGATATGGCCTACATCCAGAAACATGTCCAGTCCATGCCAAATCAAATTGCAGTTGTTACTGGTGTTTGTGGAGGTAATACACATCATTATGTACGTTTCAGGCACCGGTGGCTCATTTTTTGTCATATTTTAGCATATTTTGATGCATTGGTACTTTTACACCAGGATGCTTGTGAGGAAAGGAATGTGCTTTTACTCACATTAATGCGGTTACTATTCCTTTTTTTAAGCTATATTGGTGCTTCTACCGCTTTGTGATCATAATTCTGATTATTGGTTTTATTTTAGACCAACAGAAACATTTTGGTCCAGTCCCAAATACAGGCAGATAACATTGCCTGATCCATGCCTTACTAAAAACAACATGAACCATCTGAAACTGACTCAAACTCAAGAACATTGTGTCTGAAACTGGCCTTCTAAGTGACAATTAAAGCCGGGCTTTCCTAATGATGGTGTCAGTTATATACTGTAACGACTGTAATAATAGCTTTGTGCATAAAAACACCACTCAATTTTATGAAATAACACTTCATACTGCTGTCTGTACTCCACCAGAGGGCAGTGAAGAGCTTTTGTCCTACAGTTTGGTCACTGTTCCCTCAAATAAAAGGAAGAACAGAAAGACTGCAGATGATCCAAGACTGCCACACATTGGAGGAGAATCATAGCACAGCTAGAGCACATGAGATAATATAAATAACAAGCTCAAAATCATTTTACACCGTACTCATTATACTGTACTTTTGCATAGTAATGCCTTCAGTGTGCAGATTTATTCTTCCTAAATACTGAAGTTGTTTTTCATGTTAGATATACTATACTGGGCATCTAACAAAAACATTTTTGTTTAAATAAATGAAATATAACTGTCCTGAGAGGGAGAGAGAGAGCAGGAGAGAGGGAGAAAGAGAGAGAGAAAGAAGCTACCCACCTGCAAGTCTGCATCAGAGACTGCAGGCTCAAGAAGAAGCCCACGTCCTTTTTGTCCTTCAGGTAATCCAGCATTCTCTGTAACAAGCAGGAGTTCATGTTTGATCAAAACATCAAACTGGGCACAGTAGGAACGACCCAGGCTCAAGACTCAAGTGGTTGGTGTAGCTCAGCGGATAACACGACTACCTGCCAGAGAGCCACCACCACATGTGGGAGACAGGGGTTCGAATCTCTGTCTGGGTGACTATGCTGTGCTATGCCAATAAGAGTCCTTGGGCAAGACTCCTAACACTACACTGGCATGACTGATTAACCTTGTAAGTTGCTCTGGATAAGGGTGTCAGCTAAATTCTGTAATCGTTCTTTATTATAAGACAGGAAGCGTTACACATTAAACAACACTAAATCTACAGTGAATCAGAATTTAGAACTGTTTGCCATTTGTGCTTGCACACAGAGGAATCGCCTTCCGCATTTAACCTATCCATGAAGTAACACACATACACTACTGAAAACACACTGGGGGCAGTAAGCACACCTGCCCGGAGCAGTGGGTAGCCCTATCTACAGCATACTGGTGAACTGTTGGACATTATAATCAATTGTGAAAAATGTACATGGAATTAATGGTTACATGGTTCATTTGCTCATATAGCACATATAGCTAACCTGCTGGACGTCACAGTTGCCTCCATTGAGGATGGAGATGCCCAGTTTGAGGGTGGAAGAGACCATGGCTCCAGGCTCACCTGGCAGACGACACAAGAACAGATTGTTGAGCTTGAGTTAAATGTTAAATGACTGAGCTGACTGAATGGCTGCACATTTACATTGTGTATACATTTACCATATACCAACAGCTGCATTACCAGAACATATATCGTATGCATTTACGACAGGACGGAGTCCCTGGGAGAATGTTACTATCAGGGTTCTACAGGTCATAGGTCAAGCACCACTTGAAGGACAGCTGACCATCTGACACTAAATAAGGACACACCCTCTGTGTACCTTACGGGGGTGGTGAAACAGTATAACAGCTGTGTGACAAGGTTCTGTCTTTGGGCTGGATTGGACTGTCTTTGGACAGGAGCTGTGAGAGAACTGAGATCGCCATGAAATAAACTACTCCAACATCTCCAGCCTTCGGCCTCCTGACTCTACCCTACTGTAGAATAGAAACTACAGAATGCAGGCTGCTACAGGAACTTCCAACAGCTTCATATGGGAAGACAAATCCAGAGCAGAGGTCTTTAACTTCTTATCTGGAATCTGATCCTGATTTTTTTAATCACTAGTGGATATGACACAACACTGCAATGCTTCATACAATATACTTTCAGTCAAATGGGCTATTAAGTGCAATTCATTTTTCAGTATCAGGAAAATAGAAGACATAAAGTCATATATCCACTTCTTACTTTTGTGTATTTACTGCCTCTGCATCTCTTCTACCCTTCTACTTAATACTGAAGGGGACCTATTATGTTCACTTTTAGGGTCAATAATTATAATATTATTATAATATTATTAATAATAATAAGTACTACTGGAATAGAGTTACATCAGAGTCTGAAATGCTGTTAAAGCTCCTGTGTCTTTAAGCCCCGCCTACTGATGAGCCCTGTGTGCTCTGATTTGGTCAGCTTGTCCATTCTGTTCTTACTGGTCAACTGACACAGTAATTAAAGCAATAGTGGCATCCTACAAGAAGTTCTGGCTCTAGATACAGGCAATAAGGATTAAGTTTCAAAATGATGTCATCTTGTAACATAGAAAAAGGCTGGAATTCCTTAAGGAATGTCAGGCAGCTGAAAAAAATTGTTTCTGTGGGACAGAGTTTTTCCCTCTGGCATGTACTTTGGGCTTATAACATTACAGACTGTGTACATTTACAAAAGTGTAACTGACATGTCTAAATTTGTCATTGGGATTACTAGGGCAGTGAAAAGCAGAAAACACAAACAACTTGGAAGGAATGGAGGAAGTAATAGTCTGACACACTAAATCCTTAAATATTTGATATTATACTTTATTTATGAGGCTTCTGTGTGCTCCTATTAAATATAATGAGATTCCTAACACAGAAAATGAATACTTTAGAAATGAACTGCTTTGGGATGTGAATCCTGACTGTTTATATTAGATCATCAGATTTAGAATTTTGGTCCCATCCTGAATACAGGCCTGATTCAGGCCTGACTGACAATGACATGAACCATTCAAAACTGTCCCAACCTCAAGATCACTGTGTCTGAGACTGACAATTAAAGCCACAAAGAAATAGTGGTCTCTGACTTTTGCACTGTACTGTATATGGCCAATTAGTCAACAATCAACAGGTCAATTAACTACCAGTGATCAAAGATGGGAAACTGAATTCATGCTCTAAAGCTGTACATCTCTGGGCCAAACCATCCAGGACCTGACTGCACAACCAACCTAACGTCTTCGTTAAACCTGTTATTAAATCTCATGTAAGCTTTAAAGCATAGTACAGCACTAGAGTACAGTTTTAGTATGAAATGCTTAACTGGCCATTCACATGACAAATAAGCTATAGAATTTTCTATGAGAAAGTCCCACGACACTGTAATCAGACAGTGTGGAAAGCCCCATATGCTGAATGAGTAAATGGTATGACTTATGTGTGTGTGTGTGTGTGTGGGTGTGTGTGTGTTGTGTACCTTTGCAGGCACTAATCATCTGTAGTACCATCTCAGCCGCCCCACGGTCATGCAGACGTGACTGCTGATACAGGAGCCTCTGTTTCTCCATCTCCTTCTCCTGTTCCCCCCAGAGACAGCAAAATAAGCCAGTCGCCCTAGATAACTTCCCCAACCCCCACACACGCACTCTCACACACACTCTGCTCCCTACCTTATACGGCTCTTAATTACCATCACTTACCATGTCCTCTTAATGTCTGCTTCAGATAAAGTACTCTCAGGTGCCTTCTATATCGTCGGTGTCCAATGAAAAACATGTATCTCCACTTTGTCCATTTTTACTTTTATGCATCATTTGAACACACCAGCTGCCGTTTACACTGTGTCAGAATCTCATGATGAGTGACCCAACAGAAATGGCCCAAAACTGTTTGGAAAGACGTCTGGTTCCATTGACTTACATTAAAGTTAAATGAGGATTTTGGCCTCTCCTGTAAAGTTACCATTTTGGATATACTTGTTTTTCTTTGGACAGCGATTATATCTAAAGGTGCTGTACATATAAAGTAGATCTTCATCCTGTATAATAATTACTCATCTTGGTAGACCTTTCGGCACAATGCATACGAGCTAATGGATCTGAAATGCTATTTCTAACAAGATCATTATTTACACACAGGTTACCTGTTACTAGTCCTCTTAATGCATTTTGTTCTGGGGCTATAGACTATTGATCTCTGGATCTCATTACTGAGCATTGCTTTAACAATGGGGTGAACACTGTTTCCAGTTTACATCATTGATGTCCAGCGAGAGCAAAAGTGTCTGCATGTTCCAGTCAGTCAGTGTATATATGATATACGAGATTCTCCTACAACTTTTTAAAGGTTGTTGATATCTTGTGAGCTGGTTTGAAGTACACACTATTGGATCCAGATATCTCCTGCGCATCTCACCCCCCCACCCATCACATGTATTTGATCAATTCTTTCAGAAGCACGGCTGATGCAACATAATGAAACAGAATGAAGCGTTGATTGGCCAAACCAGGCACTGGATGATGACTGTAAATAATTCTGGGGTGCAATGAGGGTCTGGAAATGTATTGTGTTTATTATTGATATTTATTCCAGCACTGTTTTTTCTTTTCTGAGTACATGAATGCTTACTGTTCCAGTTCAGATTTACAAAAGCTTTCTGAAGAAAATCCTTATATAGGATTGGAGATGTTAATAAGAAGGTCCTTAAATGTAGTTCTCATAAACGTTCTTAAATGCTCTCCTAAAAATGACTTCATTTTTGTATGCAGCCTAATAATAATAATAATAATAATAATAATAATAATAATACAAAGATAATGACCTATTGCTAACAAAATCAACCCTAATTGACTGTTTATTGCTGCTCATATTATGTATTTATTTATTTAAAAAATAATAACTATATAGTCATATAATTATCACCTTGATTACACTACAAGAGTGGGGCATCCAGAATAATTTCTATGTGGAGCTTGCATTTTCTCCCCATGTCTCTGTAACAATCCCACTACTACTACTACTACTACTACTTTTAATAATAATAATAATAATAATAATAATAATAATTATTATTATTATTATTATTATTATTATTATTATTATATTAACACAAGGATAATGGCCTATTGCTAACTTTATTGACCTTTGTTGATTGATTACTGCTGCTTGTTTATTTATTTATTTATTTGTTTATTAATTGTATTTATTTATTTAAATTATAACTGCATAGTCATGTAATTGCTTGGGCTGTTCTCCCTGTGTCTGCAAGGGGTTTCCTTTGGGTGCTTTGGTTTCTTCCCACAGTTCAAAGACATGCAGTCAGGTTAATTGGAGATGCTAAATTGCCCCTGCCTGTGTGTCTCCTGTGTGTTTCCTGTCTTCTGCTCAATGAGCACTGGGGTAGGCTTCAGCACGCTCTGCCAATTTGCTGATGTATCCACACCCATGAGTACAGTTTCTAAAACAGCACCATACAGCATGTAAGCAACTGGCCCTGCACTACAATGGACAGTCCAAAAGGTCAAGCTATGGTGAAAGTATACAACTAAAAAACTCAAATTCTGTAATGTGAATCCATAATTAAAAGTTACCCTAGCTTCTACAGCACCTTTAAAAGTCTAAGTCTTCAACTAATTCTCATTCACGCGCCACACTCTCTCCTCCCCAAGAAACATGAGTGGTATTAGTGATAAGGTTGTTATTCGAGCTGCTCACGTTTGCTGACTGGCAGAAACGTTTGACTACAGCAAACAGCCCTACTCCTCCTGAGCCCTGACACCAGCCTGCTTTGCCCTTCCCATCACTCTACAGCTAGGTGCTGCACTTTTTACAGGTCTGCGGCCCACTAACTGCAACTCCACTCACAGCAGGGGCTGCCATAAGAAAGGCTTCCTGTATAGTATAGTGATTCTAAACTAGGACAAACTATTAACTACATAAAGATAAAGATTCTGCCCGAGGTTTTTTTGTAATGGTACCAGTTTCAATACCTGTTGATAAAGAAGGGATCAAGCCCACCCAACCACCATGCTGCCTCCTCCCAAAGACCACCCGAGCATTTGAACCCCACACCCTAAAAACGGGAACCCCGCAAAGCATTTGAAGCACCCCCACACCCCTAAAACCCCACCCTCCCACCGAAAAGGAGCAAATAGTAAAAAAAAGGGGAAAAAAAAACAAAAAAAAAAAAAAAGAAAAAAAAAAAATAAAAAAAAGAAAAAAAAAAAAGCGGAAAAAAAAAAAAAAAAAGTGTACCCCACCCTCCACCCCCACATACTACAACACCATCCTCAACCCACTAAAGCCCCCACCCACCAAATCCCCACCCTCCATCCACTAAGGCTCCACCCCCACCCACTAAAGCCCCACCCTCCCACATGAGCCTAAATGTGTATTACCAAAATATGAGATGGAGATCACGCTCTGATAAGCAGAGGGTCTGTGTCATGTGTGTGCATGTGCATGTGAGAAAGAGGGAGAACATGTCTGAGAACAGAACGTGTCCGACTGACTGTGCAGGCTTTTACTGTAGTTCTTGGTGAGTACAGAGAGGGAGAACGGTCAGAGGGTCCAATTAGGAATAAAGACATGAAGACGCAACGCAGTATGACACGTGGGGTTATGACACAACTCTCTGGTGCCAATCCAGAGTTGCTTAATATCTCAGATGTTAAGCATTTGAAAGCTGAAGAGTAAACTTGTCAGTAATGGTCTACACCCTAGACATTAACAGAAAACCTTCATTATATACACTGCATGTCCAAAAATATCCAGAGACCCCATCTAAACCAGTTCATTACTTAATTCAGAGCCCCTTTCTAATTGGTTAATTCAGGTCTTCCAATTAATTCATCACAGCCTTGGAGTCTAAGACCCCTGGGCCCACAGTCAGTATTCCATGAGCAGATACTCTGGAGCCTAAAGTCAGCATGTCCAATGGCAAGTGTCTACCAAGTGTCAATATATGGCCCCCTGCCACAGGCCACGAATTAAACAGCATTCTCTGGAAGTGAATGTGCTCCATTCAATACCTTCAAGCTGCGCTCCAGAACTAATCATCCAAAATCAGTATCTGACCTCATTAGTAGTCTGAAAGCTGAATGCAATCAGGTCCTGTTAACAATGTTCTTACATCTACTGAAAAGCCTTCCCAGAAAAGTAGAGGCTGTTACTGCTGCTTGATTTCTAAAGAAATACTAAATGCATAAATGACTACAACTTTTGGACATGAAGTGAATCAATGCAGTCGAAATACAGAAAAACCTAACTGGCTGGATTGGAACCAACTCAAAACTGAAGTAGTTACTGTGTTCAGTAGGTGAGTAAAGGTGTTAGAGATCAAGGGGCGCTGGTGCAAACACGGACAGGCAGGACGTACATACAGAGAAGGCTGAGTCTGGAGAGGTGGGACTGCTACTGTATTAGGGGAGCAGTTAAGGGAACCTACGTGAGTTGCGGTTTGAGACTATGAGAATAGACCCAAACATACTATCTGGTATTAAGCAGGTTAAACTACAGGGTTTTAGAGGACAACAATGCAGGATGTCTGGGAAGGATTACAGGAGATAGATAACAAGCTAGTCCATATTGGGAAAGAAGTCAATATTGAACATCCCAGCAGAGATTTAGTGATGAGGTACAGGCATTAGTGTCCTCTAGGAAAAAAGCAATGGATATCGCTGTCCATGAGCACATCACAGCAATGTCTACTTGTTACACTTCCTGGTGAAATGTTGCTCTGTGATGTGTTCTACATGTCTTGTTGGCTTGTAAATTAGATCATATTTTGATCCATCTCTCTGCACTCGCTCTGGTCATGCACAGTAGACGTGTGACACAGATACACCATGAAAACCAGCACAGGGACTCCAAATAGTCCAGCAAAGGTGTGCACAAGTCAGTCCACAACAAAGACAGTGGTGCAAGGGGAAAGAAAGAAAGAAAGAAAGAAAGAAAGAAAGAAAGAAAGAAAGAATGAGAGAGAGAGAAAGAAGGAAAGAAAGAATGAGAGAGAAAGAAAGAAAGAAAGAAAGAAAGAAAGAAAGAAAGAAGGAAAGATGGAAAGAAAGAAGGAAAGAAAGAATGAGAGAGAAAGAAAGAAAGAAAAAGGAAAGAATGAGAGAGAAAGAAAGAAAGAAAGAAAGAAAGAAGGAAAGATGGAAAGAAAGAATGAGAGAGATAGAAAGAAAGAAAAAGGAAAGAATAAGAAAGAAAGAAAGAAAGAAAGAAAGAAAGAAGGAAAAAAAAAGAAAGAAAGAAAGAAAGAAAGAAAGAAAGAAGGAAAGAAAGAAAGAAGGAAAGAAGGAAAGAAAGAAAGAAAGAAAGAAAGAAAGAAGGAAGGAAAGAAAGAAAGAAAGAAAGAAAGAAGGAAAGAAAGAATGAGAGAGAAAGAAAGAAAGAAAGAAAGAAGGAAAGAAAGAAAGAAAGAATGAGAGAGAAAGAAAGAAAGAAAGAAAGAAAGAATGAGAGAGAAAGAAAGAAAGAAAGAAAGAAAGAATGAGAGAGAAAGAAAGAAAGAGAGAAAGAAAAAGGAAAGAATGAAAGAACAAAATAAAAAATAAAAAAGGCTTAACATAAGAAAGAAAGAAAGAAAGAAAGAAAGATACGTAACATAAAGGAGGGAATAAGAGTAAATATGAACAGAATAAATAAGACAAAGAAACTGGAAAAGAGAGAGAAATAAAATTATTTAAAAAGGAAAAAGGGAGCATGTAGGGGGTCTGGGAGCGGGGGGATGTGCGAGTGCAGTGGTCAGTGTGGTCACTCAGTGGATGGAGCTGTAGCTGCTCCGTCGTGTCCCATAGCCCCAGCCCCCGGACCCCCCATACCATCTCTGTCTGTCGCACCTCAAAGGTCTGCTCCTCTCCCACTTCTTCATCCTCCTCACCAATGTGACAGCTCTGCAGAGGAACATCCACATTAACTCAGGCATTGACCACGGACCTCGCACACGGATCAGCAATGGCCCAATCCAGTTCTGGAAATAAGCAGTCCAGCCCAGTGTGCTGATTAACCAGCTCTAACACTGAACCTGGTGGTAACTGAACTATCAATCAAGGGTGAAGAGGGGATCACAGAACTGTGCTGGACTGTGGGCTTCCAGGACTGAAACTGGAGAACCCCCTGGTACAGATGTAGTCTCACCCACCTTTGCCATAATATCAGCATATGCCATGTAGAGATGGTCAACGTCGAGTTTGCTGGAGTAAAGATCAGACAGATAACCACATCTGTTACAATCACATTTCAGCACATCTGTGGAAGCCACCAACAAGAGACTGAAGGCCTTACGTCTTTTCAGTGAGAGCAGTACGGCTGAAGTGAAGGATGAGCTGATGCAGAGGGTCTGGTTTGGCCTCTGTCTCCTCTTCTTCCTCTTCCTCCTCCTCCATGGTTTTCTAAGTAAACCAATTCCATGCATACAGTATATCACATTTACTGCTGTATACACACATGAGAATTAGGGCAGAGAGGTCAAACGCGCACTTACGGATAAATCATCAATCATCTTATCCTCAAAGGAGTATCCCTCATTCTCTAGCCAGTTGCGCTTGTATCCGTCTAGGAACATATTGGACGCCCGGTGTCTGAAGGGAACAAGGGTAAGGGGGAATTCTAAAGCTGTAGCTAAAACAGGGGCTGTGTCTTTATAACATACGGTTACAGTAATGATACAAAGTGAACGCTGAGCACCTGGGGATGTTATAGAGGGGGGTCATCCGGAAACAGGCCACCACAGCCCTACGGCGCTGCTTGGAAAGCAGCTTGTGCCAAACCATCTTCTTGGACTTGTAGGGGTGCTCAGTCTGAGTGGAGAGGAGAGGAGCAAGAAATGATAACATGACAATGAAAAGCATCTTAAATACAGCTGAAATACATAAGAGCCTGACAATATAAATATGTATAGCATCATTAATAGCAATAGATATTATTATGAGTAACAGTATCAATATTAATTAAATTAATTAATATTATCTATATACTGTACACACACATACAGGGGTTGGACAATGAAACTGAAACACCTGGTTTTAGACCACAATCATTTATTAGTATGGTGTAGAGCCTCCTTTTGCGGCCAATACAGCGTCAGTTCGTCTTGGGAATGACATATACTGCGTCCTGCACAGTGGTCAGAGGGATTTTAAGCCATTCTTCTTGCAGGATAGTGGCCAGGTCACTACATGATGCTGGTGGAGGTTCGTCCTTCTTGGTGGTATGCTGACATTACCCTGGATACCGTGGCTCTTGATACATCACAAAGACTTGCTGTCTTGGTCACAGATGTACCAGCAAGACGTGCACCAACAGTGTGTCCTCTTTTGAACTCTGGTATGTCACCCATAATGCTGTGTGCATTGCAGTATTTTGAGCAGAACTGTGCTCTTACCTGCTAACTGAACCTTCACACTCTGCTCTTACTGGTGCAATGTGCAATTAATGAAGATTGGCCACCAGGCTGGTCCAATTTAGCCATGAGACCTCCCACACTAAAATGACAGGTGTTTCAGTTTCATTGTCCAACCCCTGTATATATATATATATATATATATATATATACTATTATATATATAATATATATATTATATATATAGATATATATATATTGTGTGTATTGTGTTTGCATATATAACCATCCTGTTATTAGTAATATTGTTTGCAAACCACCTGTCTAAATATTAAATTTAATTTAATTTAAGGTCCCCTTATTTTGTACAACTATGCACATGCAGTCTGTATAAGCTCCATAGAAAAGCATTTACCAAATGGTACACTGGAGGTGCCATAGACAAATCAACAGCTACCATGCCCAGTGTTAAGTGTTACCTAGAGGGCTCCTTAGAATTGGACTGCTGAGCACTGAAACATCATTCTTTGAAGCGATAGACTACTATAAATCCTTCACAGAAGAGTAAAGGCTGCAGCTACTGTACAGCTACAAGGATGGAAAACTATGTGGGTGGTGCAGTGTGACTGCAGAGCTGAGAATGATCCACCACCCTCATAATACCTGCTGACCTATAGAGTAAGTAAAGCTAGGTATGCAATGGACAGTGAGTGTAGCACCGTGAGGATGGATTTATGGTTTGTATGCGATGGCTGTGTGTGTGCAAGCATGTACCACTCACCACTTCAAGATGGTACAGCACAGCAGCAACCTCCTGCACTCTCTTCACGACTTTCTCTGGGTTTTCAGCATCCTCTGCCTTGCCTGAAGTCTCCTTATAAAGAGCCATCTGCCAACGCATGGAAGGATCCTCCACCTGTGGAAGATGGTGAGAATGTGTCAACACCTTCCCATGAACACTAATACAGGGTTGTGTCTGTTTCTTTGGTCCTCACCTTGCCTTGAAGATGAAGGTTATTCTGCAGGAATTCCCGCACCTCTTCATCTGTGTCTTTCTACAACGAGAACATCAACGATTCTAAGAATTAGAACATTTGGCTATATTCATCTAGCATCATAACACTTACTGAAAATAAATGACATCAGAAGGGACAAAAGAATCCACTATGATCACTGAGGTTTGGTGGAATAAACTTTTATAAAGGCATATCTTCTAATGTTACT
This sequence comes from Prochilodus magdalenae, assembly GCA_024036415.1. NCBI lineage: Eukaryota > Metazoa > Chordata > Actinopteri > Characiformes > Prochilodontidae > Prochilodus > Prochilodus magdalenae. The sequence continues at coordinate 78,859 of JAMWET010003847.1, forward strand.
CTGAAGGGAAAGATAGGACGACATCAGTCTAATGTACTTCTTTAGTGGCTCAGTACCAGAGAGTAGCGAATCTTGGCCAAGTTTATGAGCTCTTGGTCTGCAGGGGAACACATGTTCAGACCAATGGGGAGCAGCTTCTTCAGAGCAGCTACGATCAGTGAGGTCTGCACCGAGTAGCGATCACCACGCCGCTTCTTCTTGGTACGCTCCGCGTCTGCACCTCCACTCTGCAAAGACTCAGTAGAGTTAGACTGTAGCATTATTAGTCCTGGCTGAAGATGTGTGATGTATCGATCATAAACGATGAGGAGTAAAACGTGCATGTAGAAGTCGGAATCTAGTGCAGGAAAAGAAAGAGAGAAAGAGAGAGAGAGAGAGAGACAGAGAGAGAGAGAGAGAGAGAGAGAGAGAAAGAGAAAGAGAGAGAGAGAGAGAGACAGAGAGAGAGAGAGAGAGAGAGAGAGAGAGAGAAAGAGAAAGAGAAAGAGAGAGAGAGAGAGAGAGAGAGAGAGAGAGAGACTTGAAAAGAGATGTTGTTGACAATACCTAACACACGATATACAGTCACTGTTCACTGTACTATGAACTACCTACCGCGTATCGATACTCACAGTCCATTTTACGCATTCTGTAGTACTGAAACTGGTTTTAGGAACATAGTCTTTATACTGTATTTCTCTGCATATGTTGACCTTTATTAGTGATCAGACCTCAACGGGCCCACTTTAACATCAACTTTTGTTTTGACAGTAAATTCATCTTCCCAATCTATATACTGCTGTTTGCTTTTAGACTTTTTACAAAATATAAATAATCACACAAGTTTTTGTAGACCTTTTAATTTATTCATTTTTATTAAATAGCTTTTTTAAATAATGTATTATTTACATTTATTTTATTTCACTTAATAAATCAATGAAAATAAACATATAGAAATAAACAAACAAAAATATCTGAAGGATCTTAAATTTATTTTAATCTTTAATCAATTACATGTATGAATTAATTAATTTAATGAATTATATCATCATTTTTAAAGCTATTGGTATAAGTTATTATGAGCTATTCATTTAAATGCTATTATTATTCTTAGTTATTTTGAGTATTAATATTATTAGAAACTTTATTATATATATTCACTC
>JAMWET010003847.1:85000-205051 GCA_024036415.1 Prochilodus magdalenae
ACACTGTTGTTGCAAACATCCATGATTAGATTTTAAGACCTTGTTGATCCCACAGTGGGGAAATTTAGTCTCCGCATTTAACCCATCCGTAAAGTGAAACACCCACAAACACACTCACTAGTGAACACACACACTAGGGGGCAGTGAGCACACTTACCCGGAGCGGCGGGCAGCCCTATCCAAGGCGCCCGGGGAGCAGTTGGGGGTTAGGTGCCTTGCTCAGGGGCACCTCAGTCGTTACTGTCAGTTCAGGGAATCAAACCGGCGACCCTCCGGTCACAAGGCTGGTTCCCTAACCTCCAGCCTGCCCCCTTCGGCCCACGGCTGCCCCCTTCAAGTCCACGACTGTCGCCTTTCGGCCCACGACTGCAGCCTTCAATTAGAGTGAGTTATTTGGGCTTGTGAATGTATTGGATGCTATTAGGTCAATTTCAATCATCCACATATTTATATATTTCTATTACTGTTATATAAAACTTTATATTTGTATAAACTGATGTATTCTGCTTCTATGTTTAGTACTGTGTATATTTATTGTTGAATGTGTATTTTGTGTATTTTAGTACCACAAAGGACCTAAGCTTTTCACTCAGCTTTACATCTGTGTAAATGTGTTAAGATATTAAATCTGATTTGACTTGATTTAAAAAAAGCTTTAAGACAATAAAGATTCAGTCTTTATGTCGCAAAATCGACATCACAGACTTGTTTTTTAACTTTTAGATAGAGAAAAGAAGCCAAAAGCTTTAAGCTCCTCATTTGACAAGCCATCGATCACTCAAGCAACCCATTCATACATTCCTTTCATTGTATCAATTGTTTAAAAAATGCTGCTGCCGAAGGGTTGCAACCCACCAACCCAAACCATAAATCCACCCCAAAGCAGTTGAAGTCTTCCATAATTCCTTACACCATCATGATATATCAACAGAAAAAGGTTTTCCGGGTCTTTAAACTGGAAAATCCTTCTACGATGACTACTACGTCAATGCTTTGTAGGGCATTATGGCATTGTAGGGCATTGTTGGAATTTGGCCAGAATGTGATGTTAAATACAGTACAGTCAATAAGCTTGGACTCCTCTGCTGTGATCATCAGCTTTCTGAACATCTGTGGTTTTTAGACTGTATGACATCTAATTCCCTTGTTCCCAATGGTTTTAGCACCTGTTGTTGTCCACATAGCGGATGAGCAGCGGGTAGAGGGCGTAAAGGTCTCGGCAGAGCACAGCAAACTCGTCCCGAATTGTTGCTCCTTCGCTATGCACCTCCGTCTTTCCCTCCATGCGGAGCTGATCCTCCTCAGCAACCACTTTCCCTGAGCGCTTTTTCAGCTTCTCCATGGTGGGGATGAAGTGAGACTTCAGCATTTCTGGCTTGGCCCTGCTTACAATGGGCTGGGTGAACACTGAAGAAAAGAGAGAGGGGTAGAGGTTGAAGATGGCCACCATGGAGCTCATGTTATTTTACAAGAATGAAGGCCTGGGAACACAGTAACTGGTACTTCATGCTGAACCCATTGAGTGGCCAGTCAGTCCAAATAAAGGTTCATTCTTAGTCGCATACTAACCAGCCAATCTCTTCATCCAGGAGGCCTCGTCAATGCCCAAGTTATTGACCACTATCTTCATGATGCTGCCCAGCAGCTGGTTAAGTTGTTCAGCGGTGACATCTGTGCATAGCTGTCCTTCCAGGTCAGGGAAGTTCTCCAGCCCCCTCTCCCACCAGCGGAGGAGATAGTTACACAGCATGGGCAGGGTTATCTCAATCACATGGGGCATTTCAGTATAACGGGCTCCAGACTCTGCCAGGTCCCCAATGTCCTTCATCAGGACGTCCAGCTCAGGGATGTCCAGGCACAACTCCTCCACCTGATTGGGCAGCCCCAGAACTATAGAACAAAGGGGAGAAGAACTCTGAATAGGCTGTAATGTCTGTTGACATGAACAGCATGTCCTGAGCACATGGGTTTGCTAAGGTATGTTAAAAGGAAGAGGAACTGGTACTCACTAGCTCGCTCTCTTGGTGTTTTGGTTGTATAGACTGAGTATGAATTAAACTCATTGAGGCAGGGCTCCAGGTACGCAACAGGCATAGCAGCAGCCAAATGAGCCAGACACTCTCCAAGAGCAGGCCTCAGTCTATAGATGACATGCATTAAACAAAATATAATTACTCACAATATACACATATACACATACTCACATTACAACACCATGTCCATGTGTAATGGTGATGTCTCTTGGTGTATCTTAGGGATGAGCGATATGGCAAACGTATAACATCACTATACTTTATAACATTGTTAGAGTACACAGTATACTTCACAATACTTCATTTTCCCTGGTAAGCTGTAACAGACAAAACAGAACTATTTGTGGAACTTTGATAGGCATCTGTACATCAGGCACCAACAAGAGCCCCCCCAGAGCCCAGGCGAGTGCCTCTATAGCTGGTGCCCTATAGACCAGTCAACCTGCCCTGCACATTTTAGAGCTTTCCCGGCACCCAACATCTGTTTCAACTTCTCAGCTCATTAACCAGCCCTTTTAGAGTTGCAGGGTCCTTTGGTAAAGAAGGGAACACTGCAACAGACAGATGTGGGGCACAGGAGTTTTTAAAAATCACCTGTCATAAACCATCATTTATTTATTTAATGTCCAGTGAAAACAGATTAAAGCACCACTGTGTGAGAACTGGGATTTCTTACACTTGGGGTCCGCCACCTGTTGCTGAGTGTCCCTTTATACCACTGTCGTAAATACAAATCGCAGTTTGAGCCCCCCATAGACAGCTGTACACATGCATTTGTTAAAAAGCTGAAGGAATCCGCATTTGACTCCCCTTTGCATGCATGTGTGTATGGATTCTACAGGTTATGCTCCAGATTTCAGTCCTTCCTATGACTGAAGTAAAATCAGTAGCATCCAAGGGTGACCCTGTTATCTCCTTTAGCTCTCGCCTACAAGCAAAAGCCAGTATGTATTTACTCTGGTCCCTTGCTCAGTCACACTCTCTTTTTTCTCTTCCTCTCTTCCTAAAACAATGTCTTTTTGCAGCTTCTTGTGATAGCTTAAAAAAGCTGCTGCAGCTATACACTGACAACCCACCAGCCTGACCCCATTAATCCACCCTAAAGCAGTTTTTATCGTTCCTTTCACCATTATGATGATAGAGGGAGGTTTTCCTGGTGTTTAAACTGGAAAATTACTCTCTGATGACTAGTACCTCAATTCTTTGGCATCTGAGTATGGCATTGCTGGGCACTGTTTCATTTTGGCCAGAATGTAACTGTGAATGTGATTGAATTCAAAGAAACACATACTTAACAGAAAATGAACAGCTAAATATGATACAATGCTCTTGTATTATAAAAAACCTGGCTTTCAGAGGTTGCATTTTTGTTTCCCACAATCCAAGTACAAAGTCCCGTCACAGTTACACTACCTGCTATGGATTCATAGCATTGAGCTAAAATGCTAACACTATCTACATCTACAATATGCACAGAAATCAGCTTATTTGCTTATCGCTCATTGTGTATAGTTTATCCCTGTGAAAATAAACATTGTATGGTTTCAAGATCAATATATGGTCAAGATGATTATTATCTCTCACATATGCTATATGTATTCCATAAGCTTAATTCTTCTAGTATATTATATCCCAACTCACATACATATGGCTTAGCCACTTAATCACAAATTGGTCTTTTACTGTGGACTCATGTGAAAGGGATCCCAAATCAGCTAATTCCTTCCGTCCGAAGTGGAACAAATAGCTACTCCTCTAGTCCCAAGCATAGGCCTTACATGTTTTCTCTATTCTGGCCACAGTGAGTTATTGTTCAGGTGACCTCGGAGTTGCATACCTACTTGTCTGGAAATCTCCAGGTGTAAGGAGTTTCTGAAGACCATATTTGAGTTTCCTTCCTCTTTATTGATTATGCATGTATGTAACCAATTTGTTACCTATGCATGTATGTAACCTATTTGTTATTTGGTTACACCAAATTATTTGGTGTAACCAATGAGTTGTGACTGCTTTGCCCTCTGTTAACCAATGAAAGGTGAAAATCTCCCATTGGGGAGATATATAACCTTTTGTAACCTGGTCAACCTTTGGAGATCTCTGGGTATTTGCCAGGAGTTTCTCCCCGGCCGAAATATTTTTAATAAATATATTACTTTGGAGCATTAATTGTGAGTTGGTGATTTTACTGTTTTCTGTTTATCTAGACATTTCTACCACAACTGTTACAATGGCCAACCCACAGTGTCTACAGTGTCTATATGGGCAGCTTTTAGACACAGCTTGTAAAGCCTTGGCATAAAGATGAAATTTAGATTTAACTTACTTCTCTGCATGTGGGGTCTTAACTGTGCCCACAGAGTAGATACTGCACATCAGGCGATAGCAGGAGATCTGCAAGTCATCCACTGATAGAAACAGAACACATGTGAAATACAAACTGCTAGTTTGGATCATATGAATAAACAACAAACATACAGATAAACGATCACATGAATCGCTTACAGATCACATCATCTCCAAACTGATGCTGGGCAATGTGGTCGAAGAGTGAAGTAAGCACTGGCAGCAGAGCAATGGTGGTGTAGTTGATGTTCTGAGACACCCCCTTAACCTTTGGAGAGGACAACATAGAAGAATTACAGTGGCCCTGATGGGAAAGTGTGACATTCACTAATATAGCACAGCACCCTTCTGACATCTCACCTGACTTTTGGTAGACACTTTGCCCAGTTTGAGGTTCTCAACCATCTTCTCAATGTCATCAGCAGCACTCTCAAAGAAGGAGCGCAGGCCGGCCTTTACGATCTCTGGGCCAGACTTCATGACGGTCCTGTACAGAGTAGTGAGGTTAAGCCAGGTCTAGGGACTGCATATGCTGCTCATTTTCACTCCTCCAACACATCTGACTCAAATCACAGCCTTGCTAATTACATGGTGACTGGAATCAGGTGCATTGCGTGCGGTCTGGGATTGAGAATTGCTGGATCATGAAGGGAGGAGAGCAGGAAGAGGAGCTGAGGGAAAGACTAATGGGGTTGTGGTATGCAGTGTGGGTTGCTGGGTTGTAGTGTGTGGTGGTTTTCTAAGAGAGAGCTCTTAAATTACCTGGCATCCAGTGAACGGGACAGGATGTGGAGGCAGTTTACAACTGCTGAAGCATCAGTTCCTGCAAACAACATACACCATGGACTGGTATCACTACTGGATCATTGGCTTATACCCAGAACCATCATTTCATAGTAACACTGTGTTTCTTGAAAGAAAGATTAGACGTAGCTTAATTCTATTTCTTTTTGGTTATGTTATGAGTTATTGTTGATTAGTAGAAAATCACCACCAGTATAATGTAACATATGGCATAAGAAGGGAACACCGGAGAACATCCTATATCAGACACTAGGCAAGTCAGGTTTTGGAGATGCATCATCACTAATACCATCAGTGACGAAGATGAAGACAAACTCATTATTCGAATGTTTGAAATAAGTTTTAGTCTCTGGGACGCTACTAAACCAGCAATCAGTTATAGGCATGTTATTGACGGATGCATTGCACAGATATACACACTTGGTAGGGCTCAGCAATTTGGGGAAAAGAATAATTGAATTTAGATTTTTCTGACCAATATCATAATTTAAATATGAATAATTAAGAGAAATTAAGCTCTGGGGTTTTAGCTAGGAGAGCACAAGCTTTATTTCAGACCTGAGGCTAAGTGCACTGCCAAACTGCCAGTTCAGAAAGTCTTGAGTTATGAAACTTTGAAAAAACGTTAAATAATTCAGGACATAATTAAAACTGCAGCTCTTGCAATCTGAAAACTGCACTCTTCCAAATTTTGATTTCAATAGAAAACCCATTCAGGCCTAGTGCCCGGTGCGTGAAGGCCTAAGGCCTATTGAAAACCTGACCTTGTAAAATGACATCTTGGCCCTAACATAGCTGCTATACCACAAATACAGCCACAGTGATTGCAATGACAAAGCACATGCTAAAAGAACTGCAATGCAATTGTGCTGTTCATTGCCCGGTGTGCAGTTCTCCTATAGGAGCATTTAGTAGGAATATATATTTCATATTTTACTTCATTTTCTCGTCAGCAGAGTGCTGAACAGGGAGAGTTACAAACATTTAAGCACAGCACAGCAAATTATAGCAGCAGCACTCAAAGAAAAATGCCAAGCGGTAGTGTGGGTGAGAGAGAGAGGAGGCAGAGAAGGAGGAGGAGGAGGAGGAGGAAGAGGAAATGAGTTAGTAACAGACAAAAACAGAGCACTAAAGACCTTAAAGCAAAACGGAAGCTTGTATGAATGCACTGGGGCTTTATTAATGAAACAGAACAGCAGAGCTGAGAGGAAAAGCGACGTCACGTCAGCCTGTTTATGCAGGTTCTTACCAAAGAGGGAAACTCTGTGCCTCACTAGAGCAGCCAACTTACAGAAGATACTGAGGCAGGAAGAAAAAGGGAGAGAGAGAGAGAGGGAGCAAGGGCAGAGGAGAAAAAGGGGGAGGGAGGGAGGGAGAGAGGGATGGAGGGAAGGAGAGAGCGTGAAGTTCAGGTAAGGATAACAGAAGGGGAAAAATCAATGTGGTCCAGAAATGAGAGTAAAACAATGGAGAGACACTGAAAAGGGAAACTGCGGAGAGATGGAACACAAAGAAAGTCCCACAGGCAGAAGGGAGTACAAGGAGCAGAAAGAATGCAGTATGAAAAAACAACAAATATGCCTCCTAGGTGGATAACAATTTTATAATAATTACATAACACTAAACGCGTATCACTGCACCAAAGGAAAACAGGTATCTCCAAAACGGCAACTTTACAGGAGAGGGCAAAAACCTGGTTTAATTTTAATGTCAGTCAACAGAACCAGACATTTCCAAGCAGCTTTGGGGCATTTCTGCTGCTCTATTTGTCATGACACTCTCAAAAAAAGTAAAGAGCAGCTGCTGTGTTCAAATTATGCATGAAATTTAATATCATGTTTTTCTTTGGACAGTGACAATAGCTTAAAGTAGCTTCAACAACATGAACAGATACAGTTCATTGCAGCCTAATATTCATTTCAGGGCTGGTCAGAACTGGCGTTGGTATTTCTGAACCTGAAGTACTTGAATACTACAGGGATTGGACAATGAAACTGAAACACCTGGTTTTAGACCACAATCATTTATTAGTATGGTGTAGGGCCTCCTTTTGCGGCCAATACAGCTTCATTTGGGCAGTCATGGTTTTATGTTTTTTGGATACAATCTGGGTTAGCACCCGAACATCCCTTTCAGACAGCTTCCTCTTGCGTCCACAGTTAATCCTGTTGGATGTGGTTCATCCTTCTTGGTGGTATGCTGACATTACCCTGGATACCGTGGCTCTTGATACATCACAAAGACTTGCTGTCTTGGTCACAGATGCGCCAGCAAGACGTGCACCAACAATTTGTCCTCTTTTGAACTCTGGTATGTCACCCATAATGTTGTGTGCATTGCAATATTTTGAGCAGAACTGTGCTCTTACCTGCTAACTGAACCTTCACACTCTGCTCTTACTGGTGCAATGTGCAATTAATGAAGATTGGCCACCAGGCTGGTCCAATTTAGCCATGAGACCTCCCACACTAAAATGACAGGTGTTTCAGGTTCGTTGTCCAACCCCTGTAAATCTCAAAATGATCCTATATAGTAGTAACATTTAACTATTTCATTAATTATATGACATTTTGGGGATTTGTTTATATTTCTGTGGTTCAGAATACATTCCAATACAGCATTTAAGAGTCTCCTCCATGCTACACATATATATCTTTTTTGAAAATTTGACATTTTTTCCCCCATCTTCAAGAAAATCTTCATCCACACCAACAGGCACTTTTGAAAACCCCTCTGTCCACACAAGGACTTTACAATGACTTGAAAATGCTTATAGGATTATAAGTGTAGCATACAGCTTATACAATATCTAAAAAGAAAACGAAGACTCTCGCAATTAAGGGGCGTCCTTTATATAGACTAACCCTTTAGTACCATTGCTGCTAAAGGTAACACTAGAGTATCAAGGTCACCAAAACCCAGGAGAGTGTCCTCTGCAAATCATGCACAAGGCTGAAATTAAAGGATCTCCTTATTCAATGTTTTTTTAAATAAGGTTCCACCTTAAATGGTGCGGCAACAATTCAGATATATAACTGGCGAATAGAAAACCAACTACAGCCTGGTGAATCATGTCAAAGCATTTAGCCCAGAGTTCTGAGGCCTCCTCAGTAAATGTATATAGCCAAGGTCTTTAAATCTGGATCTTAACAGGTTTAAGTGTTGGGTTTTGTTCTCGCTAGAAGTTAATAGGAGTAATTAATGTAACCGGTGAGCCATATAGTGGCACACCTACCAAGGAATGCAAAGTCCAGGACAGGAAACTGGATCCGGATTTGTAGACCCCTGGTATAGAGCGATGTCGGGGTTTTTAAGTTCACACGAAAACACTAAAATTGCTCCACCCAGAGGAACGCTTTTTAAATAAATCCTATGTGGACAGGGCCTTCATTTGAATAATTGGCTATTTTGCCATTCCCGTTATGGAAGGGCCATGACTATTGAGACTATTTGGACCAGCCCTAAATCATTTTAAGGTTCATGTGATCAAATACAGGGTCTCTGATATCTGATGCATTCGTTACCTGGCAATCATCTCTTTCTCCTTATTGGAGGCATGGCCGCCACTACCAAGCACTTTGGCAGGAGTGGAGAGAAAGTAGAGGCAGTGGTTCTTAAAGTACTGGTTTACCAGAGGCAACAGGATCTACGGTTGAAAAAGAAAGAGAAACAACACTCAGGGTTGGATACGTTTTCTAAGTGCACTCTCAGACGCACAGATGAGCGATGAGGTTGTCTCACCTTGGCAAAAAATTTGATCTCCTGCTCATGAGGGGATTTCTCAACTCTACCGCTGCTTACGACAGCCTCTGTGATCACACACAAACACACAAAATTAGTTATCATATCAGGCCTCATTTCTGGGAATGAGTAATATTTCAGATTAAGCACTTTCTAAGAACTGCGAAAACTGATTATATATGCACCCAGATGAGCAATAAACTCCTGAGCAATTTCCATCCACTTCAGCAGCTTCTGCAGGAAGCCATACGCAAAGCGCTTCTCGATGGAAGAAATTTCCTGCTCCATGTCCTTGAGACCCCTGCATGAAGCACAAGAGAGAGTGAGTAAGACAAGAAGAATTAAAAAAAGAAAAGAAAGAAAGAAAGAAAGAGAAAGATATATAGCAATGCTAAGAGGGGTCATCATATCATCTGCTAAAAATCATCTCCACCTGTTTTATAACATTCCAAGGGGTCCTATTTATGTTTCTATTTCTTAATCTTCTCTTCCCTGTTAATAATGAGATTGCTCTTTGATGTGGTATTTATAGAGTCAGTATTTTTAATTTAATTTAATTTAATTTAATTTAATTTAATTTAATTTAATTTAATTTAATTTAATTTAATTTTAAATTTAAATTTAAATTTTATTTAATTTTATTTATTTATTTTTTTCTTAAACTAATCAACACTAAGCTAATCATCACTGAGCTATAACCAATACAATACTCTGAATGAGCTTGTATACCAGTCAAAAGTTTAGGCACCCAACTAAATGGATGTTTTGGGTTATCTTAAAGATGCTAGAGCCTTACACTTAACAGTTCCAACTGCTGTCTGAAACAATAAAAAAACATCCTGATATACCACATATACTCTTGATGTGTCACAGTATTATATTTTGCCATACTGCCAGCTCTGACATATATTTCATTGAGTAAAAAAAACTTTTTTTTTTTTTTTTTAGAAAGTTCTAGTTGCTCTTTCAATGTAGTTAATATTCATGATGGACAGATGCACAAACAAATTAGTCCAAACATCCTGTTACATCAACCGTCACTGCAGGTTAGGAAAGCTATTCTATCCTCCTGTAAAGTTTCATTTTGGAGGTTTTTAAGGTGGACTGTATAATTCCAGTGCTATTTAATAGTTTGATGTCTTCTGAGTAGCCTGCCCTAAACTTTTGACTGGCATTGTGCACTCTAAAAAACTGATCACAGTGCTTCCAGCTATCGGAAGGAAGGAAGGAAGGAAGGAAGGAAGCTTTGTGACATTTTTGCATCTTCTGCTCTCTACTTCCTTATCGAATCGGTGGTGAAACAGAGTATTATGGGATGTGTGATGCAACGAAGAATACATCTATGCTGCCTTCTTAAAACAGTCAAACAGTGAGATCTCATCAGGCTACGTTTTATACAAGCATCAGATCCCAACCCGACTGGGTGCCTTTCTGCCTCAGTCTACCACATTTATGAAGTTTCATAAACAGCTCTTATCCAGGATGACTCACCTCTGTAAAATTACTGAACTGTAAGTCCTCCTGGAGCAGAACTATGTGCCAAATGCATAAATGCGAATGTAAAGCATGTGCTAAAACGACTTTGGCAGCAGGTTTGGCAGGTGTCATTGGCAAAATCTCAGAGTAGCATGCCAGCAAGACGCTCGGTTCCACAGGATTAATGGCAAACTGCATAACAATTTTGTGAGTATTGTACCTGGTGACAGCATATCCTTCAAACTGCAGGAATTTCAGCAGGTCTTGGGCTTTTTCCCTGTCTCTGGCTTTCTCCTTAGCCGTCAGAGTGTCATAAGGAACAAGCAGAGGGTGGGTGCCACCACCTATATGAACAACACATACAGCATTCACTATAGGCAGAGCAGATACACATTTTCCCGATATACATTTACAGCTTCTGTGAACAATCTGTTCTTATGTCTATTCACATGATGTCTCAAATATTAACCAGACACTAAGTAATGATGTGTGGACTATAAGTTAAGCTATAAGAAACTAGGAGCTATTAAATCCTGCACTACTCATGCTTTGTTTGCTCTTTCTGATTACCATTTTGGGCAGCGGTAAATCACATTCTAATGGCGCTGATGGACCACAATCTGTAATTATAGAACTACAAAGTCCTCCTATATGGTAAGTAGAGCTAATAAAATGGACAATGAGTGTAGATACAAGAAGGTGTACTTAATAAAGTGTCCGGTAGGGGTTTATAAAATGGTGTACTTGAGTAAAAGTAAAAATGTTCTTTTTTGAAATATTACTTGAGTACAACTATCCACTTGATAACTTGAGAATAAAAGTAAAAAAATGCATAGTTTAAAATCACTTAAGTTGCATAATATGTGTATATTATATTGATGAACTTTGTATAATATATGGCTGCAGAGCAGCACAGCAAAAAAGTCCTTGATTCAATTCCCCAGCTGGGAGACAAGGAGTTTGCATGTTCTCCCTGTGTCTCCTGGGTTTCCTCAGAGTTCTCTGATTTTCCTCCCACAGTCCAAAGACATGCTGTCATTCAAACTGGAGATGCTAAATTGTGCCTAGGTGAATGTCTGTCTGTTTGAATGACTGAGAGTATGTGGCTGCAGATATTAATATAGGGTTACTTTATCTCTCCAGCCACACGTCTCCTTTATTGGAAGCTGTACGTATGTTCACAGGAGAAATTTATAGAACTGGTACACTGAGCTCTTAACAGGGCCTCTGCCTTATGTGTTAAATTACTGAGAAGTATGTCTTGTGAGTTACAACAGTATTGCAAATTATATAAAAGTCACTTTAGTTGTTCATAGAATATCATTTAGATCACAAAGCACTTTTAAATAGTATTTCAGGTTATGGCACTTACTGTTTGTAAATACATTTATTAAATACAAGTATTAATTCATAAATTATCCAGCACCTATGCATCTATGAATCTATACATCACCTTTGGCCTGAAGCTCCATCTTCTTCTTCCTGCCCCAGGTGTTGTGGTAATTCTCAGCCAGTTGTTCTGCCATTGACTAGCAATGGAAAAATGTAAAAAGGGAGATTCTACAATGTAGCATAAAGCCTGAATTATTATTCAACAGGCATCGTATACCATACCTGCAGTTCTCTTGACAGAGCCATGGTTGTTAAGTCCACTGGCTGGGGAGAGTACCCCTGACTGGGGTCATAGGTAGCCTGTGGGGAAACAGAAAGACACAACATTAGGTTTGGGTTCCAACAATATTATTAATGCTAGCCCCATGTTGCTTCCTGGGTGCATCCTTTTCACACCAGTTTTACCTGAGCAGTTTGGGAGATCTTCCTGGTGGCTGTGGTAGCAGCAGCCTTTTCGATCTTTTCTCCTTCATCTCGAGCCTTCTCTATAGTCCACTCCCAAGCTAGCATGGCCTTAACAGACTCTTTAATGGGCCAGCGGTAGATCTCTTTATCCTAAGAGGCAGAGGAGGGCAGTAAGCTTAGAAATGGCCTATCCTGTAGCTAGTAGTCAGTCAAATCAACTGGACTTGGCTAATTGCAGTCTCTGAGCAGCGATGACCTGAATGCACATCATGGATATCTATCGCATATATTCACACCTTCTCAGAAAAGGTCTTGTACGGTCGAACCATGGGATGCGTCTTGGCATTCTCATCCAGCGTTTCTCCATATGTCCAGTTGTTCTGGATCTGAAAGTAAAGAAAACAGATTTCAATGCTGCTTAATCCCCCCTAATGATCAGTAATATCTTCAGAAATGAGAGATATATGTGTATGAGAAGTTTAGCCCTATGACTAACCTTCTCAAAAGCCCACTTATCGTGAGTATGCTCTGCGTATTTGTTGATAAAGGCATCCAGTTTCTCTGGGATGATGGTGCTGTGAAAAGCCAAGCCGTTAGTTAATGAATCTGACGCTTTTTATCCTGGGAAGTCTTCTAGTGTTGCTTTCCTTAAATGAATATGAAAGCAAATCCCTGACTTCACATTCACATAATGAAGTTGATGCTTCTTCATTACAGTACTCACTTGGTGGTCTCCACAGGTCTGGGATCAAAGTTGCCCTCAGCGTCAACTGTGGCTTTCTTCTCTGTTGCGGAATAGCTTGCATCTACATAGTCTGGAGGGATGGCACCAGCAATGGCACAGATGCATGGCATGGCGATTTTAAACAACTCTGCATCAAATTTCTGTAAAGAGAAGAATGCGGTCAGAGCAGTTACATGCTTACTTAACTTTAGATAACCATTGGTAATGTATTACCCCATGTTAACTAAAGCATTACTTCATGTTCAGTTAATGTTAAGTGCTACCAATATTTTAAGCAAAACTAGAAGGACAACTTTGAGGATAAACTTAGAGCACACCTTAAAAAGCCTGTTGCTATGGTATCCCAGGTGGCTTACTGTTGCTGGGCCACTCAAGTGATTAATGAGATCTTGTTAGGTGTTTGCTGTAGAATCATTGGTGGATGCGAAGCTGTTGCTGGGCTTTTGTATTCTCACCCCAGGTAGTTGCTAGTATGTATTAGAGTCTGAGTTAGAGTGAGAATCAAAGCCGGTAGAGGCACTAAATGCCAGGATTAGATACATTTTTGCATTTCTGTAAGCTTTCAACATCACTTATTAAACATGGTATCAGTGTTTTGCCTCTTCATTGACTGGCTATGGAAAAGGTCATTAGCAGACCATTAACAGACTGCTTGCATGTGATTGGCTGCCATTCTTTGAATACATTTGAAACTGCCTGTGATCTGTGATGTCTTTTTCTGTTTGAACATGGTTTTAATTTAATGTAGTAATACTGAAATAAATCATTGCACACTGTGGTATCCGGAGTAACTGAACAGTGTTCAGAGTTGGACAGTGCACATAGTGCTGATGCCTGTGTGGGTATGCCCATTGAAAACATGAGTTTTTGGACTCATTGTTGTTTTTGACCTTAATTGTGGCAGTTAGATTTAAAGTAGATTAAAAAAATGACTCCCAAAAGCACAGTGGCACGATTCCTGAACAGACTCTATGATGCTGCTAAGTTTTACGGTTCTAGCTCAAAAACTGTGACCTGTGATAGTTTTAAAATATTGAATTTTAAAATAAAGAAGAGTGATTTAGCTTTGTCAGTCCAATTTAGCAAATTAGCAAATACACATACAGGTAAACAATTTTTTTCATTTTCATTTTTAATAAAGGTAAAATTTTCTTAGAGATTGCTTTTGTTGCCAAACAACAACGGACTGCTAAAAAGAGGACAGGCACTTTCAGTTGTCCTTAATTGTTTCAGTTCATGAGCCCCATAAAATTTGTCATATAACAATAACAATATTGTATCACTGTTCAAGGCAGAATCCTTCACTTGTACACAATGTATTGTATTTCAAGCTAACACTGCCATACACATGCACTTCCTCAGTGGAGCACTCTTTGTGAGCAGTGGCAGCAACTGCTCACTTAACCTTAAACTTAACCTGATTATGCCATCTCTACCGATCAGCAGAGGCATGTTAGGCAAAAAACATCTACTGGAGGTATCTACGATATCTACGATAGATACGCCTTTACTGTTGTAAAGACCTTTGTTGTCCTTTAAGGAACATATTCTTATTCCACCTATCAATACACTCTGTGGTCCATTATGTTCTTGCCTCACCTTGTGTGCCAGAGACTCAAAGATTCCCCAGAAAAGTTTACGCGACAGATGCAGCTCTTCCTCTGACGTGATGCCGAAGTTAGCCCAGCCATTGGGCAGGCAGTAGTACTTCCAGCAGCGCTCATAGTGATTAGTCAGCAGCTGTAAGAAAGAGCCAGCTCAGCTATAGACGATAACATGACTAAAGAATAGAAGCATGAGAAGTGTGAAAATGCTGGCGTACAAACCCAGCAAAACAAGCAATAATGATGTGTGCATACCTTCAGCGGCATCTTGGCATACTCATTGAGGATTGGCACATCAAACACCAGTCTCCTCAGCAGATGCTGCAGCATTGATGGATGCAGGTATCTAAAAATGCACATCAGTAAAGCCAAAACTGTAAAAAGGACTACAATGCAAGCAAGTCTGATTACTGCAGAGGTAAAGGACTGTGAGACTGACTTGACCAGGGACATAAGGCAGTCCTCAATCACATCCCTCTGGGCCTTGGTGAGGGCACGACCACGGGACAGCCTGTAGATGGTGTGCAGCATGGAGTCAATCATGATGGCACGGTGGTCCGTGCCAGCGAACAGTGGGGCGCACTTTGTGAGCAGAGGCAGCACAGCGGAACACAGATAGCGGTTCAGAGCAAGGGCCATCTCGGTGGTACTGAATGCCGCCTACAGTCCAAACAGCAAAGCAACACATTCAGGCTGTTTCTCAGTCCATAGAATAAAGACGTGTAGTGCAAATTCTGACTTCTTAACACTTATGATTTATGATGTTATTGAATAGAAAGGGAAAAAAATGAGATCAAATCTATTTATTGTCTGGTAAATGCATGGACAAATATAGACTGTTCATTTTTTATATTATATATATTATATTATATTTTATATATCTCATAAAAGGCATCTAAAGCTGAGATAATAGCTCACTGTGTCTAGCGAGGCTGCGGCTCTCATGTCTGGCAGGAAGCCCACTTCCAACACATGTAGCAGGAAGTCCTGGTTGTCAATGCCGTACACTCTGTCCAAGAACAGCACCATGGAGGCTTTGTGGTCTGGCACAAAACTGGCAGACATCTTAGGTTCGACAATCTGACCCTCTATGGGAAGGATGAACATGAAGGAGGACAAAATAGTAGAAGAAGAATGAGAAAGAGGTCATATTGCAAACATTAAGCCACAGTTTGAACTGTGCAGGAACTCCTCAGCATACCTTTGCCAAAGGTTGGAATCTGCACTGGGAGGCTGATGACACCCACCAGGTCCTCAATTGGCACCAGGGACCTCAGGATAGCCCTGATTCTCAGAGCTTCACCTTTGCCAGCCTGGATCAACTGCAGACAGAAGCCAACCCAAATATTCAGCCTCGGTCTTTACAGGAAAACTCACTGTTCAATAAAGCAGGTGGAACTGGCAAAGTATTCCGAACTTACGTGCATCTCAGGGGCACAACGACCCAGCAAGTCAATCAGAGCAGAGTAGAAAGACATGATGGCATTACCAAGATGTACCCTGTTCTCCTCAAGCTGCTCCTCCCCACCAAACCTATGGGCCAAGCAAAGATTTATCAACCAAAGAATGCAACTTAATTCTACTTTCCAATCCAAAATAGCACAAGCTTTTCCTGCCAGTGCAGTCGTACATGAAGCGTCTGTCTTTCTTAGGTGTAGGCCCATCCCTGGCTGGATCCTCCGATATCTTAATGGCATCCTCCATGGCCGCCAGCAAACCTGCACCACCCTCTCCTCTCAGGGCAGGGCCGAAGCACTCGGGTCGGCGAATCAGCAGACGCACCACAACGTTAGCGTTCTCCTCTACGCTCTCACCTGCAGGAGAGGGGTCAAGTTATTCAAGGCATGTTCATAAAAATGTAACAAGCCTTTGGAGATATGTTTCTGCTGCATCATACATCATATTTATATTGTTAGCATTCAGCAATAAACACACTGATAAAGATACTTTTGAATTACGACACAGTGCCGAAGTTATGTAAGGACTTAACAAGAGCTCTGCTAGGCTTGAGCCATGCTTGTTCACATAGGAATTGAAGATTCCAGTGGTTCTATGAAAAGATTTCAAGAATGCACAGGTCAGAAACGACTCTATTCTGAACTACTAGCCTGTAAACAAAATCCTAAAATGCGAAGTATATTCTCAGTCTCACTGTTGTGTGTAAAATGCATAGACTGTATTATAAAATTAGGGAGGCTGTAATGCCTTACAGTAATTACATATTTGTAGGTCTATACTGACAATTAAAAATATACACTGTTTTCTGAGTTTGCATACTGATTGCAAACATGAAGAGTAAAGCTGTGCAGTGAGTCTTGACTGCTTTTACATTGAGGGACCTCATTGAACACCCTCACATTTAGCAGGCTACAGATTCTCCACAAGGGAGCACCAACATGAGTTAAATAGTTTTGATGCTACATTACAGCGATGCTTAGCAATAGTGACACTGTGTCTTTATTCATCCTCAGGCTAGCTTTACACTTGATCCATTGCAAGTGACATGAAGGTGCATGTGCCAAGTGTTCGCTTTAGGTTTGAGGGTCATAATGGGAGTCTTGCACAACACTTAAAAATTATGTGAGTTACACGGAAGCATAACTTTCACATACTGCCAGTAAAAGGCTTAGACACACCCAACTACATAGATGTTTGGTTATTTTAAAGACTTTACAGACTTAAAATGAACACCTCCATAAGATGTCTGAAACAATACATATCCTGATACACCACATATACTCTTGATGTATTATAATATTATACTGTATATATTTTGTTGTACAAAAAAATCTCTTTTTTTGGACACTTTAAGCTCCCCTTTCAGTTTAGTGAATATTCATGATTGACCGACCAGTAGTATTGGTTTGCTTAGAACAAAATCTTATATCAGCCTCCACTGCAGAAGAGGAATAACACCACTACCCACCATGAAGCTACCGTCTCATGTGGGAGACTGGGGTGGTATTGACTGGATGACTGTGCTGTGCTACACCAATAGTCCTTAGGCAAGACTCCTAACACTACATTGCCCTACCTGTATTATGATTAACCTTGTAAGTCGCTCTGGATAAGAGCGCCAGCTAAATGCTGTAAATTTATTATCTTCATTTTTATTCTAACATTAAAATAAAAGTAAGATAAACCTTCTATAAGTAGCTGTGCCTAATCTTTTAACTGGTAGTATACTCTCTGCATTTATAGTGCACAAAATGATGCTTGCATTTCTGGTGTACATAAGTCTTGATTTTGACAGCACAACCAATCATTTTTCATTTCTAATTTCATCACTCATTGTGTCAACAGCAAAATTAGGCAGCAGAATTAGATATTTATTTACTAATAATATATTATAATAATACATTAGTATTTATTTACTGTTTTGTGACCCATTAAAAGGACATTGATGTTACCTGCCTGCTACAACCTTTATTTCAGCTGGTTCGATGTGCTAAATAGTGTGAATAATTGTAAGACATAAAGCTTGAATTCTACGAAACAGCTCAATAACAACTATTTGAATCACACTTTTTATGGGGTACTGTAGAGAGATACCTGGCTAAAACGAGACCACACATATGAATGCTCTGAAGCAGCTGACAGAAGTTCAGTTTCACAAATACTTGCCATTGACAAATACTGCAAAACGAAGGAAGTCCAGATATCGCTCTCCTCCGCCAGGATTCCATCCGATATCGGGGTAGCCCTTAGAAAGCAGAATGGGACACATCTGCAGACCGCAGCCAGCGAGGTATGTCACCACCTATTAGATAAGATAATGAAAAAATTAACATATTAACATTCTACATCTACATGTTAGTTCACTGTAAAGGCTCAAGCTGAGCTAATTCAGTAGTGTATCTTACCATCTCAAGGTCTTGTTCCTGCAGAGCCAAAGCCAACTCATTGTTATCAATACAGGAGGCCGCAGCTACATCCAGTGGAGTAGACCCACGCATTCCTGTTCAGACAGTAACAGTAAATAACCAGCTTCATGGCAAGCAAGCCACTCTGACTCACCAGTCACAAATACCACCCATCTACTCCCATATTCATGCATAGCAGTTCTGTTTATTGCAGGACTAGCATTCTGAGAGTGTGATTTGTGAGCAGTCTCACCAAGGCCAATGCCACTGTTCTGCAGCAGGTACGACAGGTGGTCAAACATGGAACGCTGGTTCTGACGACTGATTCGACAGAAGTAACACAGGAAGCGACAGCAGTTTGTCACCACTTGAGGGAATCGGATCTCCTTCAGATAGAGCAGACCACACAGTGAGTTAACAGAGATAGATGGGGTTGGAGTTCAAATACACTCACTGACCAAAAAAATAATGCACCGAGATAAAAATTCTGCATTGCTGCAAAACTCAGCATGCAGTCTTAACAGACATGTAAACGATTCAGTGCTTCAATCCTGGCTTTGCTGTGGAGTGACACACTGCCCCAACTGCTGGTATGGTGATCTGGGGAGCCAATGCATACGACATTCAGTTACCCCTAGTAGCGATACTGAGAGACAGCTCAGGGATTTGTGCAGGACTTCCTCTGGCCACATGTGTTGCCTCTCATGGCAGGGCTTCCAAAATTGCATTTTTCAGCAGGACACCATCGCTCACACACAGCAAATGTTTCCCAGGAAAGTCCCAACGCTTCCTTGGCCTGCCTGGTTGCCAGATATCACCAATGGAGTATTTATGGGGCAAGCTGGGATGTCAGCTTTGTAGTACGTAGGACCTAGAGGCATAGCTGCAACATCTGTGGGCAAATGTGCCACAGGATGGCAAACGCAACCTTTATGCCTCTGTGCTCAACTGTAACTCATCTTGTATCCAGGCTAGAGGCAGCCCAACAGGGGACTAGAGCCTATATAGTTCTCCCCAGTAAAGTTATCCCTTCACTCTAATATTGTAACCACTTACATATAACATTATTACATTCACACATATAAAGCTTCATGCGATTCCAACAACTCCTTCCTGGTGCGTTATTTCTTTTGTCACTGAGTATAACACAATACTGTCAAAATGTAATGGAGGAATACCTTTGAGTCTCCACCACCTCCCAACACGTTGACCATGACTTCCATAACAGTCTCGTGCATGCCTAGAGCTCTCATCAGGTTGGGGTGTTGGTAGAACACCTTGTTGTTCATGATGTTCCTAAGAGACAATATATTGGACCCTCATTACTTTTGTTTTATTGGACAGGAACCATGGCAGGATTCAGAACTGCTAAGGCTTGGACAGTGCATCGTTTAATACTTAGTCATACCCTAATAACTGGGGGTGTAAAGATACACATGCTTTCAGGCTTAAAAACGCCTAGAATTTTTCACTTGGGAAAAACTAGCCATTTGAGAACCACCTCCTCAAGGAGGAGGACCCAGATATGTAATTCTGACTATTGACCATGGCTTCCATGAAAGACCACAAATGAGGACCAAAGGACAAGATTAACTAGAACAGGGAATTTACTAAAGAAAGCATGGGGTGATTGTGCAATGTGAGCAACCCACAGTAAATGATTAATTAGTTGGTTTACCATATAGGGGGAACTCTCCACATTTACAAGCCAGAATATACCCCATTTGTTTCTCTGCATACTTTGTATTTGGGTGGTGGTTCTCAGCTGCTACAGGTTTGTAAATCAGTTGTGTTATTCCAGGTTCACGCTGTTGCTTTGCGGTTGCTGCAGTATTGGACGTGTTCTATGGTGGTTGCTATTGTGTTGCCAGTGGTTCTCAGGCATTGCTAGTTAGTCACTCTGATCTCCTAAGTGTTTGGTAGTGCGCTTGTATTATAGAGATCCAAGAGAGACATACAAAATCTACAACTTGAATACACATTCCTATGGAATCTTCTTCTGAATACTACCTATGAAAATCGGTATCCAGACACACCTCCCAGATTTAGACCGACCATTCTAAAGTTTTGGTGTTGATATCGCAAAAACTGCAGGACAGGCAGAACTAACCCAATGCTTTGAATTATGAGTCTCTCCTCCTCTGGACCCATCTGAACAATCAACAGTGAGCGAATCTGGCCCAGACACTCCAGTAGGTCCATGGTGTCCTGCACGGATACAGCGGTGATGGTGTAGGCTTTGGGCAGTGCCCGGATCAACTCGCCCAGAGAGTCATACTGCCGGTGCAGTAGGCTGAACATATTGCGCACCAGCTCTGGGTTCTGGATGAAAGACTCCTGAGCCCAGTGAATCATTGTATGAGAGATCAGCTCCTGAAGAGTACCTGAGAGCCAGAGGATTTCAGAAATCATCTAACTGAATAGTACAGGTTGATAACAACGTACTGCCCCCTATTTGGACAAATCACTTAAAGCCCAGCCCATAAATCATCTTACTAAGCTTTCCACACTTCATATTCATATTCACTCACTAGGCTTGGGCTCTTCTTCAGGTTCAGGCTCTTCTTCCTCCTGCTTCTTGCGGAGGTTCTTAACTTTCTCCACCAGCTTAAGCAGTCTTCCTCTTACTGTGGTATCCACCTCTTCCTCCTCCTCTTCCTCTTCCAAATGTACACCTGAGATTAATACATAAGCATTCAAACTTTCAGAAGGTGATGAATGAATATGAATAAATTCTGGGTCACAGCGATTATAGCGCAGTATATGTTTGCAAAGTGTTTGTGACTGACCACAGTGGTTCAGGATGTCATTGTGGAACAGCTGGAGATATTCCCGCACCTCCTCAGGCACTGGACACTCCTCATCATCGGGACCATGTTTAAAGTTAGTCAGCAAAATGACCTGGACAAAAACATGAAGAAACTAATACAGTGCACCACTAGAGTAGATCCACACTGAGTACAGGCAACTGAATATCAGAAACTCTGAAGTACGATGCTGTTAAAGAACTGAACTATGTCTACTGATGTATGTAAGCAAATACTGCTGTGCATCGAAATTGAAATCAGTAGACTTGAAACCCCACCATAATATCCCAATGGAAACCAGCTAGGTTCACCAAACAGTCGCTTTAGTGGTAGTAACCAGTAGTTTGATTGGTTGATATTGGAATATAATATCACAACTCAACGGGCCACCAATATCGTACCTAGTTTGCATAGTGTGAATAGATTGACCTTTAACAAATCCCAAATAAGAATAATTAATAAATATCTTCCTTGAAATTGTGGATGGGTAAAAACAATTAACATCCTTTTTAGGAATGGTTCGTAAACTGCCTTGCATTCATAAGCTCGCTGGACAAAAAGTGAGTCACTTGTGACTGAAAGATACCTAATACTGTGTAATACCTCCATGAGCACAAATAAAGAAGTGCACAGTTGGGCCAGATTTGGTGGATGCCTTTCCCAGAACAATTCTGAGGAGAGTTTCCTGTAGACTGGGATTTTAGCCACCGCTGGTAGACCTGCATGACCGTACGCTTTCAAACACCTGCAAATTCAGCTGCTTCCATCACACTGTGGCTTTTGGGACAACCAAATGCAATCACTCCCTTTGGACAATCATTTACATCTGCTTTGGAGCCATTTACCACACATGGAACGAGACATCCACTCCAGTGTGCCACCTCTTCTTAATCTATGAATCCCATCAAATCCTGGTTTTTTTTGTCTGGTGAGCTTACTTGTCAGTTCTCAGATGAATGCCAACTATGGAAATCTGAATATAAATCTAGTTAATTATCCATTAGTAATAATAATAATAATAATAATAATAATAATAAAACAACTTCATGGGTGCTTATTGAAGCTGTTGCCTCTTATAGCATTCCTACACTAGTGCCTGATACTCAAACTTGACAACCCCTGGTCAGAACATATGTAATTCGGAACGATTTACTTTAACTCAGGATGTGATGGAAGTGGAAGAGCTGCTCACCACTCTCTTGCCGACAAGCAGCTAAGAACCGTACTTCCATGACACAGACTGAAGAATCACAAAGGTTTATTCCCTAACTATGCATGTGAGCTGTGTGCTGTACCTGCTCCTGTGGAGGAGAGCGGAACTCGCGGGTCCTGCGGGCCGTCTCGGCAGCTGTCATGGTGAAGGCTCTCATAAGCTCGTTGTAGCGCTCGCGCTGGTTGGTCTGGATGTTCTGCACAAACTTCTCCGAAAAGGCAACGATAGCCTCCACTCTGTGCCTGAGCTCACAGTCACAGAAATACTGCAGCAGGGTGCACATCTGAGAGAGGAAGAGGGAGAAACGGGTGTGTATTAGAAACGGATACAGGAAAGAGAGTGAATGTCTGAGCTACTGCCATTGTTTTTTAGACAGTTATGTAGTATTCACTCCTCTGACCACCCAGCCAGCAGACTCATGCCTCATTCTCCCCCAGTTTTAGTTATGAATCTGTATAGATCATGTCATTTGTTCCTCTGGGCTGTGATTTTAGTATCTCTGCTACTTGTTGTGTCATCTGCAGAGTCTGGAAAAAGTCTGGTTCCATTGACTTACATCAAATGAGGTTTTTGCCCTCTCCTGTAAAGTTGCCATTATGGACAGCCTTGCTAAATTTCGGATGTTATTATTATTATTATTATTATTATTATTATTATTATATGCTAGATACTAAATATAGTGTACCATTTTACCACCGCAGCCAAACATTACACCACTACAATGTCTAAGCACTAAGATGGGAGGAATGAATTACAGCCTCTCACCTGCAGTTTCACAGACTCTGGCAGTTTCATTTGCAGTAGTCCTTCCTCTGGTGCTTCCTCCGCCTCCTCCTGTCCCTCGCCTCCTCCTTCCTCGGCCTCCTTCTCCTCCTCGGCTTTCTCCCCATCTACCTTTTCTCCCCCCTGCTCCCCCTCTGCTTTCTCCGTATCTCCTCCTTCTTCTCCGTCCTCCTTCTTGAGGGCTTTAAGTTCCTCATCCTCCTCTTCTTCCCCCACGCCTTCGTCCACCAGCTCTCCCTCTGCGGCCTCTTCTTCTTCCTTTGCTTCCTCTCCCTCCTCCTTGCTAGCCTCTTCTTCCCCCTCTCCTCCTCCCTCCTCCTCTTTGGCATCTCCGAACACGTTGGGGTCGATCATCTTCAGGATGTGTTTGACATCTTCGTCGTTGAAGATGCCCATGATGAGGAGAGTGCTGATGAGTTTGAGGATGGGGACGAAGTGGAATTCAACGCTGCCCCCTACTGGGTCACGCATGGCCTGACTACCATCCATGACAGCCTCTGTCAGCATGCTCAGGGACTTGGTCTTCAGTTCCTACACAGACAGAGCAGGCAGTAGGAGAAGTGAATTGGTGGAATTTGATGGAATTTCAGAGAAAACCTAAGAGCTGAGCAGAAACAGATCTAGCTAGGCAGAACTTTGAGGTTAAGTGTTAAGTGGCCTCGTATGACAGTGCTGGGAGTCATTAGGTTCTTCAATGCACCACATTCTACTGTCAATGTATGTCTACAGAGCTTAAGTTAGTTTGTATCATATAGGAAACATATTACCATATAAAGTAAATGTGGGATGATTCGATCATGCAGTCTGCACGATGCTAAATACAAACGCACCCACGTGATGCAGGCATATGGATGCCACACAGCCTAAATCAACAAGTCTGTGTGACTATAATGAAGACATAAGACTTGGATGAATATTGACTTCTATTGTTTGTTAGCAACATTAGCCTTGTAGGCTAATAATTAAAGATAATAATATAATATTTAATATAATATTTCAAATTAATATAATATTTAAACTAATAAGCCTGAAATCCTGGCATGGCTGATTCTGATCACTTCACAGAAATAAACAACCTCGATCAATAAGACAAACTGCCTACACACTCTCTTTCTACCATGTACCATACCTGTAGAGGGATGATGGGGCTGAGTGTGTACAGATCAGGGTCTGTGCCCACAAAGTTGATAGGAGAGAAATGGAGCTTGGGCCTCAGGCAGGTGGTAAGGCCCACACCGGGCAGGTCATGGGCCTTCTCAGCATCAGGGTACAGAGTGATGCTGAGCGTGTCCTCCGTCATGGGCACGATGAACTCGCGGTTTGTTCCCAGGCGGTTGCGCTTTTCGGATTCCAGGTGGATGCTGATGAGCAGGTCGTAGTAGCCACTGCGCAGTGGGCCAGGGAGGTAGGTGTTCTCAATGGCGTAGAAAAGCTGTGACTCGTCCACATGACTGCAGAGAGCGTGAGCCACGCGGTTGTTACCCAGTGCACACACGGCACAGTAGAGCATCAGTGTGTGGTAGTGGAACTTCAGCCAGTCATGACGTTCCGATAGCTCCAGGATGTCAATACACCTGGACACATGGGAGAGTTTATGAAGACTTATTTGAAAAAACAATACAGAATATCAGACACATTCATAATTCAATACTTCATTCTACATAACCCCGTATATAATAAACCTGCAGGTTAGGGGTCTCCACATCCACAGTCACATTTCCTTTAATATCATAACACACTCACAAGAAATAGAGTTGTTTTCTATGTAGCATAATGTGCAATACTAACAATGTGCAATATCTTTCCATTCCCCATGTGCAATAAAGAATAAATGTGCAATTTTCTGTAAATATTTTGCATTTATCTGTAAATAAGATCCTCCAGAGGTTTTGACTTTTATTATTTATAATGTTTATATTGTTGTTCTGTTCACCTGTCGTATTTTTGTACTAAGTACCTTGCTATCCCTTTGCTGCTGTAACACTGTAAATTTTCCCACTGTGAGACTAATAAAGGATTATCTTATCTTATTTTATTCATTATCAGTTTAATATCAGTCTCTGAAAAACTAATGGGATGTTTTTGATTTTGAGTCAGGCTAAGTTTGGTACTAGGCAATAATCGTCCACATGACTGCAGAAAGCGGTATCTTCATTATAACTTTATTTTACTGTTATGTATATAACTGTATATTAGGACAAACAGAGATTTTGTGCTTAGTGTTGTGTATATTTATTGTCTAATGTATATTTTTTGTATTTAAGTACCGTAAGGGACTACACACCTACGTTTCTCACTTACCTTCACACCTGTGAAAATGTGACGTGACAATAAAAGTGATTTGATTTGGTCAAATTCACGACCTCAGTATTGATAGTACCATGGTATCGGATTTATAAAGGTTATATGAATTTACTGTTTCTTTTTTTTTTGTGTATTTTAAACTCCTCCTTCATAACGATATGAAGCACCCAGAAAAGTACAGTTTATAGTTCTTTGTATAGTCCCGGATTAGTTTAACCAAAGAAGGTATGATAATGCTATTTGTAAAGGGTTTGTCTGGCCATGTCACACCCAAATTACTCCAGATAGCCAGGGATTTCATAGCCAGGACACATATCGATATCTATCTTTCTTTCTATCTATCCATCTATCTGTCTATTAATCCATCTATCCATCCATCTATTCATCTATCTATCCATCTATCTATCCATCTATCCATCTGTCATTACAGTGTCACTGCAGTCCACATTTGAATGGTTTTCTTTGTCTCCCAGTCAGCAAAATAAACAGGTGCTGTTGTCTACTAGCAGGTTGTTTACAATTGCATGTGCATTCAATCAGTGATGTCATGTTTATTACCTACCAAGTATCTCATCTAAATACTGCTTATAAAAAGCAATATCACAGTGTGGCAATATCAGAGATCAGAGTTGGAATTAGCTGGTTAATGGTTACGTGTGCCTTTTGTTGCTTACCTGTTTTCCTCAGGTACATGCAGAGCCATCATGGTGAGCGGCTCAGTGCACTCCACCATCCAGCCATGCCTCTCACTCACTTTGCCCACCTCAGGCTTCAGGAAGTGATTGGGCATGCGGCTCCAGATAACCGGAGTGAGCATCTCCACATCCAGACGAGGAGGGCACTGAGGAACCGGGTTCTTTCGCTCACTACGGAACATGGCTGCTGAGAGAGGCATGATGTTCTAATGGGAAGAGCAGGATGAGATGTGGATTATGGATCAGTGGAAGATGGTATGAAGTGAAAGGGAAGAGAAGCTATGATCATAAAAGAGGAGTACCACAGAAATAAACGAGATGTTAAAGAGCTTGAGTGAAAGCACGGCAAGACGGAAGACTGACCTTTAGTTTGCCCAGCTCGAACTGCAACATGCTCTGACTGAAGGGCTGAGCGAACACAGCAGGGAAAAGCTTGGTGTTGGGCTCCACCTGAAGGGTAAAACACCCAGCATAGTGTATCAGCATACAAACTGATGTTGTCAGCTCAGTGTCAAACAGGAGGAGCAGCTCTAGCTTACATGACCTGTGGACATGTACCCGGACCAGTCACTTGAGCAGGTATACCTGCTTGTATCCACACTCATCCTCTCTCCTCGCTTTGTATTTCTACAATTACAGTTTGTAGTCCGTCTGTTTCTCTGCATACTAAGTTACCTGCCTTTTTCCTATTCTCGAGTGGTCAGGACCCCCACAGGACCACCACAGAGCAGGTATTATGTGGGTGGTGGATCATTCTGAGCACTGCAACAACACTGAGGTGGTGGTGGTTGTTCTGGTGTGAGCGGATCAGACACAGCAGTGCTGCTTTGACACAGTGGTTTCACCCCTTCCTTTTTTAAGGACTATTCAACTATTCAACTATTACTATTCAACACAGACTGTGGGCTGGAGGTTACAGAACCAGTCTTGTGACTAGAGGGTCACCGGTACGGTTCCTCAAGGATGTTTCAATTGTGTCCCGAACCGAACCCCCAACTACTCCCTGGGTGCTGTGGATAGGGCTGCCCACTGCTCCGGGCAAGTGCACTCACTTCCTCCTGTGTGTGTGTGTGTTTTTTCACTAGTGTGTGGGGCTAAAATTAAAAAATCAACAAATAATACAAGAGCAAATATTATGGTCAATTTTTTAATAAGTTGACATGGAATGTATTGATTAAATTCATGGTTCATGAGTACATTCTTCACTTGTGCCCCCAGGCTTGAACAGGTGGCTCATTCTCACCTGGTAAAAGGTGTTGATTTCTTTCCCATTGGCTGTGAACGTCATAAGACCGGTGGCCAAGTCAACCAGACATCCAACCACCAGATCCTCCTGGCTAAAGCGCTGTTGGGAACCACTGATCAAGTCCCCTCCCCACACCATGTAGCAGTTGCTCCTCTTTATGCTGAGTGGTAAGGCAGAACATCAGGATGTACATATTCATAAGCAATGAATCAATACAAATACATATTAATCAGTCAGTAATAGCAGTGATTGCTGAGTCACTCGGTTGAATACTCTATGTAAGATCTGGCATGTTCATGGTCCGGGATTATGGGTACATGACAACCTTGAAACATTTGCGGTGCTTATAAAATTAGTGTTTACTTAAATAATATTTAAATTCTTATTACATATATATCAATATCTCTGAATTTGTGTGAGATGAACTCATGGTTACAGGTCATGATACAGTGCTTCAGCTGCATCTTGTCACCTGTCATGAATGTTGCCCTTGTCATCTCCCACGGTCACTGTGACAGTCCGCACTTTGAAGAGATCAAAGTTGAGATCATACTGGTGGAAGTCAGGGGTGACCCAGCCCACCCAAACCCCACCAGGTTCCTGACCAGCGAAGATCCGAACTGAGTAATAATACTAAAGGCAAAGGAAGAAGACAGGTTAATATATTGAACGGGTATATTAGATTATCAGAACCAAAAACATCTGGTGAAGTAACCAATTATGCCTTAGTGTGAGGGTCTTACGGTTGTGGTGTTGAGGATGATCTCTGGGTCGTCACGGTCATCAGGCACCACATCCTGCACCAAGCGGGGCACAACAGGAGGAGGAGGAGGAGGTGCAATCATTGCTGCCTTCTTGGCCTTAAACAGGAAACTGAAGAGGGATGGAAACAGGTCAGAGGTTATGAGTCTGACAAACTATTACTGGTATTTGAGTAGCAGTGGCAAAAAAGTAGAGTCTGTATGTGAAAAGAGACATAGAGAACTTTGACTAAGAGGGGTGCTAAGTACCACAGTCTACTGGAACTATGTACTGGGGAGGTGGGCAAATTTAGTGGAATATTTACTACGGACCTTTATGCAAATGAGCACAGGTGTTACATTCCTAGGTAATCTCCCGGACTCTTAGTTTCATGACTATGTTAAACAGGTTTCGTTATGTTTTATAGGAACTGGTAGAGAGAGAATACTTTCGGTCTTGAGGTGCTAAGCTTAGCACATGTGATTTTAGAGCAAGTACAAATTGGAGATGGCATTTATTGCTAAGTCAGGTATTCGTGTTCCTCTTACAGACACACAGTGGATGTTCTCTTGCTGCTCGAGTCCCAGTCATTAGGTTATTTAAAGCATTTCCACCCCTGTTAACAGAACTTGATGTAGTACACATTTGTGTGTATTTAGATTGACACTGTGTCCCGCTTGCATTGGTCACCTGTTACAGGACCATGCTATAAACACTAAACATTTACAAGAGTGTGTGAGTTGGCAGTTCACTTTTACT
This sequence comes from Prochilodus magdalenae, assembly GCA_024036415.1. Taxonomy (NCBI): domain Eukaryota; kingdom Metazoa; phylum Chordata; class Actinopteri; order Characiformes; family Prochilodontidae; genus Prochilodus; species Prochilodus magdalenae. Next base: position 113,955 of record JAMWET010003847.1, read on the forward strand.
TGTAGGAATAAAATGGCACATTAGCTGAATATCATGGTAGATCCCACCTCTATAGCTCAAGGCTCACAGTGTTAAGCCACAATGGTCCAAATTATTGGAGCATTTACCTACTAACTTTATCTACTGAAGAAAAACAAGCATCTCTATTTTTTCAGTTTGTAAATTTCTACTTTGAACATACCACTGGTAAATTCTATCTCTTTCCATTGACAGTGGCCAGTGCACGTCTTGTTCACATTCTTTGGTTTGTAAGAACATATTTCTTTTCTGTTACAGGTTCCAAAAGGTTCTCAATTCGCTGAAACATTGCCATATTTTCTTGAATTTGTAAATTATACATTTTAAGGATCATAGTTGGTGGAAATGCGGAAATGCATGAAACATGTGAAAGATCATTTGTTAATATTGGTTGTGCTTTAGTCCCTCCTATGAGCAGATGGATCTGATTACTGTGATTATAATAAAAGCGTATTCAAAACGTAATGAAGGATGTACCTTCTAAGTGTATCATCTACTAATATCGCCATATTATATCTATAATTCATTTGTTAATTATAACATCAAACCGGTTTTTCTTCTTGAGTCTCTGTATGTGACATTAATATGCAAAAGGCGTATGACATGGTCCTCCAAAATCCAATTAGAATTTAGAATTAGCATTAGAATTTTATATTGAGTTGCAGTAATGCATTTGAGTGTTTTTTAATTCTGAACAAAAACAATATCTTACACAATGTACCTTTAACCCAATATCTCAAAATAACTGCTTCGTAATTCCAGATCCAATGTGATGAAATACAGAAATGAAACAACAGCCCAGCCACTGCGCTGTAAATCATTCCAAGCACTTCTATGCATTCCATGACACTCCTCTATTCTCACCCTTTCTTTTTTCCTTTCTCAGAGACTGTGTCTTTGTCATTCTCTTTAATGCTGGGTATGTCTCTGGCCACCGACGGCTCCTTCTCTTTCTCTTCTTGCTCCTTTCGGCTAGCTGACTTCTTCAGCACCTCGAAATCTGAGTCCGGATCCACCTCCAGCACCTCGTCCTCCGGGATGGTGAGGGCACGGGTGAGAGGGGTGGTGCCTGCGGGCACTTTAAATGTCTCATAAAACTCAATGGGCATGCTCAGTCTTAGAAACAGCATGTCAGTGTTGGCATTCTGGGAGCCAAATGTCTTGTGGGTGAGTTTCAGACAGGGGGCACTGTCCACCGTACCGTCCACACAAGACACCTGAAGTAGCAGAGAAGATATCAGTCAGTCATAAGTAGCAGATGTATAGCAGACTCATTCACACTCATGATTATATATATATATATATAAGATTAGATATATAAATTATGTACAGTGTAATTTATGGAATATTACGTTACTCTAAGGACTATGACTATGGTCTAGTGGCCTGCCTGTACAGGTTAGAGTAAAGTACCTCAATGTGATTGTGATCAGTGGGCACAGGGACGAACTGGGGCAGACTCTTGCTGAACCACATGGTGATGTCTCTCTTCATGTTGATGGCGAAGGGCTCAAAGCCCTCCTGCAGCCCACAGATGGCAAAGTAGCGCAAGCTGCTGACATTCTGGCCTAAGTTAATGCGGGCTACCTGAGACAGGCCCAGTGCACAAACAGGGATGAAACCTGAGAGAAAAGGAATGAATATAACGGAAATCAAACAAGACCCTCCAACTAACCCCAACAAACCACCTTCTCTTTTTATATGACAGTAGATCAGCCTAGAGACCAGTCAGTCTGCAGGGATCCTCCTACATACCTTCCCCAACTTCAATGTCTTTGAAGGCCATTTCTGACCCAGAGTCACTAATCAGCATCTCCCCATTCAGAGTGAACATGATATTCATCTCCACCAGGTCAATCATGCAGCCCACCACATCCCCAGACTGCCACTGCCGTCCAAATGGCTCGTTTCCAATGTGCCAGCGTTGAGCCTGGAAGGAGAAGAACCAGACAGCAAATGTCACCATTTGGTTTATCTGTACTCAACTGTTGAATATCCTTTCAGTGTCTCCTATAATGGGCTCCTATACTAAGACTCCTACAGAAAAAGTTTTCAACCAGTTTATGCTTCACTAATGCATAGCATTATGTTTTAGGCAATTTTGTAATATCAGTTTTGTTCATCTTATATGATTTGGAAACTTACAAAAGACTTAAACTATCTACATGCAGCAATTCTGCATCACAGAACACACCCTGTTTCCATTGAAGACGTAAGCCAGCTCGTCAGCTCCCAGTTCAGTTCCAGCACGGACGTTTGGCCGAGCCCAGCCCACCCTCATCTCTCCCGTGGTCACCGCTTCGAATTCAAAGTACCACTTTCCTGAGGTTACAACATACTGTTTCTCAGCCCTGAAGATGCGCACCTTATCCCCACGCTTGTTGCCAACTGAATGACCACCTGGGCATGAGAAAGGTGGGGAGGGTGAAGAAGGAACCAGAATAAGGGAAGGGAAAGCATGAGCACTAGTCACACTTAGTCTAGTCACAGAACTGATAATAAAGACTTGACTGTGACTATTGACTTGCTAGCTTGAGAAAAGTGGAAAAAGGACTGACTGCTTTCCTGGTCTGGGGGCTCGATGTTGTATCCATAGCCTATGAGGGTGCGCACTGCGTTGTTCACACTGTCTCTGTTGGTTTTCTTGGTTCTCTCATCCAGCAAGTTGTACGGTACCAGACGAGGGTTACGCTTATTCATGATGTCCTGAAGAAGGGGAAGATGAGTAGGGATGAGATGTATGAATGGACAGACAGATCTCAGTCTTAATAGAGGCAAATGGAAAGTCCTGGTAAATGAATGTACAAGTACCTGTACAATGCTGTAGGTCCAACCTTGCCTCACTCGGTCTCTTGCCCACACGTTGTGACCATTCTCTGCCAGCTTCTCCACTAACTGATTCTGGTTAGGTGTGAGTTTTACATGACTGAGGTCCAGAGGGGCAGGCTTGTATCCGCTGGTCATCACATACCTGAGAAATAGAGATAGACGGACATATACATATACAGAGAGCATGTCATGTAGTGCAGACTATTATATCACAATCATATTCAAGAACATTGTTTAATCTGTTTGTTCCTGAGTAAGTCGTAAAGTCCCTGTATGAGATTCATATAAAGAACGTTTAACTCTATTTTTACATCAGTGGTCAGCAGCACACTGTTACTCCCACACATACGTTTTGGGCAGTTTGATTTTCTTCAGGTTTTCCTCTGCTTTCTCATCCCCCATACCTACATGGCAGCCCAGAGCCAGAAGAGTCCTAAAGAGTTACACAGTAGAAAACAAAGGCAGAGGGAGACCAACAGTGCACAGTTTAACTCTTTGTTTGAAGTATGCATTCAGATCAAATACAGTATGTGACTATTAAGGGTAGGGAAGAGGCTTCAGGAGGAGGGGAACCTACTTTAAAGTCTCTCCAGACATTTGCAGGTTATAGTTCCTCTCTGGTTCTGGCAAGCTCTCAAAGTCCACTAGGCATGGGTGCAGTTTCTTATTATCATCCCGGAACTGAGAAAGAAAGAGGACAGTGTTTTAGACACCTGTGCACATGTGAATAAGACAGAGGGTAGGAAGGACAATAAGAAAGAAAGGAAGGATAGAACGAATAAAGGAAGACAATGAAGGAGTGAAGGAGGGAGGTAAGAAAGAAAAGAGCTTGTATGATATAGAGGTTTTGATTCTGAGTGTGCTACTCTAAGCAAGACAGCATACTGCGATTTTTAAAAAAGTCAGAGTACAAAAACAGGGGGAAGAAAAAAAGGAAAAGGAAAAACAAACAAGGAAAGAAAAGAAAGAAATGCCGGAAACAATGAAAGGGGAAATGGAAAAGGAGGCAAAAAGAAATATGCAGTGAAAGAAAGAAAGAAAGAATAAAAAAAAGAAAGAAAGAAAGAAAGAAAGAAAAAAAGGAAGGAAGAGGAGGGAAGGAGGAAAGGAAGAAATGATAAGATAAAAGTAAACTGCAGAAAGGGAGAAAAAAGGAAAGAGAAGGAAGGAAGGAAGGAAGGAAGGAAGGAAGGAAGGAAGGAAGGAAGGAAGGAAAGAAGGAAGGAAGGCAGGAAGGAAGGAAGAAGGGAAGGAAGGAGGAAAAGTAGGAAAGATAATAGGAAGGAAGGCAGAAAAGATTGGAAGAAAGGAAAGATGGAAGAAAATAAGATGGAAGGAAACAAAAATGAAAGGAAGGAGGAAAGAAAGAAAAAGATGGAAGGAAGTTAGAAAGAAGAAAAAATAAAATTAACTAAGGAAGGAAGAGAGTAGGAGGGAAGGAAAAAGGTAGGAAAAAGGAAGAAAGGAAGAAAGGAAAGTTAGGAATTGTTGATTACCGGTCCATAGGTCCAGCCCTGCTCGATGCGTGTAACAGCCCACAGCTCATGAATGTTCTCTGCCAGCTTCTCTCTGATTCGCTCCAAATGAGGAGGCAGCACGATCTACACAAATACCACATATCACAGCAAGATCAAACCGGGCACAGCGGCACACTGGATTACACACCCCAACTCAAACACAATTACAGCCAACAGAGCAATGATCTCTGGACAAAGGAAAAACAGCAGAAGGATGAAGGCAGAAAGAGACGAAGGAGCACCTGAGCAGTGTCCACAGGGCAGGGTGTAAACGAGGTGTGTGTGAGGGACTGTGTGGGGCCCAGCAGATTCCTGACGCCATCAAAATCATGCATGTACTCTTTAATGGGCTCGATGCGCATCCTCTCTTTAGGTAGGAGAGCCTCGTAGCACGGAGCATAGCCAGGGGGAGGGAGGAACTTAAAATCACCATGACGACCACCCAAAAGGAACCGAGCTCTGGGAAATGGAAGAACAGGTAGGTTAGAGGAGACTGGGAACGTTACGGGTACTCTGTTGAGTGAAGTAGAGTCTACACTGCACTGTGTTAGAGAGTGACGCTTAAAGAGTGAAGCTCAAAGCTATGCCGGGATGAAAACAGCTCCAGATTCTTACTTCACTCCAGCCGAGAAGCTGATGACGGGGAAGAAGAGGCCATCCAGGTTGAAGTTCTCAAACATGCCCTGGACAGGATGACCGTTAATGCGGAAAGAAATACTGGGCACACTCAGATCGAGACAGCAGCTCACAACATCATCTGCTGCCAGGACGTGCTGACTGGGTGATGCCACTTGACGCAACACATGTCCTGCAGACACAGACTTATTGATTTAGCATGATAACAATAACTAAATATCACTTAAACATCACCTATAATGATGCATGGAATTCACAGGGTTTGAATGTGTACAGCATATGGACATTAAATAAATACAATACATTAAAGCTGCACTATGGTTTTCAATATTTAGGCCAAATATGCAACTTTAATCAGCTATACTGATAATGATAAGCTTACCAGACAATAAAAATGTGTCACCTGTGACTGAAACATACTGTACCTAACAGTGTGTAATACCTCCACAAGTATAAACATCAGCTGAAACTAGAAACGTGCATTTCCTGAATGAAATGCGGGATGGTTGCGCAGCTTGCTCAGTGAGGAATGAGGGATGAGTAAACGAGTGCGGGTCGGTATGACTGTGTATTAGCGTGTGGGAGCCTGCCTTTAGTGAGTACCCGAAGTTTGGTGGCTTTTGGGTGAACGGAAACGAGTGCGGGTCGAAAATGACTGGGACTCTATGGAAGGAAGGAAGGATGAATAAACAACAAATAGATGAGTGCGGGTCAGTATGACTGTGGGTAAGTGCTTGGGGACCCGCCCTTAGTGTGTATGTGAAGTTACACGCATCTCAGGCGAACAAAACAGCCGGCTTTAGGTGTGTCTAAAAATGACTGGGTGTCTATGGGAGGAAGGAGGGATGAATAAACGACAGATAGACGAGTGCGGGTCAGTATGACTGTGGGTAAGTGCTTGGGCACCCGCCCTTAGTGTGTATGTGAAGTTACACGCATCTCAGGCGAACGAAACAGCCGGCTTTAGGTGTGTCTAAAAATGACTGGGTGTCTATGGGAGGAAGGAGGGATGAATAAACGACAGATAGACGAGTGCGGGTCAGTATGACTGTGGGTTAGTGCTTGCGGACCTGCCCTTAGTGAGTATGTAAAGTCTGGTGGCTCTCGTGCGAAGGACACAGCCGGCTTTAGGTGTTTCTAAAAATGACTGGGACTCTGGGAGGAACGAGGGATGCGGGGGAAAAAAGGAGAAATGAACGAGTGCGGGTCAATCCATCACTGAATTGCTTTAGCAATGCGCAACCATAATAACAGGACAAGTTTCTGGATGTAGGCCACATCAATGTTCAGACACCCTTGCATCAAAGAATTGTGCAGTTGGGCCAGATATGGATGTCCTCCTTGGGACAATACTGAGGACAGTGTCCTGTAGGCTGGGATTTTAGCCACTGCTGATATGACCGCATGCTTCCATAGACAAGCCGATTCAGCTACTTGCCTCACACTATGGTCTTTCACACACCGAAATGCCATCACGTCTTTTAGCCAATTATTAAGGTATTCTTTGGACCATTTTCCACACACTGAATGAGACATTCACCTCTTCTCAATCTATGAATCCTGTCAAATGATTTGTGGCTCCATCATCCTCATGAGGTGCCACCTGCAGGACCTTGAAGTTACTACCCTCTTAAACACACAAGGTGACTAACATTTTTGGCCGGTAAGCTTATGATCACAATAGTAGGGATTTCACATCCTTGGATGTAACAAGTTTTGTCAACAAGTTTTGACTAAGTTCTTGGATACTCTTTCAGTGTTCTCATAATCATCAGATTCATCTCCTTGGGGAAGGGGTCCAAAGCTCCAGTGTTACTAAATATTCGTATATATTTCCACCAAAGAGGTCCCTAAATCCCCAACTCTTACAAATGTAGTTGTAACACTATTTCCAGTTCAAATATTTGGTCAAAACTGCTGTAACATACATAACGACATTTTTATGTGACAAAAATTATTAAAATTAAAAAATCTAAATTATAAATATGCTGCTTAAAATGCACAAACAAAAATCTGTATTTCTAGACAAAGTGCCCTGATCACTGTTCTCTGTCCACTGTCCTTAGGCACTTTATAAGCCATTCAGACATTCCCCCTCACCTGACCACAGGTGAAGGCCATCAAAGCCATACGAGTAGAGGTCATCGCCAACGCCATTGCCTCCCCAGCCTTCTCCTCCTCCAGGATATGGGCTGTACCCTTCCGTCATAGCCCAGCCGACTCGCAGATGTGTCACCTGCGCTGTCACAAACGGCTCTACGTAGTCCACGATCATCTCGTAGTACCATTTCTTATACTGCGTCGAGCCCTCACACGTGCCCAGGAAGATATTAGGCCTCATACTGCAGAACACAATGACTTTCATTAATCCTTCAATCAGGTTAAGGCATGTTGGTGCAGCTCAGCAGATAACACCACTACCTGCCATGGGGCCACCGCTACATGTGGGAGACTGTGGTTCGAATCACGGTCTGGGTTACTATGCTGTGCTACACCAGAGTCCTTGGGCAAGACTCCAAACACTACATTGGCCTACCTGTGATATGATAAACCGTATAAGTTGCTCTGGATAAGAGCGTCAGCTTAATCCCAGAAATGTAAATGAAATGTAAAGGTTGAAGTCTAATCCTATCTTTCTTTTTTGTTTTATCAATGATCCACTGATTTGCTTATCTACAAATCTACAACACAGAAACTTGCAGGGACAGACAATTACAGTGGTGGTGATAGGAGCCAGATGTTCAAAGAGCTGCCTGGTGCTACAGATGGATGGATTTGAGAAGCTATGGGCCTAGAACACACTGTAGGAGAGATATAAGCTAGGCATAAGACTAAATAGATCACAAACAATATGCATGTACTGTATTTTTATCAACATTTTACAATGATCCACATAATGCCATGAAGCAGAGGTGTAACGATATACTCAAAGAATAAATAAATGATTAATTTTGATTCATGGTCCAGCTCCAGGTAGTCTGGTATTATTATGGTATATTGAGCTATGTTAACATAAAGGAAATCATGACTGTAATGACATGTTATATACATTTCTATAGGAACTGGTGCTGGGAAGCAGGAAGAGTGCTGGAGGGAGATGCTCATTGGTGAAAATCGTTAAGAAATCTTGGTCGATATAAATGTCTAAACCCCTTTACAAGCACTCTCAAGAAATCAGAGTTGATACATATGATGATTTTTTGACAAATTACGAAGGCAAATCAGCGTCTCTGTCCTTTGATTCACCTTTAGCAAACTATTTTTTGAAAGATGACTGACTATCAATGGTGTTAATATTAGATCTAGATTTGGGATTGAGGTTATAGTTAAGAGTGGTTTAGAAATAGAGTTGTTTACTTGTTTGTTTGTCTTCCAATTTTCTCCTCAGTTGACCTACTAGTTAAATGTGCTGAGTTATCTCAAAGAATAGAATAGAATAGAATAGAATAGAATAAAATAGCAAGACTACTGTGGAACCAACCAAGTGAGTTTTCCTCATTCGAAAACAGATGCTCTACAAACAGATGATCTGAGTTAGGGAGAAGGAGCATCTCACCTGGTTACATAATTTACGATGTTGGTCTGTAGCAGAAGGTCACGACCTGGAAGCAGGTTTTCTGTGATAAGATTTTGATTGGACCTCACAGCCACACCGTTGCACACACACAGAGAGCGCAGCACGTCTAAAACCTAATGGAGAGAAAAGACATGGTCTAGTACCGCATGTGATTCTATCTGTCTTTGTCTCAAACAGCAATACCTTCATGACTGACGCACCTTATGATTTCGTCCATGCTTATCGAGAAGAGAGATAATGGACTTGATGTGGTTCTCCTGGATGATGTTCAGCACTTCAGGACTTTCAATCAGAACACAGTACAGCACCTCCAGAATGCCTTCAGAAGGAAAGGGTTGAAGAAGAAGCAATAGAAGAAGAAGAAGAAGAAGAAAGGGTAAAGAAAGGTCACTAAGTTATCAATGGAGAAATTGATAAAGTCCCTTGTCAAAATGTGTCAGGGTAAGGAGAGCTGTGTGCACCTGAGGAAGCCTCTAGACGGTCCAGTTTGCTAACCAGCCAGTCCAGGTTATCACAGAACAGAGCACAGTTAGCACGGTTCCCTCTGATAAGAGACGCTGCAGAGAGAGAAGACTATGTTTGACCAGATAGAAAAACAAGCACTCACGGTTGTTTCAGCTATTCATTACACGAGTGATGCACATTCATACATAAGCCCTCAGGTGACATTTCTCACATTATGGAGAAGAGATGTAATTGGAGCAGCAGGAGCAGCAGGAGTAATATGCTGTGTTGCCTTGGAATAAACAGTTGAGTTACATAGCAACCATCTGCCAGGAAAGGCAGAACAGCATCACCAGCGTTATCTCATTTTTTAAGTCATTTCTTACTTTCAAATAAAGCAAAGCATATGTAGGCTATATCAGTGTTTCTCAGCCCAGGTCCTGGAGGCACCCTGCCCTCTACATTTTAGAGCTTTCCTGGCTCCCAACACACCCGATTCAACTTATCAGCTCATACACAACCCCCCTTTCAGAGTTGCAGGGGCGTGTTGATAAACACTGGTCTACATAATAAATAGTGGTCATGAATTTGTTTATTAGTCATTATTAACTAAGTCTTAAATTATTTAATAAGCAGTTACAGCACATACTAAACAATGACAACAGCGACCTGTTGCTTAGGGTTACTATTAAACCTGGTTTACTTGTCTTACAATGTCTTCTCCAGCATTCAGCATTAAACCTATTAGCTTCATTGGATATTCATACTTCATACATCAGATATAACAGTTCACTTAGTAGCATCTTATTAATTGCTTCTAACTGCTTATTAATGATTTTACCCTTTAAGGCTAAGGCTTACCCAGCAGCTCATAAAGCAGGTTCACTATTTCCTTCCAGGACTCAGCAGCCTCCTCTCCAGCAAACTCAGAGAAGTGCGCAGCAGTGTTGTACACGTTCAGCCTGTCGACACACTCCAGCACGATGGTGATCATCCCCTACAACACCATTAGATGTGATTAGATGTGACCAAACAGTCAAATATGAACACAAATACATGCAATCGTGGGGAGACCAGATCATACGTTTACTAGGAGCAAATCACACCACCAATTATTATCCACTAAATCGTCCTAGTGTAGAAACACGGGCCTTAATAACTGACCTGTAATCTATCACATCTTGGGTGAAAAGAGGTAGGCGAGTGTAGGGTTAGGAGTTCTACCCAAGGATTCTTATTGGAATAACATGGTCTGCATATCTGGGAAGGGAATTAAAGCCCAGTCTGCCACACAGAGGATAGCAGTGCTACCCACCAAGCTATACCGAGGCTTAAAGGCCTAATTTGATTTCAGATAGTTGGAGATGGATGTCTGGAGATGAATGTGAGAGTGAAATCCAGGCGTTGGGTTATTACAGTAGGAACAAACTAAAATCATTTCAAAATCAGTCCAACATCCCATGAAGGCAATGCTCAAAAAGGTTAATGGTGCACTCGTTAGCATTGTCATTAGCCTACAGATGTTGAGATAAAAGTCCCCTAAAACTACAATTAGGCAATAAAATGCAATAAAAATAATATTAGCACTTGCAACTGATGGCATTCTGCTAGCCAGCTTCTTTTGCTTGTTATTGATTACATACACTTTTAGAGGGACCATTTTTGAGGCAGAGCTAGACACAATCCAGCATCAAAACTTCAAGAAGCTGTCCCTAGATCATTATAAGATCACATCTGACTGTAGGAAGCTACACTATACCAGCTCCTGCAACTAATCTTGTTTATTTCAACTGATATCTGCTGTAAATGATTTCACTACCACTATAAAACATACTGTCTGATGTACTGCAGTGACACACGCTCCCCACACAGACATGTATAAACACACACCTCTTCTTGGAAGAGGTTCTGGCGGTTGCGCAGTGAGCGGAGCTTGGTCTGCTTCTCCTCGTGTTCCAGTTCCTCCTCGGGCGGCCTGAAGTAGTGGATAAGATCCTGTAGGGAGAGTATCACGCTGTCCAGGGGCAAGGCGATCGGCACTGCAGCCCTGTTCTTGCCACTCAGAGAGTCCAACCCTCTGAAAGAAAACGCACACACTCACACACGTTAACGAATTCTGTGGCTTATTTTACTGTTTCTAATTTAATAGTTCATGTTTTAATAACGAATGGTAACAGTGTACCTGAACTCTGCTGCATAGCATTGACATAACCATGCCATTAACATGTTATGGAAGATGTCCGGTGCTGTCATAACAGATAGTGTCTAGTAAGTTAACCATGTTACCCTTACTGATAGCTGTTATGACATGTGTCATAACGTTTGACATCTTAACAGCTTATGCCATCTGCAAATTTGTGATGTGTTCTCTAGGTAGCCAACATCTCTGTCCTGGCTCCCAGATGGTGGAATGAACTCCCACTCTCTCGCGGTCTTCAAACGCAGACTGAAGACCCATCTCTTCGTAATGCACTTAAGTGAGTAAGCCCTAGTAGACGTGTAAGTTATGTGTATGTACTTGTGTTGCACTTATAATGACTTGTTTTCTCTATACGTAAGTGCACTGGGCTGGGGTTGCCAGGTAGTTCTCTTTTTGCTTTACATAGGTCTGTGTATTAATCTCTAGGTATCAGCACTGGCCCCCTGTTCGGGCAGTGTCTGAGCTCATGGTGAGTTTTAGGCTGTAACCTTTCTATACTAGCTGGAATATTATCCATCGGAACACTAAGCACGATTGTAAATCGCTCTGGATAAGAGCGTCTGCTAAATGCCTTAAATGTAAATGTAGCCTAGTCACACTGTGTGTACTGTGATATACACTTATTATCAATAGACAAGCTGTACGAATACCTGCAACCAGAAGGAATAAACCAGCAGGAATGAAACTTGGTAGGTAGGTTTGGTAGTAAGGAAAGGCAAGTCTTACGTTACACTGTACCTTACTGACCCAACAGCCAGGATTGCAGACACTTAGTGAGCACTGATGCCCTCCATAAGCCACTGAACTTAATCTGTTAGGATAACTCATACCATGATATCCATGAAATGGTTATGTCAAAGTTAGGTAGCAGGGAATATGCAAGTGGACTGATACCAAAGAAGAATTCTTTCTTGTGAGACCACCTAAATATCCTCACAATGACACAGACTTGAATCACTGTCACACATTACCCATCACTCTCATGACATCAAGAGACAAACAACCACATGCATACTTTGATTCCAGCAAAATGTGTGCAGTATTTGCTTAATTCTTAAACAAATAGGACGTCTAGCTCATGTGCTTGTCTATTCACAAAGACGGTTGTGATAATAATAATGAAGCAGTGATACATTGTATTCCACTCCAAACCCTTCATATAACTCAAACAGCCCATAAACACCCCAGCTGCCTGTTCACTCCTCTCTGGAATTAGCAGTCTGAATCACAGCTGGCTCTGAAGAGTCAAATTGATGGCGTTTGCTGCGTGTAGCTGCTGAGTGTAGTGTTTGGAGTGATGAAGCTGCCGCTGTGTCGTACTTGATGAACTGCGTAAAAAGGCCTGTGGTGCTGTAGATCATTCGTGCTGCCTGAGACTCCTCCGTCTGAGAGCGGGAGAGCAACAGCGCATCGTCCATATGGCCCTCCTGATGCAGAATGACCTGGAAGAGAGAACAGCAAGTACAGAAACTATAAAGGACGAGAAACATACTTAGGCAACTCTTAAAAACTGAACATGACGCAAACATTAAAAACACAAGAACACAAAGTATAGGACAGCCATGTTCTCGGAGGCACTGTACCTTTCTTTTCATGGTACCCAGACGAGCTGCTTTAGCATCAAGGGCAGCGTAAGTGACCCACAGGCCCGAGGAGACATGCTGTACAAAGCACATGGACTCGCCATACTTGATCTCTGGTATACCCATACCCTCCACATCCCGCTTCTTGACCACCTCCGCCTTCTCCTGCTCATTATAATGGAGGGGGAAGAAAAGAGACAGCAGGAGCAGAAAAGAAAAAAGGAGGTTTGAGTTTTTGTATAAGCCACACTGAATAAAGCTTTCAGAGCCATAACACAAATCCAGGAAAGCGCTTCCAGGAAGTTGCAAAATGAAACATTATGCTTGGAACTGCATATGGAGCTCATGCCGACCTTGGAGGCACGGAAGCAGAAGGCAGACTGTTTGGTGTTGGCCTTCTCTGGATCAAGCACCATCAGACCCTTCTCTTCATCCAGACATAGATAACGGCCTGTGCTGATGTGCCGAATCCGAAATGCCTGGCCCCACTTCATGTGGCTACCACTCCAGCTGTAAGGAGCAAGCAAGAAAGCAAGCCAGCAATGAGATTCAGCTTAGGGTTAAGAGGTAAGATTTGAAAAGAGAACTTTATTAGAATCGCTGAACTAGTACATATGCGTACTGCATAATGCACTCGTTACATTTAGATAGATAGATACTTTATTGATCCCAGAGGGAAATTCAAGGCATCCAGTAGTAGACAAAGTACACAGAAGTAACAGAGAAGGACAAGATTATACAGATAGAGACAAAGGAATAAAGAGTCTAAAGGGTCTGTCAACTTATTTCTATAATCTAGTAACATTTATGGCTATAGGCTCCTACATCCGTTTACCATTAACTGTAAAATAAAGAATGCTGGTCATTTTAATTGAATGAATTTCAGAATATCTTACTACTTCCTGGTATTTCTTTTGTTCTTCTTTTGCTTTAATCACAGCATGCACTTAATTTGACATGGACCCAACAGATTCATCAAAAGCTACTGATGAGTAAAGCTGTCCAAACATAAGACTTGTCCTAGCATGTGGTTTAGTGAAAGGGGTAAGACCATAACATATCCCACCCTCTCCTACAAAGGCATTAGCGTGGCCAAGGTCACAAATTTATCTGGCTTACCAACACTGCAGTATTTTAAATACTCTTTTCCTGATTTTAGTTAGCATCTCTGTTTAAATAAAAAATACTCAACGTTCTGGAGCATGCTACATGTTGACTGAAGCTTATCTTATATAAACCAGAAGCTTCCGCTAGCCACAGCCTTCACCAAACCATAAAGCAAACCTCTTTGGTCAGTGCCTGGCTACGTACTAGTGATCCACAGTGACCATGAAAGATTATTGTAAAACACACACTCTCATGACAAATTGATTTAATAAGTAAGATCTGAATGTGTATGACATTGTTAACAGCTGAGCTACTATTCCTTCACTCCACAGAGTCACCTCTGCGGTTAATAAAAAGAATGAGGGCTTTCCTTGCCTGATTCTCAGAGGTTCAAGTCTCCACAATGAACGGGCTTGACTACACACGGCTCCAGACTCATACTGTGCAATCCTGATAACGCAGAGATAGAGAGTAAGGGTAATGGGAGAAGAAGCAAAGCCCCCAGAGAGAGAGAGAGAGAGAGAGAGAGAGAGAGAGAGAGAGAGAGAGAGAGAGAGAGAGAGAGAGAGACAGAGAGACAGACAGAGAGACAGAGACAGAGAGAGACAGAGACAGAGAGAGAGAGACAGAGAGAGAGACAGAGAGAGCAGGAGATAACAAACAGAGGTGGCAAAGATCCAAATGCTTCTAAGAGTTCTCATGCTAACACTGGGTCTTCTCTCACTTGCGCTGATCTTCTCCTTGATCCGGTGGTGGAATGGCCAGACACTCATCCATGTGACCATGAAACAAACGCAAAACATGGCCTCCAGTCAAGTATCCTATGGAGGAGAGACATACAGCCATAAATGCTAATAACCAATACTAGTACATATATATTCATTTAACTAGGAGCTTTAAGTAGTAACTACTTAAGACACAAACTTCATCCATGATTGGAAAAACCAATAAAACAAAGCTCACCCTCTGCCAGCTCACAGCCAGAGCATACTGGGTTCATGTTCCACAGAGTCTGCATGAACGAGGCGTCCACCATCAGGTCCCCACTGGCGTAGGAGAGGTGCTGCAAGAACAGAAAGATTTAAGATTACACCCATGCAGCACAGAGCCTCCTATTAAAGATTTAGATTTAGATTTTAATCCTTTGTTGATCCCACAGTGGGGAAATTTAGTCTCCGCATTTAACCCATCCGTGAAGCGAAACACCCACAAACACACTCACTAGTGAACACACACACTAGGGGGCAGTGAGCACACTTACCCGGAGCGGTGGGCAGCCCTATCCACGGCGCCCGGGGAGCAGTTGGGGGTTAGGTGCCTTGCTCAAGGGTACCTCAGTCTTTACTGTCAGTTCAGGGAATTGAACTGGCGACCCTCCGGTCACAAGGCTGGTTCACTAACCTCCAGCCCACGACTGCCCCCCATAAAGGGGTTTATGTTTAAAGTAAAATCGCTATTTTGCTACCTAACTATGCCCAGTTAGGTGTGACTGAATGCCTTGTTTAGTGGCACAGCCGGGAATTCTCAGTCAGTTCCGGTATGTGAATCAGAGACCTTCTGATTCCTGACTTGTACAACATGATGTATCTCATTAATCATTTTTATTTATCTACATCATTTGAGTCAAAAACCTGACTTTTTATGAACAGTCCTATAGAAATTATTTCAAATTTGAATTTCCAGCTTGTTACAAATAAGCTACATGTGTTTGTACATATTTTGGGAATGAGAGAGAATAGGGAATACTGAAGAGGAAGAAAAATGAATCCTACCAGGTATCTCTCAGATGACACGCTAACCAGGATGAGATCGTCTCCCACTCTGACCTTCTCACCTTCTGACCTCTGCTTGGAGGCGGGATGGATGGTCCACCAACATGCCTCACCTATGGACACAGTAAAGTCACCTCAAACTTCGAGTTCTGGAGTAATGATCTCCTGCCAGACACCTTCATATGCATTACAGACACATGTCTAAAGAGTCAGTACATAGCAGAAACCACAGCACAGTGAGTTTCCATTAACGCGCAGATCCTCAATAGATGAAAACAGAACCAGTGACATTCTAACACCCTTCTAAAGAGACAATTACAATGTGTTTGACTTCTCTGTGCTCTACTCCTTTGGTCTTTCATTATGACTATGTTAATACACTGGTGAATGAGAGCAATATGTTTATGATAAATGTGTTGGGCAGGTAACCATCAGAGAGAAGCTTGCATACCTGTTGAGTCTTCCTGCAAGCCCACGTCAAAGGCCAGCTTGTCTGTGAGTGACCGTGATGTGGTCAGGCAACTGAGGTACTACAAATCAAAAACAGTGATAACACAGTCAGGGAGGCAGATCTGCACTCATCTATATGATGGCATATACCATTTTGTGCTTCAATCAAATGTTCAAATAGTACAGTACAGCAGATTCTACTGCTTACCATGCCGGAGTGGTTGTGCCTCAGCAGGATAGCATGGCCGTACAGCAGGGTCCGATGGCCCCCTCCCTGAGAGGACTGGAAATTAAATGCCAGAACAGAGGAAAGACGTGAGTCAGACCAACTTTCACATATCAGACCAGCCTGAGGGAGCGTGAGGGCATGGCTGTGTGTGGGTAGGTTTGTGCATCTATGGATACATTATATGTCCAAAAGGTTAAGACCTCCTTCCTAATGTATGATGCATTATCTCTTTAGAAAAGACGATTTTTTTGATCGTGTCTACCATAACCAGAGCAGGAGAGCAAAGGAAACACGTTTCAGTGGCTGGATTTTTTGTGCATCAGTAATGTAGTCACCCAGTGAGCTGTGAAGCAGTGGAACTGCATTCTCTAGGGCAACGGAGCACCATCCATTACCTTTAGGGTAAGTTGGAGTGTCATTTATGATCAGTCCCTCACTAATGCCTTTTTGGATGAATACAATAAAATCTTTACAGCAATGTAAAGATCCATATCTACACATAGAGTAGGTGCAAAGCCTTCTTACAGTACATGTCTACTTATCTTTATGCCTGGCTGCATCCTATTCATTTCAATGTACCGACACCAACATTTATCTATCTATCTATCTATCTATCTATCTATCTATCTATCTATCTATCTATCTATCTATCTATCTATCTGACAACATGTTCCATGGCAGAAAGCTGCACAGTATGTTGGTGTCTCAGATGAGACCTCTATTGTTGTATGTTTAACAGTACTGTTGGAATTTAATTGCTAGCAGTGCAGTTTTTATATCTTGTCCATGAAATTGAAGCTCGCTAGCTAGACAGCTAGAAGCTAAGCCTTATGTAACATTAACACAAAATAAGATTGCCTGCTCCCAGACAATGTGTTCCTTTATTTACATACAGAAACTTCACTGCAGAGAGAAGAGAGATGCTGCAGGGTGGAACGCAGCAAAAAAGAGCAAGTGGACATGTACTGTCAGAGGAGCAGACAGTGTTACTGCTGCTAGGGGTTGACAAACTCCCTGTTAGTAAAACAGTGGATATGCAGGTGTCTACAAACCTTTGGACATATAAGGTAGGTGTGTGTGTGTGTGTGGGTGTGTGGATGTAGTATCAGCCACCCACTCAAACAACAACAACAACAACAACAAAAATAAATGTGCGGTCTTCATCCTTCTTACATACACACAGATACACAGAAATATAAGGGGCACCACAGAAACAGAGCATCATGGGAGAAGGGAATGAAGAAGAACCGCATCGAAGATGACTCTGCATCTCTTCATCTCCTGTCACACTCGAAGGAAGTAAGTCACAGTACCACAGAAGTGCACACTTAGGTACATAACTAACTAGCAAAACAGACAGGTCACAAGTTCACACCAAACTGAGAGGGTTCACAAAAGGCTGCCACAAGGACACCAGTCTCACCCTGCGGCCAGCTTACCTTTACTCAACATCCAGCAAGGTTTAGAAATGAGAAGACACGATTATTGTTGTTATTAGGGATTATCATCACCACCATTACCACTGTAACCATTGTCATAGTCATCATCATCATCAGCGTCAGTAGCATGACTCAGGTGAGAGAGAGAATGCATACAGGTCTATGAGGTTAATCCACCTGGACATTGATGGCCAACTGGTATGGGTCAGTGTGTTACGCCACCATCTGTCTGTCTGTCCACATTAGCAGCGGGAGCAATGAGGTGGGGGATGGGCCATTCCTAACTTTCTCAGCACCTCAGGTGTCAGATTCCATCCCTATTGACACCCCCCTCCCTCCTGCCGGGACTCTCCGCTGGGCTGCGTGCCATGCTATTCTCATCCTGGGCCTTCCGATGGCAACAGCAGCGGAGGAAAAAGCCCCTTGTTCACAAAGCCAGGTGAACCCCTGCTAACGGGACGTGCTCTCCCTTTTCCTCTCATGAGAGTAACGGCCGGCTATTAAATATGTCTAATAAGCCTAAATCTTAACTTTTGGTTCAAAGCCTAAGGGGTACGTTTCTGTACGGCTTACTGGAGGCCATAAAGAACGAAAGAGGAGCATGGAATGGAATGAGCTGAAGATATAGAAATGAAAAGAAGAAAGGAAACGAAAAGGGGTGTGTTAATAGGTAGGACATTCCCCTAAATGTAGGTGAACAGCTAAGACATTATTTTGGTGACTGAAGTGTCTTCTTTAGTTTTGCACAGTAGCTACAATGCTAATAAACAACTAATAGAAGCTTAGCCTCCACCGTGTTAGCCTAGGAATGAAAGTTGGCAGCTCAAAGTGCTAGCCACCATGACAATGATTTACAACTGACAGCAACATGAGCGCCACCTGTAGTTATGAATGATCACATCAGAACACCCAGAGCAGCTAGAGGCACCTGAGCATCAGCTCTACCGTGGGTCTCCTGCCCTGTTCCTGCAGTTCATCACCCAGCATGACCAAATCCTTTACAGTGTCCAGCGTCTGGCTCTGATTATGAAGTCTATCTATGAGTCGGCTCCATCTTGCAGTTACTCCATCCTGGATTAATCAGACTCGATCTAATAGATGTTCTACCTCCTGTTAGTTCTGTCTTTCTCTTCTCATCCAGGTTCAACCTGAGAACGTTGGGTTCCGCCCTTGAGCCTGGTTCCTCATGAGGTTTCTTCCTTACTCAAGAGAGTTTTTACTCGCTACTGTTGCCTCTGGCTTGCTCAAGGGGGGCAATAAATAAATATTGATTGATTGATTGATTGATTGATTAACACTGGCACTGAACCTTGATGTGGCCTACATCCAGAAACCACGGTTCCATGGTAAATTGCACTGCAGCTGTTATTCACGCTTACTGAGGTACTACATGCTATCAGGTATGTTTCAGTCACAGGTGAGCTTACTTTTATCATTATTTATATGTAACTGAGAAATGCCCTGTTATGGTTTTGGATAGCTATGCTAGTTGAGGAATCTATTAGGGTTGTGTGATGGGAACAGAAGTGACATTTATTATTAATACATATTAAAAAAAAGGGGTTCTGTCTAATTAAATGTCTCTGAAGCATTCTGGGATAATGGGCTGTTCGTGGCTGTCAGTACAGCCAAGCAGAGATGAAACTGCAGGAGGAAGAGCACTGCTATAAGCATAAATAGCTCAGAGCTTTAGCAGAAATGAGAGCTGTGACTTCATAATGATTCCTTGAAAAAGCCCAGTTGTTAACACTGAAATTTGTGTTTCGACTCGCATTGACCTCTTTACAAGCTGTATTTTCTTCATAACTGGCTACTTCTTGCCTGCACTAGCAGAAAGCTAACTGGCTAACAGGCCAATGTTGCAATTATGATTGACAGACTTTGTGGCATTATGATGGTGGCTCTACATTCAGCCATCAATGATGGACAATGACATTGTTTATCAGCCCAATCCTGGACACTATTTAATGTTCACAGATCTGTGAAATTGAGCTGCCTTTTGGCACAACAGCCTAAAACACAGCAAGTGAACCAGTCATGTGATGTTTAAGGATTGACTGCTGGTTTGAGACTATTTCTGCACTATAGAAAACTGTTTATGTGCTATAACTTGGTATGAAATTATATATACACCAAGCATCCCTAACAAGTCCTTATCTTCTACATCTGTTCTATTAGCTCCACTGACCACTTTCAACTCCACCTATAGGTGCACTTTGTTTTCAATTCCAGATTGCACTCCATCTGTTTCTCTGTATATTCTGTCCTCTCTATCAGACACTCCTACCTTGCTAGACCACCTCATAGATGTAAAGTCAGAGACGATAGCTCAACTGCTGCTGCACAGTTTGTGTTGTTTCTCCTCTAGTCCTTCATCAGTGGTCACAGGACATGGGCCATATGGCTGTTGGCTGGATAGTTTTGGTTGGTGGACGATTCTCAGTGTAGTTGTGACACTGAGGTGCTTAAACACTCCAGTGGCACTGCTGTTGTCTGGTCCACGTACACAAGCACCACACACACTAACACACCACCACCACGTCAGTGTACCACCCACATAATACCTGCTCTGTGGTGTTCCAGTGGGGGTCCTTTTACAGTGTAAAAGGAGCTCAAAAGTATGTAGAGCATGAGATGGACAATTTTAATGTTAAAAGTTTTAATGTTACAACGGATCGGTGCATATTGTTGATTCTTGCCACATTACAGCACACACTGACATGTTCTGTTTGATATGGATTAGTAACAAAAAATAAATAAATAAATCGATTAAAAAAAGGCGCATCAACACTGTTCACACATTGCGCATATGCTACTTTAAATTTTAGCATCCCTAATTTAAAACACCTTCCCACGTCCCTGGATTGAGGCAAGTGTATTCAGCAGTTTGCACAGTGCTAATTGGTGGGCTAAATGCTTCCATTATTTCAGAGCTAAATTAACTCCAGTGCAAAATAAAGAGGCAAGCTTTAGGCACCAAACGCGTCTTGGCTTGTTGACTATATTTGGGGTAGATCTAAAAAGCTGGAAACTTGTGTACATCAGTTATTTACCTAACCGTTCCTTTAGAAATCAGAACACTGGCGGCATGGAGTGAGTGATTTAGTATTTAGTAGTGATGATAAAAATGATTAACACTGTGATGAAATAATGAGACAAAGTCATTCGAGTCAAAGAAAGGAAGAGAAGATGGAGTGGTGTTAGTGAAATGCTGACGGTGCTGCATGAAATGGCAGTCTGACTGGCACAGGTCCAAAAAAGACCCTGCATTTCTTTTAGGTGAGAGACGTTCGGCGTGACCTTCACCGAACGAAGGAAAAGAAACGCAGAGTTTTCTTTGCAAACTTGCCACCTTAAATGGCTCGCCAAAACGAAGCCCTTTAAAGGTTCTTGGTGGGTGATGGACTAAGGTTAAAGGTGTCATTAGCCTTTACCAGGAACTAAGCCACTGGACTCATCTTACAGATCGGGATGCTCTCTCTTTCTTTCTCTATTGCTCTCTGGTTTGCTAAAACTTGTTCTGGTTTGAGCTGTCGTTTGGGAACCGAATAAGGTTCCAGCTATGCCAATAGTAGACAAAGTGTGGAACAGGTGGCACAGGGGATTAAATACGAGACGGGCGGGAAGGCTTGGGGGAGGTGGACGGTAACTGCAGCACCATTTCATTTCATCCATACCAGACACTGAGTAGGAAGAGACAGGAGGGAGTGGAAGAGAGGTGCTGAGATTGGATAGGGGTAAATAGGTGAACACATGAGTACATGAGACATGAGCAAAAACATACCCATTGGTCCAAATCGACTGCCTATGGTTGGCAGAAACAAACAGGGACGAGGGGAAAGAGAAAAAAAGCAAAGGAGGTTAAGATACACTAGAGCTTTTCCCAAATTCAGAGACAGGAATGAACCTCACACCACCCTGGACATAATTCATGAAAACAGCAAACAGCACATTGTAATTATGTAAACCATAACAACTGAAACACACACACACACACACACACACACACACACACACACACACACACACACACACACACACACAAAAAGACAAACTAAAGATGAAGAACATAAACAATGGAAGAAATGTGGATTAGAGAGAACAGCTTGATTTCAGTTCTTGTCTCCAGACCAAAAATCTGTACACGGTGCAAAATTAATATCCTAGGGGGTTCAGGACAGCAGAATTCTTCTGTCTATGCTCCCCTGAACTGCCCTGGTGCTTCTCACAAACACACAGACACACAGATACACACACACACCACACCATATATATCGGATGAAGAAGTAGCACTGTCTCGATGGCGGAGTCATGTTGAAGGTACTGCTCCTAGTTAGATCACTAAAGGACGGGTAGCTAATGAAAGGATCGGTAAATGTAATAACCGCTGATACTTTTGGCAAACGATTATTATAAACACCAACATCCAGGCAAACAAATAAACCACAAGCAAACTAGATTTAACATGGGCGTTACTTTCCACCTCTGCAGATCCTCTGGGTGAGATGAAGTTTTGCAGTGTTTCTTCTAGACAGGTCTGTAAACAGCTGTTAATACCAACTCTGAGGAAGACATTGCATTTCCTTGTTTCTTACAACAGGGCCTGTCACTACAACTGTCTGGTAACTGTCTACTATTGTTTGGAGGGTGGATTTGAGAGACTGCATCATCTTACAGATTGAGCTTACAGACTGACAACTTGATGGATTCACTCAATACCTTTATTTTGAAGAGTGTGGTATAGTGTAGAAGGTGGGTGGAAGGCCAGAGAGGAAACTGTGTGTGTTTGTTTTGCCATTCTTCAGTAAAAAGCATGTATCTCCATTTGTTTATTTTTTCTTTTATGCAGCATAGCACATAACAGCAAGTGCTCTTAACACTGAATAAAAAAAATCATGATGATTAGACCAACAGAAATGACCCAAAATTGCTTGGAAAGAAGAACCCATGACGGTTTTGCTTATGTTATTTTCAAAAAAGCAATGTGCAAGATAATGCAACCTCTCAAAACCTCTCAAAGTTGTAATGACCATCCCTGTTGGAGGAAACAAGGAAATGCACAGCCCATCCCTCAGAGTTGGTAGTAACAGATGTTTATGTACCAGTCTAGAAGCTACATTGCAAAACCTTTTCACCCAGAGATGGGAGGCAACGCCCAAGTTAACTGGTTTAGCTTGGGTTCATAATGGTCATTTGCCAAGAGTGTCAGGAAGAGTTCCATTTACTGATCCTGTCATTGGCTACCTGTCATTTACTGACCTAACAGGGAGCAGCACCTTCACCAT
This sequence comes from Prochilodus magdalenae, assembly GCA_024036415.1. NCBI lineage: Eukaryota > Metazoa > Chordata > Actinopteri > Characiformes > Prochilodontidae > Prochilodus > Prochilodus magdalenae. The sequence continues at coordinate 137,041 of JAMWET010003847.1, forward strand.
GACTGATAAGAGGCTAGAATCCATCACTGGGCAAGTGCTAATGGTTCATCTGCTCATGGGACTGATGGCAGACTCCACACTACAGTGACTCACTCACTGATATATTTGATAATCTAAACTGTTATGTAAATCAGTTTTGACTTGTTTAAAACTAAAACTCATATCACTAAATGATGGGCAGATTACAGATCGGTTAAGTTTAAAAGTCCCAGTTATCAAATGCTATCTAGATTTACACGGCAGCTGGCTATTTGCAGTAGGACACCCCCGCCATTTTTAAGAGTCTAAGCTGGTCCTGCTGGTCCTCCTGGTCCTTAATACTAAAACTGTTGGGATGGTTGTACTACAGAGCTTTCTGTAATACAGAGCCCAGGCTCTGGCCATGTATCTAGAACGTATAGCTACTTTCTCCTCTCCTGCACCTAATTCTTTGCATCTTTCACTTTGTTATTCACTCTGTCTGTTCCCCCGAGTCTCACCTCGGTCATCTCCACGGTGTTGGCCAGCATCTCCTGCAGGGCTCGCACTGAGAGCGACTGCTCCAGCACAAAGGCGCAGATCGCAAGATCAGGGGGCACATTCTGGGCAGGGACAGAATCACAGACATGTAAACACTTCCAGTCAAAAATTCAGCAAGTCAACATGCTGGCAGGGCCATAAAGCTGGAAATATACACTGGGGGGAAAAAGCTGGTTCTGAAAGGATGTGCTTTCATTACTTATCATTTATGTACAAGCACAGTACGGAACAATGTTACAGAACTGGTTCTGACTGGTGGATAGATTTATTGTCACTGTAAAATATAAATATAAACTTAAATTTATCAACTTATGTATCATGTTTGACCTCGACAATGAATTTGATTATTGAATGCAATTTTCCTTAGTCCGACACAATTATAAGTTACAGTGGTATATTATGTTATATCAAGTTTATTTGTGACTGACTTGATGCTGAGTTAATTGAACATCAAATGGAAAGTTAATTTCATTAATTTCATTAATTACATGGAATGGATTCACCTACAAAGACAAAATCCAGCTTGTTCCCGTTGTTTTTAACCACATGCTTTTCCAAACAAATAGGAAAATCTTAATTCCAATGTTCATCCATTTGTAATCCATTTGTATATAATGAGTCTCGAGAATTCCAATCCTCAGTCCTGTACCCACTCCTTCATAGTAGTTACTGAATGTAGTTCTCTAATAATAAAGCCTTAACATTAACAACCAAATTTAATTCGCTTCTTACTAAGTTTCATGTCATATATGACTATATTGAGGTTAATTACTGAACTAATCCTGGGTGTCCTCTGAGGCTGGACCACAAAGGATGAACCTGAGTACCTGGGCATTGGACGTTGTTTCAAGGAAGCACAGTCGGTTGCCGAAGCCCTCACAAGACAGGCAGAGCTTGATCTGCTCCTTCAGGACGGTCGCTGTACACTGGAGCACTACCGTGTCATCCTGCACAGAGCACAGAGAGACAGAAGAACAACAGTCAGTCAGGCGACGTACAATGCCATATGACAGTGCTGCTGACAATGGGCCATGATAATGGGGCCAGGTCTCGTAAATAGCAGCTCATTCGGACTTGTGTAAAAATGCTGGACGCTAATAGACATTGATTTGTGTTGTTCAAATGAACAAACAAACACAGGGCAGTCATTCAGTGGCAGGGCTGTTCAGAGAGCCGTCTGGCGTGTAAATACACTAATAAACACTCTAAGCTCCAACTCTCCACCTGACACAGTGCATTCTCAGCTGTTCCCCCCGTCACTCATTACGCGAGCATACCACCCCCCCCACCAGCTCGCTCTATTTTCCACATGAAAGCACAATCCTGTTTCCACAGTCCTTTTATTAATTCATTTCTTCATTCCTCATCCCATTTTTCATCTGTCTTTTTCCCTGACTAGATTCATATGTATGATTGAAAGCGAAAACTTGCATATGAATATATATATATTTTTTTTACCAGATCTATCTTCTCTTCCACTCCCCTCTTACTCTCTCTCTCTCTTTTCCCCAACCATCCTAGGTGTCAGAGGCTAACATATAGGACGATCCAGTGCTCTTGTTGTTTGTGGGATGGCATGTTTATTCCTTGACGCAAAACAGCTCCCATGTGATGCATATCAATGACCTCATGTAATGTCACGTCTGGCGGCGACTTCCCCCAAAATCAGATGCGTAAAGCCTGTCGGCTCTTCAGCTGTGCGTGCCCTTCCTTTAGAGTTAGCTCATCGTTTATCTTCTGCCAGCCCAAATCTGTCTCTACGAGCAATTCCTGCAGCCCCTGCACTCAGGAAATGGGACAGTGTGCCCTCTGTTCTTTTCTCAAGCCTCCTTCAACCTCCACCAGAGCTCACTTTCACATACCCCACCCATCAAAAACACTGCACACTAGCTTTATTTTATAGCTATATTATATTGTACTGTAACTAGTGTTATACACTTACATTACATGTTAGTAAATATTATAAAGAACAATTAATATTTGAAACTAGAGATGAGCAATGCAATAACATTTCATTCGAACATATTGTGGATACCACTAGTACAGAACTGCTATTATGGTTGCTTATTGTTATATTCATCTTCTTGGTACACAATGTCTGCTTACTAGCCCCACAGCTTTCAAAATATCAACACCGTTTATAGAATGCTCCATGTGATCGGTAACGGTGTGCTTGTATATAGCTTTTAGATCCGACTTTTAAAAAAAAAACTTTTTTGAATTGCCAGATTTTCCCATTAGAAATGAATGGGATGAAAAAGTACATGCCCATTAATTATCCTTCTGCTTGACCGACAGACACTGTTTCACATACACTACCTTGGGGCAGACCCCCGAGCATGAATTCAATTTTGGTCAGACCTGCACCCATCTATTTGTCTTTTTTACCCCATACTTTGTTTCCCCTTTTGAGTCCCATTAATTTTTGGCCCTACCCAAACTCTTACTGTTTCCTACCAAACTGCATGTCTTCACTCTGGGCAGATTACCGAACATCTAATCCACGGCTAATCTAATTAACAGTTCAAAGGTCTGAGATCACATTGATTCGATTTTTTTTATCCTGTAAATAAATAAAAGAAAGCTTTAAAATCTGTAGAATTAAGTAAATTAATTTAGTTAGTACTATTATGCACAACGTTGCATGATTTTTAAATCACTTTTCACTTTTTTTGCATTGACCATGTTAAGGCCTTTGCAGCAAAGGTCAGGTAGGTTTGATTTGCTGATCAGTTAGACCACACTGCATGTAAATATGATCATATTAGATTTCACTCACATTTACACTAAACTTAAAAGGAAAACTACACTACAGCTCCAGATTTTGGGCAGCACTGTGACAGTAGGCCTCAGCTATTAAGAACTTTTTAGAACAAAGTAATATGTGCAAAACTTCCTTTTCCTGGTAAGCACATGGGCTACTGCACTTCGAACTAGCTGAAGCCTATTTAGAGTGAATGGCCAGCAACACTTTACAGCAGTGTAAGTTATGAAATCATGAGGTTTCTCAGCGTTTTGCTTGGATAGTATATATCTTATTTGACAGTTGTAAAGAATCAAAAACATGGCCACCTTACATGGTGAACAGATTTTGCAGTCAAATTTAGCAAACTGATCTTGATAAACCACAAGCAGTTTGGAAACAAGTGCAATGGACTGAAGAAGTAAAAATAAGACCCTCTGGCCACAATCACTAATGGTAAGTTTAAAGAACGCAGGGCCAGCATCTGATGAAAAGAACACCTTGCACTTGCTAACTGTCCAACTGTTACACATGGAGGTGGTTCTACTTTGCTTTGGGTTTGTTTGGCAGTCGGTGGCACAATTTAGAGGGTACCTGCAGCAGGTGGAAGATGAAAGCTGAAGCTGTAAAGAAGCTGGCTTCTTCAACAGGATAATGACCCAAAACACACCCCAAACTCAACCCTAAACTACCTGTAGAAACACAAGCTAAAGCTTTTTGGAATGACTCTGACAGTCCCACGACTTAAACGTCATCGTAAACATGTGGGTAAGTCTTAAACATGCTGTGCTTTCAAGGCAGCTCAAGAATACGGCAGGAATAGAAGTGTTCTACATAGAAGGCCAGTGACAAAAATTCTAAAACAACAGAAAACAGAAGACTCTTAGTTTGCTAAAATGGCATATTAGATATCTGATATCTGTCAAAGAGAGTTGCTAATAACTGACTTGCCAAATTAGATAGGGATCACAATGCATGCACATTTCATTGTTACTATATATTTTCTATTATGTAAGTGAATCAAATCTAAAGTAAAAGTGCTTTAAGAAATATTTTGCATGACCGGTTCACTTCTTTTCACTTTAGAAGTAAGTCAAATATGTAACTTAGCCCAGATGCAATGTATGTAAACACTTGAGCAACCATCTTCTGCATCACCAAAGTGCAAAGCTTCCAACACCGCACAATATAAACCCTGATTTTATATAACATTATTTGCTATGGAAGCAGGAAGTGGTGGTATTGAGCGTGAGGAACTGTGCAGGTACTTGGTAAAGCTGCCTCAGGCTTGCTTGTGAAGGAGTAGAAAGGTATATGTATAAGTGAGAGTGCTGCATGTGCGTGCATGACCCTGGCCCTGATATGGAGAAGAAGCAGCGTTCTGAATTTCTAAAAGCAGCCGGCTGCTTGGGTGACTCACGCTGCTCGCTGGCCCGGACGATCAGATGACAAGGCAGTCGTGCACACCAGACCAGCGATGATGAAGGACACCAGTTCCCCTCCTATTCTCACTAGCTCTCCCACTCATTCTTTCTCTCTCTACACATCTCTCACTTTCTTCCTTAACTCTTCTACCATGACCTCTCCCTGCTTCTGTTTCTTTCTACTGGAAAACTATTACTCACAAACTTTCTCCATGACTTGCCATGTTCGAGACTATAGATGCTACACATGGAGACAAAACTCAGAGTATTGTATCTGCCCAACATGATAACTTGAGGGACCTTCATTCAATTGTTGTTCCATGTTTTGCTATGGGCAAAGGCATGCCATTGGCAAGGTCTGTCTGTTTTGATACTCCCTGCTCCACCCTCCCACCAACAAGGATTCGGAATGTCATTGATGCAAATACAGCTTCTGGGTTGGGTTAAAAGATATGTGAGTGCAATGGCGTCCCCTTATGGGCAATACCTGCATACCTGCCAAATGTGAGTGAAAGCCTATTTACACCAATAGTGAATCAAGAGTCTTGATGATAATAGGACATTAGAGACATAATAATTCACGCTGCATTTACTATCCAGACTTAGGTGCATTTGAAGGCAAATACATTAGTACTGTTACTCAAGTGGAGGTCTAAAGGGAGGAGCTTCTCCTCTTACTGGAGGAGTATTGTACCTTGGGTATCTCTACTTTAACTCAACTACATGGTTTGTGTACTTTGTCCACCAACTAGCAATTCTGAAGGCATTAACGTATGTCAGTCGGGGGAGGTTCTGCTTGTTGCCCCTTCATGAAGCCAGGTCTCTCTTCTCTTTCTGATAAATGTGTTGCACAGATTACTCCATGATTTTATTTGACATCATCAACTGCTAAAGTCATAAAGACTTGAGCATTCATTGGTTAGTAAAGCTAATAAATGTGGTTCTTAACACCTAGATAAACTATAGAAAATATACAGACCCTGTAACATGCTCATTGTCTCTGCCCAGCCTTTATTTCCTCCTCTAACCTCCAGTTTTACAGTTTATATTTCTTCTTTGTATGAGCTGTTCATTTTGGATGACCATTAGAGGGAAGATTCAGTGAGTCAGGAGGATACTCTGTATTCTTATGTTGTTGTTTTACTATGCAGGTTTCATCTGGTATTTAACAATGAGACGTTTTGTATCCATGGCTCCGAAGAGAATCAATATCTGGTCGATTCCACCAATGCGGTCTACCAATAGACAAATAGGTCCGTTTGCAGCTGTGGACCGTTGCTGCTTGTGTTGGCAGAATTTTTTAATTTTGGCTCCACTGAAAACAGAACGTCCAGTTTGCCATCATCCATCTACCACAAAGACGTGAATGCAGCACTGAACAGCTTTTCAGGCTGACAATGTCAGACTCGACGTGAAAGACGGCATTAGTAAACACATGCTTTATGTTCAGCCCATAAAAGCTGAACTCAGTGTGAAAAGGCTGGAAGTGAGTGAATTACCAGCCAGGTCTCTGAGGTGCTTCACTCAAGGCTAAATTTGTACTGGAAAAGTGTTTCAACTGAGGCTCTTTGCAGGAGGGAATTAGCTTGCCAGTGTTGAAACTATTCACTGAATATTACTGCATATTAAACAACTAAATATGCATCTCAGAATGAATATTCAAAAACACTTTCATAATATTTCCTTGATTGTGTCTATATTTGACAAGCCTAAATTCCCTTCCGCAAAACCTTGGAGCCGTTGAATCAGACATTTGCTGAAGTTGTGGAAAATCATAACCAAAACATAATATTTACAACAGCTTTGTTTAGATATACTGGAATGCAACTCTTTTTTGATATTGTATTTTATTGTATGCTTTTTTCTTTCCACTGTATTTATTTATTTATTTGTATGTTTGTTTGTTTATTTATTCATATGTAACAATAATATGTTTTTTTTTTTAATACAGGTGGCACTATAATGCCTTTGACCACACTGTGTAGTCCACTTTATTATGGAATCATGCATTTTTAAAATTACCTGTAATGCTCTAATATTGCCTGGTCAAGCCATGAGTGGCTAGCTAACTAGCTGCTAATTATCACTTTACTAGGTAATAATTTAGGATATTACTCTGACATACTCACTTCTCAGGTCACTTAACAGCAATAAGCTGGATCATAAAAGGGCATAATGGTCTCCTAAACTATTGTTCAAAAGATTATTACCTATAATAAACAATACGCCATTGTCTATCTACTAGCTTCAGGCTTAGAAAAAGCATTACAAGTGCATTATAAAGCCTGTACCTATAAAAGCACATCCTCTACACACAAGACATAACTTCATCTTCATCAGCAAGCCTCACTTCTGCTGATTCAAACCACGCAATTAGGCTGCGTTGTGTCTGCCCATGAGTAGGAGAGCAGTTCCACCACAGCCATGTGCAAAGCTGCTGTCCCAAGCCCCCACATTTGTGGGCTTAACTTGGGCCCATATAAATAGCCTGAGAGCCCCGGGGGGATTAGAAAGATCCATAATGCTTGCGGCTACTCTCCTCACACAGCCAGCGCTAATGTGTCGCTGCAAGGCCTCAGAGCTCAATCAGATTAAGGTGAACAAAGGAGGAGTAAAAAAAGAGTTAACATTCGTGTGTGTGGTACTGACTTATTGAACTGAAGACAGGGGCTGAATGAAGAGGGCAGACTGATACCCTCTCGGCTAAAGGAGGTGTAAGATTACAGCTACACCATATTTAGGACACGGGGATTTACAAACTGGGACAAAAAAAGAACTGTATGTAAGTGATGAAAATATAGTTATAGGATTAATAATGAAGGTATGCTTTGAAACTGGACCCTACAGCCACTGCTGTGATGAAGTTTAGAGGAAACAGCAGTCTTTTCACCAGCCAGTCTGTTCAAGTCCATCTTAGAAACAACAGACAAGTTATAACATCTTTAGTTCTATCTTTATCTCAAGTTAAGTCAAATGTCTATCTCTAGTTATGTAAAATGTCTTCATCTTTAGTTATATTAAATGTCTTTATCTCTAGTTATGTCAAATGTCTTCATCTCTCATGCTATCAAATAGCCTTATCTCTAGTTATGCCAAATGTCTTCATTTCTAATTCTGTCAAATGTATTCATCTTTCTAGTATTCAATTATATCTAGTTTTATCTAAAGGTCTTTGTCTCAAGTTATGTGCATTGAAATGGCTTGTGCTATGTTGTAAATGGGGAATTCCACTTATTTGCTTTCAAACAGAGTTCAATAATACTTCATAATTAACAGCTGATGTGTAAACAGAGTCATTCAGTTTGACCAGTAAATTTATCTTCTGAATTTTTAAATGTAACGTTGATGAATTGTGGTGATATTGGTGAATAGTGGTAAATTTCTAAATAAAAAATCGAAATTCCTTCTTTTGGCATCTTTTCTTACAACACTGTACTTAAATATAACATTTTATATATATATATATATATATATATATATATATATATATATATATATATATATATATATATATATATATATATATATATATATATGTATAAATATATATATATATATATATATATATATATATATATAGCATAAAACCATTATAAAAGAACATGTAAGTTCCTGTTATGTTATTCCATTACATTATATAACCACCACTGCAAGCAAATTTGATTTTAGAATGGCATATTTCACGTTAACCACTCTAGATGGGCTTGTTTAATTCTATGGATTTAAGGGAATTCCTCTTTAAATACAATAGCAACTGCAATAGTGGCTCTTTTGGACTTGGTCCACGCTCGCCCACAGGAACACCAGATAACAGTTATTATTAAGGCTCTGTAAGTGAGGGTGCAGCTGGTTAAGGGTCTGTTAGGAACAAGCATTCAGCCCACAGGTGCTCATCTGAAGAGCCCAAGCTGCGTAGTGTGAGTCAACAGAGGTGCTGGGAATCATGTGGGTGGTGAACAGGTGAGTAGAATGGGCACGTGTCCACCGTTCTGCTGTTTAAAGAGGCCTCAGCAGGAGGCGAGTGACGTCAGAGGGGCAGAACAAAAGGCCAACGACACTCGTCCTGAGAATGGTGGAAGCGAAGCTCGTTTTATGTGCTGCTTTAAGGCTATTTTCAGCATGAAGCCAGTTCCTACAAAAACAGGCCTACCTCTTCTCATCTCGGCCTGAGAAGCACTCAGCACCATCATCCAAAGCTGAAGAACTACAAGAATATTCAAAAACACTGAGTTAATGGGAATTAATTGTATTTCACATGGAATTTACTCTTGGAATTCTCTTAAGCGCTCTCTTATACTGCCCAGGGTGGGGCAATAAGTATTGTTAATGCAATAAATGATGTGATATTACATTATGACCTACTTTTTTTAAGCATAATGCATATATATATATATATATATATCTGTACACTGACCACAGACATCTCCATTAACTGATAATTATAAGTCCTGCTGAATTGAATTTGGTGCTGTGCAGTATTAACTGCAAATAAAAGTCATTGCATATAGTTTTTGACAGTATTACTTACATGTTTTGTTAAATCCAACTCTAAGAACTAAATAGCATGATGGAGTCACTTGGAAAAGTATGGGCTCATCAAGTCGCATGTTTTGTGGAACTTCTTCCTCTATGAAGAAGATATCATAACTGTTAATTTGCTAAATTGAACAGAAAAAAACTGAAAAAAGAAAACAGTATATAACAACAACAATGGAATGTGGCCTGTGAAAAAGTTATAGTACATATTACATTTGAGGTTTTGTTTGGACACTAAATAATAGAAATTGAGCACTAAAATTGTCAGACAGTATCATATTTATGTTTGCTCACTGTTGCAGACTGTAGTGGTCTTAACCATGTGGTCAACAAGTGGTCTTGTTTTCACCTAAAAAAATTCAACCAAATGTGTAAATTGCAAATTTTAAAATGTTATACATATAATCAGATAAATCAAATTGTCTTGATATGTGTCATGATGTTAAGTTGATGCTATATTATGCACCCCAAGATGGGAACTTGTAGGCCAATGTAAATGTAAATTTGTTGTATAGTGAAAAAATGTAAACATAGGCATAAATTATTACATTTTCAAAACTGTAAAAAATAGAAAATTGCCTGGCACTAGCACAAAAAGTGTAAATGGAAACTAAAACAAGATAGATTACATCTGTAGCACCTTAACAAAACAGTCTGATCCAAAAAGTGCCTTTGAAGCCAATGCACAGACTGTGCGAGGGAAACTCTTTAAGCTCGTAGTGAGAGTCAGCTTGGGGGGATTCCCCGTTCAATGCCCATCTTGCTGACACAGGTCTCCTACAGCCAAGCCTCAAACTCACATCCACTACATCAACTACAGCCTCAATTAGACTGATAGAGTGATGGATGAGGTGGGTGGATGAGTGCAGGACTTGAAGAGAGGGAGGAAGGGACAGTCAATACCGGATGAGGGGACTGCCCTTTATAAAATGCTTTTGTCTGCCTCGGACTAATCCGAGCTGAAAAAGCACACGGCTCTCCACACACATGACGCCCCGCCACTGTGTCCCTGAGTAAAATGTCACTTCCTCTATGGGTGGGCTGCCCCTAGGTCCGGAGTGGTATTTCAGGGGCAGCCAGGTTTATTTCCCTGTTGGCACAACAAAATTCCAAATGACTGCATTAACCATAAATCTCTATGAGGTCAGGATCCAAGTGTGAGAATTTTGAGAGTGGGAAATAAATCCCAATAACAGAAATTATGAACAGTTCTAAATTATTTTATTTTGTTTCTCACGCATAAGTGATTAGAATCAGTCTCAAATACAGTTGAATGCACAGATTCTGCCTTTAGCTGTAGAGGAATACCTTTAAATAACCTGGAGCGCTGACGATGTCATGTGGTTTTCTGATTTGAATTTGACAGAAAAATAACCTTTACAGTTTTTTCAATGTGTCTAACATTTAGTGGTCAGTGGTTCAGTGGTCAAACCAAACGAATTTGATGTAACTGAATGTAAATGTAATATGCTACATAATTTCTCAGAACAACAATTACATTTTATATGATTACATGAAACATAGTGTAATATACATCAATTGTCAGATTGTCAGAAATAACTTCACCTTTCAGTGTTTAATGTTTTAATGTTTAAAACCTTTTTGATGCTATACAGTTCTATTTATTTGGTATATAATGGAAAACAAAAATATTAAACAAACAAAAAAGAGCCAAGGCAGGTTTTTTTTATTTTCCAATATGTTAAATTCAGCAAATAAACAGTAACTGTGCTTTAAAATGTAGAAATGTCCATTCTCTGTAGAGGATCTGTGAATAATATACTTTCACGTTTTTATGCTTCCAGGTCTTCCCGGCCCTGACTTCCTTCCCCTTTGATCCATTTGTTGCTACTTAGTTGATTTTGTTCAATTGTGTAATAAAGCCAACCTGACTTTTAGCTCTGCTCTCGTCTGTCCAGAGTCTTTGTTTATGACACACTTACAATCACCAAAACATATATAACTTTACCTATGTTATAGAAATATATAGATAGAAATATTCATCTTCTAGATAAATGATTGTTCCACTGAGGGACTTTAATTTTTTAGAAGGCATGAAGTTTGAGTTTTATTGTGTAAGTTTATTGTCTGGTCGCAAAGCAGAATCCAATTACCGGCTGAAACATGTACACCACACAACTCATGAGTTTTTCTATTATACGATTACCCAGGTGCATGTAAACCGGGTAAATAGATTACTGGCAAAATCTGCTTTCCTGCAGTTGTTGGATATTAAATGTATGTAAACCAATTAAAGATGGAAGAAACATATACCTTTTTTCCAGCTTTAGCTTTCTACATCTCCATTTACTCTACAATTACTGTGTAGATTTTAGGTTATTATAACTACCTACCATTACTATTATAACTGTAATATGCTTCATTGTATCTTATTACCTTCTCACTGATTGGACAAAAGTATTTTGGATATGGCCACTGTTGAAAGAAAAACATGTCTCTCCATTTTTTGGCCTTTTTGACTTTTATTTATCATTTGACTGAAATGGACCAAATGGAATAAAGGTCTGGTTCCATTGACTTACATTAAAATTAAATTGGCTTTTTATCCTCTCCTGTAAAGTTGCCATTTTGGAGATACCTGTTTTTTGGACAGTGACATAATGAAAAACTGTAAAAGCAGCCATGATCCACTCTTGATAGCTTGTCCAATGCTAACTGGAGGGTGTAAGATTGCATTGCTTGTTAACCAAAAGCTCTCCAGCTCTAGTGCAAAACTGTTTTGGCTCATGGACAGCTTTCAGAATACAGTGAAAATGGTGTCCATTTCTTTCTTCCCCAACCTACCTCTTTAATGTACTGACTGGGGAAAACACCTGAGAAAGCAGTATCCAGTGTCCATGCGTTTGTGTGTTAAGAGAGAACAAGAAGCACAGGAGTAATATCAAACTGAGACTGGGTGTGCTGAGCAAAGAGAAACAGAGAAAATAGACTCTGGTGTTATGGATGGAACTCTCAATCCCTTGCTGACAGCAAAGCAGCTGTAGAGCTTCCTGCTTTGCTCCGTTTCTTCTACCGTTTAACCTGAACTCCCCCCAACACTCTTTATGGCTTCCTCCCCCACTTTCAGACAGCACCACTAATGCCACTATATTAGCCAAGTATGTCAGTTTTAACCCATTTCTTCACACCACCCCCCACCTCTCCTTCTCTCCCTCGCCCCCCAGCTCTGCTATTTTGGGTGGCTGCACCTGTCACGCTCGCATTCCCCTGCACTGCTGACTGGCAGATAGTTTGAAAGCTCACACACACACCAGCGGAGAGCAGCGACTACATCAGAACCACCCCCAACTCCCCCCCGCCCCCTCAACATCACAGTCAACAACTCAGTGCATCACCTACTGACTGAATTCCCACACCAGTATTTAACTGACCAATTTCCATTTGCACTCAAAGCCAATCAACATAATACAACACTGTAGCTCTATAGTGAGCATTATGCTAATTTACAGTTTTACGACCTGGTCTAGTGTCACATCAGCGGAACAGGTCCTTACAATAGCATGGTTGACGATATGGATAGGTGGCTATAACAGCTTGCTGATGCTTACATACTTACTATTGCATAAACATAATAGATGAGAGTAGCACTTTTCTAAAGTGTCATTTCAGAATTTGAAGAAGCTGAATTTCAATAGTCTGGAGAGGATTCCTCAGTGGACACTGGTGTCTACCATAATTAGGTAGTGCATGTGTTCATTTTGCTTTAACGGAATGAACAGTAATGAATTAGTTCCTCCAGTCCTCTGAAAAAAGCACTCCTATTAACTATGAATGGAACAGGTATTTAGGTATTTAGCTCCCTGGAAGGTATTTATAAGTTTTGAATGCATGTATAACAGGTTTAGTAAGACTTACCAAGTCACCGAATTATATTTTAAGGCTAAAAACTGTATAATAGAATGTTTTTTTAATTCGCCACTAAATTTGCAATAACCAAGAAGAAGTAACATTCCTTACTGAACAGTCAGTTGAGAGTGTCGTGAAAATATACTCTGGGTAAAGCTCGGATACTGAAATACATGAACAAGTTATTGTTTGTAGGATAAATGGTAAATTATAAAACCCTAATAAGGTTAGGAGGAACAAAAGCAATAATTGACCCCAATTTCAACTTTAAACTTTGACCTTTTCCACATTTTACAGTGTATGATGGGATATTTTGAAAGTCTAACAGTATATTCATTTCTATTACATTTAAAGACAGATAAGTAATATTGCCTATCTGTGTAATCATTGTCAAACAGGGAACTTGGCCATACAACCTAACAATTTGCATTGTTACTCTGTATGGCACAAAGCATTTACATTTACATTTACATTTACGGCATTTAGCTGACACTCTTATCCAGAGCGACTTACAGGGTTGATCATATTACAGGTAGGCCAATGTAGTGTTAGGAGTCTTGCCCAGGGACTATTATTGATGTAGCACAGCATACTCACGGGATTCGAACCCCAGTCCCCCACATGTGCTGGTGGCTACCTGGTGGATAGTGGCGTTATCCACTGAGCAACACCAACCAACCACAACCAACAAACAAAGCGAGTTTTGTTGCTTGATCAATAAGACCTGCCCACTTTGACAGGAAGGGGCCGTTTACCCCAATCTGTCCACCAGCTCGTGTTTCAGTGTGAGATCTATTTGCCAAAAGGCTGCTAATCAACAAGTTGAGCAAACTGGCTTACAGATTTGTTGCAATCACAAGAATGTGGTAATGATCAATTTCTCCTCAAATAACTGTTCATGGTATGATGCTGTAACTACTACAGCATGAGCCTTAGGTGGCTCAGTTGCTCCTTAGCTGTCAATGGTTGCTGTTAAATGTGGCCAGTTAGTGTCTTGCTTTTCCAAGAGGATTAAAAATGGTGAGAAATACATCTGACCAATTAAAGACCTAAAGCTTTGTGCACTAGTATACATAAAATATGCTGAGACTAGTTGGCCGGTGTTCCTGCAACATAGCTCTGCATTAGACTACAGTAGACACCCCCCCAGGGGTCAGTTTCAATTACTTTGTGACCTCAGCAATTTAAGGGCAGCCAAGAGCACCTGTTTATTGTGTACAATGTGGTCATGACAGACTACATGAACTGAAACAGATGTCTTGCTCTCTCTCTTTCTCTCTCTCTCTTTCCCCCTAGTGTTGATGTGATCATCTGTAGACTCAGCAAAACTAAAGCCCAAAGCCTGGTGAAAATCACTGGCTTTAACAGGCTAATACCGGTGAAGGGTCCCAAGAGACAGAATCTATGCACATGCACGCATGTTGGGCAGGTGATATGCCAAAAATTTAACATCATGATCCTTAGACATTTTTAGGATACACAATATGTACCTATGTATTACAGTACTTTGCTCTTCCGAGGTTCAATACTCCCCTACCAAAAAATACTGTAGCTCTGTAATGATCATGATCATGTTTCGCTTGCTCATCTCATTTACAGTGTACTGCCATGGTGTACAGTCAGATCACAACACAGTTGGGGGCTCATTCAGGAACATCCACTCTTCTAGAACAGCTATAAGCTGCTTTAGCTGTCATATTGTTGCTATAAGAACCTTGGTGAAAAGTTAGAAGGCACCAGCACCAGCTACAGTGGTAGAACTGCTATCGAAACCATTGATGGTTTATGTCAAGGTGTGCTGCATTATGCCCAATTCAAAAGACTGATCATGCTCTCTTTTTGAGTACTGAGACATCCACAATATGTGTAGAAAGTGTACTGTGATGTAACTTATCAGATAGCGATATCCCTGAGCAGAGACTAGTCAAAGTCCCTATTACAGCCCTTTATTATTATCGGTACAGATTCTTCACTGTGGATTCCCACCATATAACCGAACTCCATCAGTGTTCAGAGAATTATCTATTTTTAACTTAATTAAATTTGTACTCATTCTCTAGGGTGAGCATATGCACACTCACAACAGTCTTCTCTGCGTGGAGATGTAGGTGGGGAGGTGTAGCAAAAGAGCTCGACTCTGGAATAAGTTTCATTTGAACGCCAAGCTTCATTTGATCACCTAGCGAACATTTTAAATGTCAGGACAATTTCAGTTTTCCCAGAATTGCTTCCCATGTTAGATCCGCAATAATTCACTACTCAGATTCTTTCAATCTCAGAACGAGGGCTTTTGTGGCGCCATGTGCCACACACTTGCACACTGAGTCCTCCCAATGGATTCAAGCAAAGGAGAAGTAGGACACAGGCTCTCTTGCTCTGCCTCCTGAGTGTCAGGCGCTTATAGTGGCAAAACTATAAAAAGAAAGTGCTGTTATAGCCTGGAACCCGAATACCCCCTCAAACACTCTCCAGCACTATGGCTGCTCTTTTAGCCTTTCTCTCCATATCTCGACGTCTCTCTCGCGTCTCGCCGTCACAAACAATGACACAGAACTCACTCTTTCTCTCTTTTACTCTCTTGTCAACAGTGGTCAGAACCCTGGGGCTTTCCTGAAGGAATCACCACAGACCTGACAGCATCTGGCTTGTCTTGGGATTTAGTGGATTGCGTTTATTGTCAGGCTTTGACTCTGATTTTGTATAGTTATCTACCATCACTTCTCGTTTAACACCTTTAGTGGGTCCAGCCTTCCATTCCCCACTCCTATACCATAAGAATTAGTCAGTCAGTTTGCATTGCTTCCCAAGTTGTTCCAAATTAAGCCTTACAGTGTAATAGGCATGAGATTTATGAGGCCTTAATATACAGTCCTGTATATACAGTCCTAGGTAGATGTCAATTGGGATAGGGGAAAACACGGGTTTTTCCAAAACTGAAAGATTTACATTTACGGTATTTAGCTGACGCTCTTATCCAGAGCGACGTACAAGGTTAATCATTTTACAAGTAGGCCAATGTAGTGTTAGGAGTCTTGCCCACAGACTTTTATTGGTGTAGCACAGCATAGTCACTGAGCCCGGGATTCGAACCCCAGTCTCCCACGTGTGGTGGTGGCTACTTGGCGGGTAGTGGTGTTATCCGCTGAGCTACACCAACCACGATAGATATAAGAAAACGAGACCACTAACAACCAAAGAAGACTTGGTAGACCACCAAACTTACCCTCATCAGATAAACTGTCTACTCTTAAAACCTATAGTTCTTCAAAAGTTCTTTAGTGAGGGCAATTATATAGAGAACCACACACACACAACAAATAACCAATTGTATGCTCAAAGTGCTGGACACTGCAAAAAAATGTTCTTCAGATTGAAAGAGAATGTGTTGGGTATGGTTTGTACAGAACCTCGTTGTAAAGGATTCTACACAGCTTCATAAGAGGTCCTTCTATTGCTACAAGCCAGTGCTTTGGTGTTAATGTACACTAAATACAACACATTGTCCATCAGTCTAAAGAACCGTTTCATAAAGAACCATTACAAGATCACTTTAAGGTTGTCTGAGTCTCCATGGTTCTATAGAGGACCACTTGACTCTTGACTATAATAACCCTTGAAGGACCATCTTTATTAGGAGTGCCCTTAAATCTTTTGTCTATTTATGAGCAGGGAGAAAACCAAGCTCTACTGTTGCTTCATATCTTAAAAAATCCACAGGTTTTTTTTTCATCCTTCCACTGTAAGAAGACCTGCTATGGTTCTGAAAGGATGTGGAGCTGTAAACAAGCCCTTACTGAGAAAAGGAAATAAGGAAGGAACATTTCTAAGGCAAACAATGAAGCTACTGGTGTTCTAAAACCAATGGATTGACCACCCCAGAGCTCAGACATCACTAAGGGTGGTCTCTGACTTCTGGGCAGAACTGTATATGCCTTAGTCACCATATAGTTAAGTACAGGTCTTGTACTGTATGAGGCACTGAAGGAATATTATATAATCCCACTTCTGTGCAGATAGGATGACAAAATGCTCCTCATGGGTGACCTATTCAGAAAGCTGTCAGCTTGACCCAGAGATAGCAAAGAGCTGCCTTTGGCTTGTAGTTGTATATATGTATGTATCTACAATCAAACGAATCTAACACCCAAGTTGCAATTCAGCCTGCTCCTGCTCCAAAGCCTTATGTGCAAGATGGAAACTCAACAGGAAAAATATGAGTGTGTAATGTATGAGGCACCAGGCATCTTGGTTTTGATATGACAGTGGCAGTTGGCTTGAAAAACGTGGGCTATAGTAAGGGTCCAGTAATCCAATTTTATATACAGGCAGCTAGGAAAAACTGATATCGCTTAAACAGACTGTCAGAAAAGTCACGCAGCAGAGAAATCACACTGTTAAAGTTCAGCAGAAATCTGGAGATGGTCCAAGAAAGTAAATGTCATTTCACTCTACACTTGCTGTAACTGAATTTACGTCACAGTGCCTAAAGGTCCCACTCTTAAACACCTGCACATGATAAATTACGCAGTCAGAAAGTATTAAGGGTACCACAGCTCAGCTCTGTCTGCTGTCTATAAACTGGTCTTCTATACACATACATATGGTAGTGTGTGAAGGCTGTACGTGATCAATACAATAGGTTCCCATTTTACTCAAGACACTCAACCAATTATAGCAATAACCATCTGCAGCACAGAGAAATGTATACCATGATTCATAAATTGAACTACTGCAATGCAAACCTACTACACTGATGAATTCAGATACTTCAGTGAAAAATCCTGAAACATTAAGAGGCAGTAGAAAGTCCTTAAAGCATTTCCAGCTACCCAACTACAGAGGAAAAAGGGCATTGTTGCTGTAATCACTTGTTGGAGAATATAGACAGCTGGGAGGCTTTGTTTTGGTGTCCCATGATGAGTATAAAAAGTTGACCTTTGGTCGTAATCTTAGGAAGAATCCACTGCAGCATTGTCATTCAGACTGTGCCAAAATTGCCACACCTAAAACCGGCACTTGGGCCTATTATTATTGCTATTACAAAGACAGTCCTTTTTCCAGGGGGCTAAAAGGATTGACAACTTTCCAGACAGACATCTCCAGGGACTTGTGACTGTTGTTAAACAATTATCGTCGTTCTCCTTCATCTGTCCTCTAGATAAGTTGTGCTAGTCTCTTTTTTAAGCAGGAAAATTAGATTTGCCTGTGTTTTTGCATTCTGCCTCTGATAGTACAAATTGGCTGTAGATAAGTCAATCACAGAAAAGCACCAAACTGCATCTAAGATACATTTTGAGCGGGTTTCCTCACCAGATTGCTTTCTTACATCAATATTTCTGGCATTTTCTTTGTCTATCATTGCCAAGTCCTCACCCAACTATCAGCCTAAAGTATTTACTTGGTGTAGCATAAAGATCATGGAATAAAACAACTTGGTTTATATAAAAAAGTGAACGATGCCTTAAAGTAATGATAAAAAGAATGATAAAAATGTTCCCCTTAACTCACATGTAGTTTATCAGTTTAAACCTACACAGCTGGTCAACAACAACACCAAAATTATCACTGCTGTAGCTGAATAAAACCTTTTATCTCCATTTTTAGTTTTGAACATAACTTGAAAATGCCTGTTATCCTTTACACAGTGTGTAAACGTGTACGATCAACGTTCAACGATGAATGGAACAAAGTAATGGCTTCCAGGTACTTACTTGGAGAAAAAGTCTGTTCCCAAATGTATATTAAGAGTACAGTATGTTAGGAACGTTATTAGCTTGGAGATACATGTTCGTTCCTACAGCAGAAATATATAGCATTTTGGATCCTGGCATGCTGGTGAATCAGTATGACCATGCTGGGTAACCACCAACATCAACATTAGACCACAAGAAACCAATGTAAACCAGTTCCACGAATTTCATACTGGTATAGTCTCTTTTCAGTCATTCAGCAGTGTCTGAGATTTGCTTTCCTTAGTTTTGCACTGGATCTAAAAGTCTTGTGGAGCCAATAGGTAATGAAAGCTTAGCGCTCATCAGTTAGCATTGTCCTAAATGCATGCCTCTTCTTTTAAACTAGGCCAAGTTGTTATGTAATCTTGAATATCAGATATCGTCAAAACTTCAGGCTGCTACTGCTGTCTTCAATTTCAAGGTTAATTGTACTATGTAGAAATTTATAAACCACATAATCAAGTTTGCTTGACGAGGTTGCATGATGCTAACTGATAGATATTAGCTTCCATTACCTGTTATATTTGGCTCATAGCAAAACTAAGATGCAAACTTCAGACATCAAGGAAAAAGAAGACAAGGAAAAAGAAGAACTGTGTATTGTGTGAGGTTTTACCAAACTACTCCACCATCACTGACATTACTAATACTTTGTCACATCAAGATCCATATCTTATTATACAGTCTTATTCAAGCTGTCTAGTTTCTCTGTTATGTCATCCTCAGCCTATTTGGTCTCAGCCCCATTTCACGGTAGTGCTGCCGTCCCCAGTGCACTGGCCTCAGTCTCGGGCTGAGAGATGAGGGGGGCAGTGGCCAGCTGTCCTCACTCAGACTGAACTGCCTGCTGCATCTTCCACCCTCACACCAAAAGTCTCTCCTTTCCTCTCCAAGGGTAAAAATAGATAACGATGCTAACAGATGCACCGGCCGCTGTCTGTCTTCTCTTAACTACGCAAAGGGAAGGAATATTCTGGAACAAAGGTGCTAAGGTGCCATTTGGCTGTAGAATTTTGGTTTATGACCCTCCACAGCCCACTAAACTGCTGCAGACTTTTAAGTAGCAGAACCAACCAAATTCATTATTAATAGCACTGTGCTTCTGTATAATTCGATTTGAAATCTGGCAAACAGAACGGTAGGACATGCGGTGCTGCCAAAAAACATTTTTAAGTCAAAAGTTCACTGAAATGTCCAGCGCTAGCCTACATACAGTCTTCTACACCCACAATCATGAGTTCCTCTCTTAGTAAGGGCAGTACAGGGGGGAATTCAACATTATAAATATCAGACTGTAGAGGAACAGGGCGGCAGGAGCTCAAGAATCATGTGTGGTCTGGTCAGCAATAACAGAAGACTTTCTAGAACAGCTATAGATGGACATCTATAATTACCCAATATAGGCCCACTTACAGCAGTAATGCAAGCCCCATTATGAGCGGTACAGCCATCTGCTCGAACACGTGCACAAGCATACTCACTCACACATCCTCTGTGAATGTAGGTGCAGGTCAGGATGACCGGGAGAAGTTAAGCGCCACTCACCGTTCGCAGGAACTGGATCTCCTCATCTCCTCCGTCTCCTTCAGCCATCCTGCTCCCAGCTTCACCAGCAGCTCCTCAGGAAAGACCACAAAATCCTTCCGTTTTTCTCTCTTTCTCTCTCTCCGTCTGTCTTTCCCCCCTCTCTCCACTCTCTCATACACACTTTCTCTCTCCTCTCTCTCTCTCAGTGTCTGTGTGTGGGTGTGTTGGAGGACAGCATGTGTCCTGTGGCTCTCACGGTGGTGTGAGAGGGAGTGACAGACAAAATCACTTCTCCTCCACTCTCAGTCCCTCTCTCTCTCTCTCTCTCTCTCTCTCTGAGTCTGTCCATATTTGCACAACTGAGCCGCCCCCCTTCCCTAAGCCTGGTCCTCCCTCAGGTCTGTGTGGCCTATAAAAGGCAAGTGTGTGTGTGTGCTCGTTTTATGTGTGTATATTCACCTGGGTTGGGAATTACTAGAGACTTTATGATATGATATCATCACAATATTTTAGTCATGATACAATTATAATATAATCTTTTTAACATGCATAACCAACATAAGGCTACACAATGTAGGGATTTCAAGCGGATTATTGCTATTGTAGCATAATATAAAATGTGATAAAATGACAACTTTTCAAGAAAATCAAGTTTAATAAAGTTCTGATATACATATCATCGCTGTCCAATGAAAAACATGTATCTCCATTTTTGTCCATTTTTACTTTTATGCATCATTTGACCGCAGCTGCTGCCGCTTACACTGTGTGAGAATCTCATGATAATTGGACCCACAGAAACAGCCCAAAAGTGTTTGGAAAGACGTCTGGTTCCATTGACTTCCATTCAAATTAAATGAGGTTTTTGGCCTCTCCTGTAAAGTTGCCATTTTGGAGATACTTGTTTTTCTTTGGACAGCGATGATATAATGCCTAAGAAAAAAATATTTTAGATAATATTTTGGAATATATCGATTCCAGCAAGAATTGTAGCCCTTTAAAATGTGGCATTGTTACCAAACAACCTGTACTGATGAAAGATGAGAACGTCCAGTCACCCATAGCTGTGTACTGTAATCACTTTTGTCATATAAGAATGAACATTGCACAGGATGAAGCAGTACTGTTTAAAGGTACCATAGAATAGACACTGACATTACATTAGCACAGTTGAATCTGAGTTGTAACCTGAGGGTTGCCATTTTGATTCCCTCAACTAATAGTAATGACTAAAGTGGCCTTGAGCAAGTCACTTAACCCCCGAAACCACAACAACAACGGAGCAGCTGTGATGAAAATGCCAGACTGTGTGTAGAAATATATTGTTACAGGCTTTGAAGGCAATGGTAATACTTGTCATATCTTTTCAAAGGAACTAAACTATCAACGGGCATGGCTGATGTTTATCTTTAAATGAGATTGAAGTCAGCTTCCTAACATTCAGTTCCACCTTAAATCATACAGCTTGTACAGATGCCAGAATGTAACGTGCCAAAACGTAACTGCAGCACCATATAAAAGCAGAACCAAAGTCACATAACGTTTATGTAGACATCAGAGAACTGTTTAATTAATAATGAACAATTTAATGAATTTGATTAATTTCATGAATCATGAATAATTAACAGTGAAACTAATTAATGAATAAATGATTTATTTGACACTTTTAATGCACAAATTCTCTTTTTATAAATAGTTTTAGCTCAGCAAATTTTAACTGCAACATTAGAGCTAATTTCCACAAGCCCCTCTATGTGATTAACACTCTTATTTAGCCCCAAGTTAAAGATGTAGTTGACTAATAAGGAGAATGACTGATCAGTGTATGCTATGCAGCCCCAGTAGATCTATGTTACAGAGTGACACAACATAGAAAAGTAGATTGTAACACAATCCTTATTGCCTGCCACACAACAAACTAGTATGTGAAGGTGGTTGGGTCTACTTGTTCTGCTTCAGTTTCCTGATTGGACTCTGATTTGAACTTTTACGGCAGAACTGACAATATTGTAAGAATAGCCACAGCGATGTGAGGGAGGAACTCTGGTGGCTGACCAGACAGAACTGAGTGGGCGAGCTGACAAAATCAGAGCACACTGGGCTCGTTGGGAGGCAAGGCTTAAAAACACAGAAGCTCTAACAGAGTGTTTGAGGGTGAATACAGAAGCACAGCATGAGAAAAATGTTGTTTGTGGGGATAACTGAAGCATGTAGATCTATTGTACTATACCCCCCACCCCCCCAACAGGTCCCTGTCAATAGGTTCTGTTTTGTGTGTGATTACTGAATAACACTGAATGTCCACTTTTGCTCACTGTTGAAGTTAAGTAATTGTGCCCATAAAGCAGCCATAGGAATGCTGGTACTAAGTTTAGACATCCATGTATTGAACCCTAATGAGTAGCCATAAAACCCAGAATATAACACCTCTGTGGTTTCTGGACATTACAGAAGCTCAATAAGCTCAATATGGAAAGGCTATTTATGTCACTGATACGCATATATACCTGTGCAACCTTTTCCAAGTGACCAACAAAAGGAGACTTATTAGGTAACAGAGCAGTACGCAAGTTCTAGTCCATTCATGAGGCCAAACTCTCTGGTTTTAGAAGCTTCCTTTTGTTTTAGTGACATTCATTTTTGGAAGTGATGTTTCAAATTTCCCACATAATTTCATCATTGAGATGTAAACAAACGGCTACAGTGGTGGTGATAAGGGTCTGGAACAGAAATATACCCATTTTATTTACTAGCAAAAACGTGGGAACATAGACGCTCCTTCTGAGATTTTATATGTGAAGGTACCTCTTCACCCTGAATGAAAAGGTTGTAATATATATATATATAAGATTATTATAATTATACATAATAAACTAAAATCCAATATCCCATCTCAAAACTATCATAACATTGGCTGCATACCACATACTACTCGCATACTCAATCTGCCTTAAAGTAGTATGTAGTATGTAGGATGCTATCAAGTTGTTAATCTGCAGTGCACTGAAGACATGCGGATGGTGTACAACTCCAGTCAGAGTTTCTAGTACACTGGAGGAGCCATATGTACCGCATCATGTACTGCACTAAGCATGGTTGTCCAGAGCGGTTGCAAGTCGCTCTGAATAAGAGCGTCTGCTAAATGCCTTAAATGTAAATGTAAATGTACTGCAGCCTCACCAGCTCTCAGTCTGCTTCAGCCAAAGAAAATGGTAGTGCGTAACACTGGGGAGCAAATTCATCCAACTCCGAGTATAAAGGTGGGTGTAGTGATTGAGGTAGGGTATGTTTTTTTATCAGAATGAGCCTCAGTAAGTTAATATATACACAAATATATACAGGTCTGAAGATTAAAAAAAAAAAAAAACTTGCTTTAGAGGTTTGGTTTTAGAGTGAAAAAGCCGAGGGTAGCTAAAAGCTAGGCTAACCGTATCTCAGGTGAACTGAGCAGCGTTAGCAGCAGCTAGCTCTAAACAGTGGTTACCGTAATAACAGCTCTGAGGTAAATCTGAGGTAACTGGTCATGTGACTGGATTAGTATACTACAGTGTAGGTCAGAACTTGACAAAGGGGCCGTATACAGTGTGCAGTATAGTAGTCTGCCATTTCAAATATAGCCATAGTCTCCGGCATCAGGCACCATATTAATGTTTGTGCAAATCCTGTGGAATGAATTGTTCGTATGTCTGTTTCCCATCACCACCACTGTAAACAATCAGTACAATCAGTATCTAGAATGAGCATTTCACATCATACCAAAGTTTTATCTGTTCTATCATTAGAGTAGCAGTAGTGCAGTGGTCATCAATACTCGTGCTCTATTTTCCTGCCCAGTTTTGTACCGGTCTGGAGGTCTCCTTTAGGCTTTGTTCAGACTGCCAGTTCAAATCAGATTTTTGGCATATCAAGATTAAACCCAGATTTGTTTTGATTATTCTGGGCAGCAAATAACCAATCCAATCACCAAAAATAGAGGTCTCCAAAATGGATTTCAAAGTTTATTTTGTGTCACTCACAACGCAACAAACAATGGTTGGTGTGGCACAACGGATAACATCACTACTCACCAGGAAGCTACCGTCCCATGTGGGGGACTGGAGTTCGATTCCCGCTCTGGGTGACTATGCTGTGCTACACCAATAAGAGTCCTTGGGCAAGACTCCTAACACTACACTGGCCTACCTGTAATATGATTTACCTTGTAAGTCGCTCTGGATAAGAGCGCCAGCTAAATGGCGTAGATGTAGATGTAATAACGTCAAATCCAGCGCGATAGAGATATGTATATATATATACGCACATATATTCTGTAACTTTACTGGAGAAGGAGCCTAAACGCGTTTCGCTATACTGTACAACCCTGTATTGGTATAATGACAATAAAGTTAAATTGACTTGAATCTACAGTATATCATTACTACAGCAACCCAAACAGCAGATGGGTTGGTGATGTCTGGACACACAAATCTGATCCGGTAACTTGCGAATGACAGTATGGACAGTCATCTCAAAAGATCTGATCTGAGAAACAAACCTGATTTGTGTGAAGTCTGATCACAGCCTTGGGAATAAGAAATGTGATTCTAATCTGATGTTTATGGATGTGTCTAAAGCCCTACTCGGATGGGATTAGTTTTACATGGGGAAGTTTGGTAATAGGGAGGTGCAGGAAGAGAAATAACTTCAGGTCTGTGGTGAACCTTACGTACAGTACAACGTACAACACTCACATCCAGAGGATGAGCCAGAGGATGAGCCAAAGGCCTTCCCAGAGGCCGCGGCGCTTCTGTCAGCTTTAGGAAAGACAGTGTGTATTGTAGCCTACAGCCTACAGTTTTGAACATGTAGCTGCTATTTTTCAAATAAAAAAATCATTATTAATGTAATATTAATAATATGGATTTAAATATGGATAATTGGTCATCCATATGCATGTTTTTAGAGGTGATGGCAGAGCGTGAATCGAGTAGTCCCTCCCATCTTAGTCATTTGTGAGGAGATTTCCTATCCCATGAGAATCTGTTTACCTGTAGTGAAACTTCATTACCCCACCTTCCCATGTAAAACTAATCTCTTCCTAATTGGTCTGGACGCCCTGACCACTGGATTTTGGAATGTTGTTTGTGTCAATCCAAAAGGCAACAAACAATGACAATTTCAAATCCAGAGTGACGGAAGTGCTGGGATTCAAGAAGAGCACCAAAGAGTCATACTTATGCTTCACAGGTGCAATGTAAGAGTGCTGAACTGCAAATAAAAAGAGAGATGATGACTTCCTGCATCAGCGTCACCGGTGTAGCTACGTAGTTACTGATGCCTTCGTCATTACCACAGCAACCTAGGCAGTTAGGTTGATTATATCTGGACACATAAACCTGACCTGATCACTTGGTAGCAACAGTGGGCACAATCGTCTTAAAAGTTCTGATTTGGGAAACAAATCTAAAGTCTGAATCTAGCCTAACATGCAACCACTCACTTATCACTAATGGATCTGGTCCAGACAGTCCAGACTTATGAAGATGATAATTAGCTGGGGCAGGTTTGGCAGATTATGGTTTAAAGCGCATTGCACGGGAAGGCAGATCGCCAGTACCAGGGTTTGGAGACCACTTAGACAGAGCTTTCAAATAGAAATGGGGTGCTCCACCGGTTAGAATCTGGGCACTGAGCCAGCAGGGTTATTAGTGCATTTAAAGAGATGAGTAGGTGCTCAAAAAGAACGGCGCCACAAAAACTCAACCAGGAACATTCTGGACCTCAAGAACGCAGCTGTGTTTGTCTACTTCATGGACAAAACTATAAATAAAGTGTTTCAGATTAGGAGCATGTGTGAAGCGTACTGAGTGCACAGCTATTTCTTAGTCCACCACTCCATCTGCAGGACATGCAAGCATACAGGCTGGCACGTTAGAACCAAATGATCACTGAGCAGATGAACAGTACCATTACTGAATGTTTCAGCTGTATGTACATGTGTCTGTGTGACTGACAGAGGCAGAGAGACAGTAAGAGAGGAAAGCTGCCTATGTTGTCTCACATGCTGATGGGTTTATATATGCTTACATCTGCTGTAGAGCAAGAAGCATCACAGGCATAAAGACATGAAGCATATTCAAAATTCTCTATACAATTCTAATACCTCTCAGAATCATCCTAAGAGCTAGAATCAGCTTTACACTGGAATCAAACACAGCAAATACAGCTGACCCTCCCTCACACACTTCACACACGAACACACACTGGTACTGCACCTCACCTCCACATTCTCCAATTAAGTGTCATCTCTCAGTGCTCTGCAAGTCCCTCTTTTTTCCCAACAGCAGCCACATCTGGTGGAACAGCTGGAACAGCACGGTGCTGTTTGGGGAGATTTTCTTGGCAGCTCAAACAGCAACTTCAGAGAGCATGCTCAGACATGAGGTGGATGACTACATCACCAAGAGGGCTGCTGGGAATTTGAGTTCTTACCACGTAAGCAATCAGAAGGATGTCAAATGCAGTAATGTGGGGGAAACACTAGATGGCAGGCTATCTTAGACATACGGTATAGTGCTAGGACTAAAGAACCAAAGCAAGAAAAAATGCAAGCTTTATTTTTTGGTCATGCTTTACCGTCAGATTAAAGATTATCTGCAGATGCTGAAGTTATTAATAAACTATAAGTTTAATGTACATATTTAATCATATGTTGGCCAAAGAGACATGAATTTTCCTATACCACAAAAACAGCCTGTTTTAAATTCAGTGATGCCACAAAAACCAACACACTCATACATTTACATTTACATAATGGAGTACACATTGTTTCAGAGGATATACATGACTAGTATAATAGGGCTATTCTACACAATTATCTATAACCAATAGACATTACTCAAGTAATGCTAGAGGCTTCCACGGTGAAGTCATTGGCCTAGGCCTGGGAAACTCTGTCCACCTCTGGCTGGTAATTTCCCTCCCTAGTAGTCAAATCCTGATCCAACAAATCAGTTCATTATGAAATTAATTATCCTCAGTAAATGATCGATTTAGTAAGTGTGTTATATCAGGAACACACTATTCTGTAACCAACAAGTACAGCTCGACTCGAACCGCCATCCCTAAGGACTTATGGAACACAAGCGTGCAAGAGAGTCTTCTCTGTCCTGGCTCCCAGATGGTGGAATGAACTCCCACTGGGTGTCAGAACAGCGGAGTCTCTTGCAGTCTTCAAACGCAGACTGAAGACCCATCTCTTCTTAATACACTTAGGTGAGTGAGCTCTAGTAGAGGTGTAAGTTGTGTGTATTGTGTTGCACTTATAATAATCTTTTCTCCTCTATAGGAATGAGCACTGGGCTGGGGTTGCCAGGTAATGCTTTACTTGTTCTATGTTTGTGTATTAATCTCTAGGTACCAGCACTGGCCCCCTGTTCGGGCAGTGTCTGAGCTCATGGTGAGTTTTAGGCTCCTGTACTAGCTGGAATATTATCCAATGGAGCACTAAGCACGGTTGAAAGTCGTTCTGGATAAGAGCGTCTGCTAAATGCCTTAAATGTAAATGTAAATGTAACACAGAACCCATTTACAATTCTGTACTAGCCCAGACAAAGTAGCGTGCTTTGTTGTGGGTTTGTACGGCTCCCGACTGCGACTAAAGAGGAATAAAAAACACAGTGTGAAGTGCAGTGCAGTGAACGCTTAAATATTGCTAAATAATAAAGACCTTCATATCAGTATTGGGACAAGCAGAAAGAGCTGTTTCAGTCATTTTATATAGGCTATATATCCTCCGTTTCTTAGACATCTTTTTGAGATCTATAAAATAAGTCCAACCAGGATTTCTACATCACCAAAATATCCAGCCCTCTGCTTTTACTTCCTGTAGTCAGCACTCATCATATGGGTTTTGACATTGCTATTTAGGACCTGCTTGCAAGCTGGCTCATGCATGCAGTAAAGTTCAGTAATATAGTGGTTGTTGGTGCATTGGTCAAGTGGGTTCATCTCTACCCCGCCTCATACACATTGCAACAGTGTCACCAATTATTCTTTTTTTCCCCTCAGTGCATTAAAAATAATCTGAACATCATACACAAGTCTGTGTCCATGTCTTAACAAGGCAGGACAAGCCATCACTGAAGGCTACACATAGGACGATGCTAACATTATAAGGGATAAGTGTTCCTCAGTGAAAAAACAACACAACAGAATGACAATATTTAATTTATTCAGCAATTTTAGGACAATGTAAAGTTCACTTAACATTTTTCATTTATACAATGGAGTACAAATTATTTCAGAAGATACACATGACTAGCATATTCAAACTATTCTACACATTTTTCTATAACCAAACTGACATTGCCTATATTGTATTGTAGGCTTCCACAGCGCACTCATTGGCCAGGGGCTGGGTAATTCTGTCCAGCTCAGTCTGGTGATTTCCGTCTCTAGTATTGTAATCCTGATCCAACAAATTAGTTTCTTTATGAAATTAACCATCCTCAGTTAATTACAAATTTAGTAAGTGTGTTAGGGGAGGAAAACATTATGAACATTATGAACTCCCCTGACCCAGGAAAGTAAATGAATGATACCAAACTGTATCCTAACCTTCATACTATGCATTATAAATAACAAACGTGTGAGAATGTAAAGAACATTTACCGAAGAACTGCACAGGTTCCACATTATGGACTCTATGACTTTAAAGTCAAATCTCAACTTCTGCTGCTCATAGGAAGATTATTGCCTCCTGTCCAGTGAGTGACACATGGTAGTAATTCTCTCAGCCTTTAAGCTTCTTCAGCCAAAAACCCCACTAATGTTACTATCCTAAGCTTAGAATCCTGGTGGGGGTATCTCTACACAGGTTGTCATCACTGGTGGTCATGAAGAAGGTCATGAACCCATTCAGCCATGGTACTGAAAGTACTGTGTGACTGCTAGATGCTACATTTCATATTTAAGGCTGACATATTATAATAAAGGACTTAAATACTAAACTGTTACGATTAATACTAATATATCAATTTAGTAAGTGTGTTATAGGAAGAAAATGTTGATAATTAGGCATTAATATGGCAACATTACACAGTACTGTGCACATCTACAGCCAATGAATAGATTTATTTATCTTCGTCATTAACATAACTGATTTTATTGAATGAAGGATGATGGTTAAATAAGCCAGCTAACTGTAATGGTCTAAACTGATGGTAACTGTATATACTAGACTTCCTCGAGGAGTGGGATGTATAGTCATTTGATCACTGGTTTCTGTGTATTTTGTAGTGTAAAATTCTTACTGTTAAAATTGCACATTTTTTAGGTGCCTGAGACTTTTGTGCAGTACTATACATAAAGAACACAAAGAATAAGATTAAAATGACAAAGAGACACTTTCAAAGACATTATGTTTGTTGGTGAGAACAGCATACTCATAAAACCTACTCAAATGGCCTGCACTGCAGTTACTACTCATCAGCTAGGTCTTTGGTATGCAGGAAATCAAGCTATAGACCATTCTCACACTTCCAGGTTCATTGATGGGGGTGCCTAAATAGTACCGTTATCTGACTTTCGGTCACATTGTAAACAAAGGCTGAGACCCGGAATAAGTACTGCCTTCCTAAATGAAAAAATAATTTAACCAAACAGACTAACAAGAGAGGATAAGATCCACTTATGCTGGATCAAAACGTTTTAACTACAGCCAAAAAGAATGTAGTGGTCACTGCCAGGAAAGCAAGATACACAGCAGATTGTTGCTGTCCATAGAAAAGCAAGCATGCAAAACTCCGAGGCCAAAAACATTGTCTACTTTTAAAGCAAATCAATATAAATACATTATATTCCAAGCAGTTTTGGAGCATTTCTGATGATGCAATCTTTATGAAAGTATTCCAACAATATAAAGGTCAGCTGCTGTGCCCGAATGGTGGGAACAAATGGAATAAGTGGAGATAGATGATTTTCTTTGGAAGCAATGCGTTATACTTTAACAGTTTTAGCTGTTTACAAATAGGGCTAGCTCAACCAGTAGCTCAGGAAGTTAAGAGAACCTCTGGCACATCCAAGCTCCTCATGCCCTCCCAATTTCATTCTGTTGTACAGACAGCATGGCGGCAAACTCACCTTTTACAGTATGAGTCCCTGAGAATAACTGCAGTAGAACCAACAACCAGACCACATCGCTTGGACTCCTTACAGCTCCTCTCCTCAAGTCAATTCCTCAAGTCAATTTAACAAAGTAGCCAATTTAAAAAGAGGGGTTACAAAATATGATTAAAAATGCTAGGAGATAACTATCATCCTGGAAGGCTTGAATAACCCTGAGGAACCAAACCTGGCAGCTGGTAAGAAGTTTACTTTGGTCAACAGGCTTTTCCTCTGGTAAGTAGTTTGCTTCTCAAAGCTTTTTGCTCTGGAAGAAAGGAAGAACTGTGAGGAAGGCTAAAGACCTGAGAACCTCCATCAGCACTCTGTTAAACTGGAAGTTCGATAGCGCTACTACCAAGCAGCTGGATGTGGCAACCCAGTTAGTGTGAGAAAGGTCTATTGCTTGCCGGTTTGTTCCTCCCGTCTTGTTTACCCAAGTCAAGTAACATGTATTTGCTAGAAACAAGCAAAAACATGCTATGGTTGGGTTCATGTTCATGAACGATGAACAACTTCTCGAGCTTTCAGATAATGCAGATGTGGAGATTTGTCTGCAGTCAGATGTGGACTGTCATTTGATTCCTGTTTCTTGGTGAGGCCTCATGAATTTTTACTCTGGTGTTTGATAAACCAGCCGGTGGGCCGCAGGTCAAGACTAAGCTGCTCCATGACCCATTTGTCTCTTTGAGCCCCTTCAATAAACTCCTGTAGTGAGATTTGACCTACAAGATCGAAGAACAAAAATCATCTTGTGAACATATTTGGCAAAATATTAACGGGACAGTGTTTGATAAATCTGACACGTTCATGACCGAATCCATATATGAGATATAATCCCTAACTGCTTCCAAATCGATCTTGTCTTGATCTATGTATCAAAAGTCATTTCAGTGGACATGCTTCCATATCAATAGGGGATTAGCTAGGCCTACTTAATTGGAGAACTTACCATCATTGTTTTGGTCAATGAGTTCAAAGATCCTCTCACATATTTCATCTGGAGTGAGTTTTTCGGTTTCTGCAGGGCATTCATGCCTCCGCAGTTTGCAGATAATCTGTAGAATGGAAAATCACAAGAGCTAAAAATTCAGATGCTGATTATAAAAAAGGTACTGAAATCCCAGTTCATGATTTTAATACATCAAGGTTAAACTATTGCAATTGTCTGTTATTGTTTACCCTCTAAAACCCTACTCTCTCTACAGTACATTCAAAACTCTGCCCGTCCTTCATCAGCTACACTGGCTGCCAGTTACAGATCAGATTCGCTATAATATCCAGCTGTTGGATTATTATTATTTTTTTATTAAATTATTATTAAAAACAAAAAGATTAATCACATCCAAGAATTGTATAATTCACTCTAATGTATTATGTGATGTCTTCAATCTGGACCTGTTATTGAAAACATACTCATAATGTGTGATACGGACAGAGCCTTATTTGTTGACAGGTAAGGTTAATCACCTTCAAAATAAAAAAAAAGATTTGTTCAGCTTATCTGCCCTGTTTATTTGAGGGCATGTAGAAAGTGGTAATACCATCTTTTGTTCCATTATCTTTCTGGAAATAAAACCCTTTCACAGTTAAAAGAATTTTACGCTATTGGCTACTACATCTATACATGCTTATGCAGCTCATTAGTTTATTCAGCTACTTCTATAATAGAGTTCAATCTGTCCTTAAATTTCTATATTTGTAATTGCAAAATTGTTAGTACATACACACACAAATAACCCATGTGTGAAATATATAGTAATATTATAGGGGTCCCAGACCGGCTGTTGGCTGATTTTATTTGGTACCGCGGTCTGTTTCCTCTTAGGTCTTTGGCCTGAGGCATGAGTAACAATTAACTATCAAATTCTGAAAGTATCTTGGGAATAGTTATAATTGCTCGGCTATAGGCGAACACACTAAAGGAACCAATTTGTTATAGCTCCACCCTCAGGCAGACCAGTGCTGCGGTTCTGGTTACTTAGGATGACCCGGAAGCTCACTGTTATGTGGGTTAACCAAGCTAAACAATGACCATTCCTAGAACTGGTAACTGATCTACTCATTTGGACCATGCAGTGAATTGATAGCTGGTTCTATGTTCATTTTAACAAATTATTTTCATACCAACTAGGCTGAAAGAAAAAGCTAAACTGCTCCATTCCTCAGTACTCTGGTACATAATTATATATGTACTGATTATATATGTAACTATATATGTATTTATATATTTATATATATTATGTAATTATATATGTACTGATCTCACATTTCACACAATTAGTTTGTGCACTCAGATTCTGATTTATTAGTATTCAGAAGTATTGAAGTATTTAAAGTTGATTTCTGTGTTTTATCCTGGTTCGACATTTAACATGGAGAAACAAATGTGCGGTACTCTTAGCTTGTTGGTAACTTAACACGGTTAACTGGGCTGAAGTGCTAGCATTATTATATTATTATTATTATTTCTACATACATTCAACTAACATTCTCTTAGAGACTTCTTATTCCTGCCACACCAGTTACACAGTTTCTAAAACTTATGGTCTTTATTAGCAAACACATAATAAATAACACACACATGTATACATGGAATGCTCTTTTAAAAACACAAGTCTTTGTCCTGAACTGCCTTGATGCCTGTTTTTTTGCCTAATGAACTAAGTAATGATATCTTAACCCAGCTTCCGTAAGCCATCCAACAAAATGTAAAGACTTAAATGTAAACACCTTAAGCCGTCATACAGTAAGGGATGATACCCAGGATGATGCCTCTTCTTGACATAGCAAACATCACAGTAACAATTTGTCTTTGAAATCTTAAATTTTAATTACAAATTTACAAAAACAAAACGATATGTCTCTTCCTTTCTTTGTATGTCAACCATACTAGTAAGATTATGTCTTATATTTATCCCTAACTTGCAAGTCAATAATGTATAGTATCGTCATATAATTATTGTATTATATAATTTATATCTTCTTCTCTGTTTCTTCCCACCATTGGGAATGGAGACTGTTCCACTAAGTGCAGTACAGAAGTAGGAAGTACCTTGATAACGTGCTTCACCTCCTGTCTGTCCAGTCGTCCGTTTCCATCCCTGTCGTAAACTTTGAAAGACCACCTCAATTTATCCTCCAGCCTCCCACGGAGAACCAGGTGCAGGGCAGCTACATATTCCATGAAGTCTATGGTGTTATCCTGAATGAAAGGAAGAAGCAGTAGATGGTGTTAAATAGACTAAAATGTTCTCAGAGCAAAAAAAATTGGCATATAAAACATTCACTGACCAGTCAATGGGTCTATTCCACCACTGATTAGTTAAATTAACTGTTTTTTGATTGTTTTCCAAATACAGTGGTGCAAAAAAGTATTTAGTCAATCACTGATTGTGCAAGTTCTCCTACTTAGAAAGATGAGAAAGGTCTGTAATTTTCATCATGGGTACACTTCAACTATGAGAGACAAAAAATAAATCCAGGAACTCACACTGTAGGATTTTTAAAGAATTTATTTGTAAATGATGGTGGAAAATAAGTATTTGGTTAACAACAAAATTTTAACTTTGTAACATAACCTTTGTTGGCAATGACAGAGGTCAAAAGTTTCCTGTAAGTCTTTCCCAGGTTTTCACACACTGTAGCTGGTATTCCGGCCCATTCCTCCATGCAGATCTCCTCTAGAGCAGTGATGTTTTGGGACTGTCGCTGGGCAACCCAGACTTTTTAACTCCATCCACAAACTTTCTATGGGGTTGAGGTCTGGAGACCAGCTAGGCCACTCCAGGACCTTGAAATGCTTTTTACGGAGCCACTCCTTCATTGCCCTTGCAGTGTGTTTGGGATCATTGTCATGCTGGAAGACCCAGCCACATTCCATCTTCAATGCTCTCACTGATGTGGAGGTTTTGGCTTAAAATGCCACGATACATGGCCCCATTCATTCTTCCCTTAACACGGATCAGTCGTCCTGTCCCCTTTGCAGAAAAACAGCCCCCATTCTTCACAGTAGGTATGGTGCTCAGCATTCTTCAGCATTCTTCTTCCTCCAAACACGACGAGTTGAGTTTTTTACCAAAAAGGTCTATTTTGGTTTTATCTGACCACATGATATTCTCCCAATCCTCTTCTGGATCATCCATATGCTCTCTGGCAAACTTCAGATGGGCCTGGACATGTACTGGCTTAAGCAGGTAGACACACCTGGCACTGCAATATTTGAGTCCTTCTTGGCGTAGTGTGTTACTGATGGTAGCCTTTGTTACTTTGGTCCCAGCTCTCTGTCATTTATCAGACCCCTCCATGTATTTCTGGGTGTTTTGCTCACTGTTCTTATGATCATTTTGACCCCACGGGATGAGATCTTGCGTGGGGTCCCAGATCGAGGGAGATTATCAACGGTCTTGTATGTCTTCCATTTTCTTACAGTTGCTCCCACAGTTGATTTATTCACACCAACCTGTTGCCTATTGTAGATTCACTCTTCCCAGCCTGGTGCAGGTCTACAGTTTTCTTCCTGGTGTCTTTCGACAGCTCTTTGGTCTTGGCCATGGTTGAGTTTGGAGTCTGACTGTTTGGGGCTGTGGACAGGTGTCTTTTATACAGATGACGAGGTCAAGCTTCTAAAGCTTCTTAAAGAAGAGGTTGCAGGTCTGTGAGAGCCAGAAATCTTGCTGGTTTGTTATTGACCAAATACTTATTTTCCACCATAATTTACAAATAAATTTATTAAAAATCCTACAGTGTGATTTCCTGGATATTTTTTTCTCTCTCTCATAGTCTCTCATAGTTGAAGTGTACCTATGATGAAAATTACAGACCTCTCTCACCTTTCTAAGTAGGAGCACAATCAGTGTTGACTAAATACTTTTTTTTGCCCCACTGTACTTATTGATTCATAATCCTTAGTGTGTGAGGAGTTAAGGAGTTAAGGAGTCTGTAAGATGCATCTGCTTAATTATCATCTATTCCATATCCCATCTATCCCATATATACTGCCAGACCACTGTTGCGCCACTGTGTAGAGTATGTTTCACTTCATATCCATAAACAGTAACCAATTTAATAAGATCCTTAAAAGTTACAGTTTCATTTCTTTAATAATCCATCAATCCATCCATGCCTTGAATGAATAAAGCAACCTCCTAGTCAGTACATTCTCCATAGCTCAAATTTGACTGCATACATACCTGGTTAGCATCAAACGACCTGAACAAGTTCTCCATGTAGGCGGATTCTTCTTCTGTTGAGTCACTTGTGATTCCAAAAATCTTCTTGAATTCATGTAGGTGCAGCTTTCCACTGGGGCACTCGCTTGCAAACCTCTTGTATAGCTCCTGAATCTGAGTGAGACCAACTTCTCTATCCTCCTCACTCTGCGCTTGACCCATTATTCTATAACCCAGCAGCAGAAAACCTCTTTATGATAACGTTTCAGCCTTTTTACCCGCAAACTATCTAAATAAATGTCAACTGTCCACACAAAGCCACATAGTTCTAGCTATTCCTTGTTGAGAGTCTGGGATGAACAGAGCCGTTAGTGGATTAACTCTTGTGTACCGCAGTATTTTTAGATGCAGACGCCAATCCAATCTTCCGTTTCAAAAGGTTACTGCTTAACCCTGAACCACCCTCCCCGGTGGACAGTCTGTTTTATACTACATGCATTTAGCTTTAGTTGCTACAACATTTTTATTTACTACTTGTAATTCTACTTGCATTAGCGTTTAAATGGTCAGACCACCATTGTGTTTTAAAAATGTGATGGTAATAGACAGACGTTCAAACAATTAGTGGCTAATATCATAGACTTCTTTTTCAATATTTTATATAATTGTGAATTCTGATCCTGCTGTCTGGTGTTGACCCAAGGAGGATGGCTTCCTCTTTTGAGACTGGGTTCCTCTCGAGGTTTCTTCCTCTTAGCATGAGGGAGTTTCTCTTTGCTGCTGTCGCCCCTGGCTTCTTCATGGGGGCTTGGACCCAGATTCTTTGTAAAGCTGCTTTGTGACAACAACTGCCGTAAAAGACGTAAATAAATTATCTTGACTTTGCTTGAGATACACAGATAGTCTGAGTAACAAGTAAAGGCGTCACTTTTTGTGGTTTTGTGGTTCTGCTTTGGTCCATTCTGTCTTCAGTTTTAACTCTCTGAAGTACTTGTAATTTCTGAATCCTCCATACATTTTCTATATGACTCAGATCACTACAACCACAACAGATGGCTAGACCATACCAGCACTGTCACCATCCATTTTAGAAACCAGACCTTTGGCTTCTTATGTCTGTATTTCTGGTGTCATTGTCTTGTTGAAGCATCCGTCTTCTTCTATGGTCCAGTAGTTTGACCGAGTACATTTTTTCTCAGATTAGATTGAGTTTTCCATAAAAGTAGCCCCTTATCATGATGCTGCCACCTCAGTGCTTCACTGCGGGTAAGCTCTTCTGAGGATGAACCATGCAGCTCTTCTGTCTTTAAGTTTGTGTTCTAAGAGCTGTTTTAGCATAGGAGCTTTGCTTGAAGAGCAGCAACCGAGATGACTGAGGTGCAGCTCATTCCTTATTGGGCTCTGGGTAACTATTGTTCTTGCTGCTTTCTGCTCTTTCCGACTGAATTAGTTGCACTTCCCACTTATCAATACAGCTGTACTGAACGGGATGTTACTAGTGCCCTGTAGCTTCTTCCATTTAAGTGTTGTTTAATGTTGTTTAAACTGAGAATGTTTTATGTTTACCTAACGACTGCCATCTTATTTATGCTCATGAGTACATACTTTTTATGGTTCATATTTATAAGCAAAAGTCAAAAGAAATAATTGTGTTAGCAAAGCTGAGGCAGACATCTATAAACTCATCCTCACAAATAGTGGCACCCAGAAGAAATCCACTGACAGGACTGAAGCTCGCTGGGCAGCTGTGGCTTTGGGAACAACATATGGGTGATTCATAGTTTCATGCTTGGTCATGTGATGAAAGCAAGGACAGGCCTTATCGCTATATTTGACTGACCCAACAGCTACGACTGTTGGGTCTCTGGGCAGTGATGAGTCATCCTGTTACTGCCGGACTACATGTACGCAGACTGTTATGATGACTGCCCTCAACACGACATCAGCGTTGCTGAAAGGCTGCACCACCCCATGTGGGAAACCGGGTTTGATTCCTGGTCTGGGTGACTATGCTGTGCTACACCAGTAAGAGCCCTTGGGCAAGACTCCTAACACTACATTGGCCTACCTGTAAAATAATTAAGCATGTAAGAGCGTCAGCTAAATGCACCACACAATCTGCAGGACCTGCGTGAGATTATTTTAAATGCATGGGAGGGATTATCACAGAACACCATTAGAAACCTGGCCTGCTGCGTTACCAATTATGGCAGCCCAATGCCAAACATAGAGACACTGAATGTGTAGCTCAGTAAACATTGGCCATATGAATCCAGATTTTTCATCATTTATTCTTCCTGGTAATCTTTAACTTTCTCCCCAATAGCACTTCCTTCTGGGTGCAACTATTCTTTTTCATAATGTAGAATGTAGGTTATGAAAGTAAAAGAATCTGGATTATTATTTCCCGTAACTTTACGTTCTCTTTATAGCTAGATTCTGATGATTTGACTGACCTACTACTTCTGTCAGCGGGATCATTTATTTAAATCCACTCCAGGCTGATTGTGAGGAGGAGGAATCTAGGGACAGTGACGTGTCAAACACTACCTCCTAATCCCTGACTGCTTCTGATCCCTGCTTCCGTGCATGCACACACATGCACTCATGCACACATATTGTGCCAGCTGTCACACTGTCCCAGAGTTACATTAATCAAATTACAGCCCTGTTAGATATTACTTTACCTCATGTGCATTTACTGTCAGTGGAAAATTTATCGAGTCCATATGACAGCATGGCCGTTGCCCCCTTAATCCATGAATGTATTTTATTTGCCTAGATGCTGTCCTGACATTAAACATGTGTTGTTCAGAAATCATTTTTGTAGAGTTATAAACAATACTCTTGGAGAGCCAGGTTTGTCCAGTCCTTATGCCTATGTTACATCAGCTATGAATCAGTGCCGCTGACCTTGGACGACCAAGCTGAAACTCTTACCTGAGAGTGAGGTTGACTGTTGCTGGTGGTGCTTGGCCCCAGCTAAGAGAGATTACTTCAGTCCACCAACCAAAGCAGCTCAGATTCAATTACTGACTCCCTGTCATGCAGTATCAGTGAACTCCTCTGCACTGTCCTGAAGACAACCCCTTTCAGTACCTTACATGTGCTTTAAATGTATAAAGAGAAGCAAAAGCAAGACGAAAACAGTTCAAAAACGGGATATTCTCTTGGCATGTTGTGTTAGCAAACATGGGAGCCCAATGCCATGCTGAGACTCTACTTCTGTATGTGTAGCTTAAAAATTCAAGGACACTTTATTGTCATTCGGATCACATGTGGTACATGGGGTGGAACGAAATTGCAGTACTCAAGGACCCAGTTTTACCCAGACAGCAGTACATAAATAAATAAAATATATATAAATATATAAAAATATATTTAAAAACATATAGAGAAAGAGCAGCAGGAGATTGAAAAGGTAGCAGCAGAGTGTATTTAAAGTGACTAAGTGTCCTCAAAGTGTCGGTGCAGTGGTTCCACTATGTGGCGTTTAAAAGTCTTACAGCTTCTGGAATGAAGCTGTTTCTCAGTCTGTTCATTTTACACTTAAATATTGCCCAATTTAGTGTAATATTATATATATGCTGCCCCTCCACAACATTATGGCCAAATTTGTCCTTCCTTTTGGCTTACATTTGCATAAAAATGCCATATTTCAAAATTAAGGAAGGATGAGAATTAAGGATGAGTCAAGCCCACCAATCAGGGTGCAGAGGCCATTTTATTTTGACCTGTTAGAGTTGGGTTTTACCTAATGGGCACTGTTCTGCTTATGATCACATCAGTGTCAGACTAATTAATGAGCTTCTATTAAAGACTGCTGGACTGAGAGACACTAGAGTCTCTTCACCTAAACTGAGCTGATTAAGAGTCTTGTTCCAGAAATAATAACAGGACATTAGACCTATGATAAATCATCCTACTGTTATTTTCCATACCTAAGTAATTGAAGTATTTGAAGGTAAATACTTCAGTATGTTTACAAGTGGAGGTCTAAATTGAGAAACGTCTTTTACTGGAGGAATATTTTACCTTGGGTATCTCAACGTTATCTCAGTTACTAGGATCAGAACTAAGAATTGTTTTTTTTTTTGTGATCAAGTATTTTTATTTATTTAAGGGAGGATTGTGAAACACAGTAATATTATACAGAAGTTTCAAGTGAGCGTATATCCTCCCATGGACCCGCCCAAACCAACCACTCAACATGGCACCCAGGGGAAAGGGGGGGGGGGGGGGGGGGGGGAGAGAGAGAAAAAATACAAAAAAAAAAAACCAACAACAAAAAAAACCACACACATACATCATACTGGAAGAACTACGAATTGTTAATGGTTCAAAAACAGGTGATGCAATTATGGTTGGGTATAAAAACAACAGGAAAACAACATTTTTTAAAAACGTATACACTGTAAAACTGATTCAGTGTTTCTAGGTATTTTATAAAGTATGTAATCTGGTTGCTTTAAAACTATTAAACTTTTAGTAGTTTGGTAACTGAACAATAATATGTGTTTTACATTCTGTTAACTCATAAATGAGGAAACAGGTGAGAGTCAGAACCAGGCAAACAATCAGATCAGCAAAACTAGCAGAAGGGTAAAGACAAACGACCAGAGGGTCAAACAAGAGTGGTAACAGAGAGAACCCCTCAGTACACACAGAGTGACAATACTTCTCAATGAAGAGAGGAGTATTTATACAAACAGACTAAATGAGGAGGAGTGCGATTAGTACGTATCTATAAAACGGAACTGATTTGTGGACATGTGACAGTAATGTCATTGGGTGGTAGGTTACAGGAAATGGAGTCCGGGAGATCAGAGGTGAGAAGAGAACCAGCAGTTGTGACCATAACCTACATAATTCATTATTTAAGATTTAAACAAAACCATTCAAAGTGATTTAGTGTGTTGTGTACAGCTTAAAGAAAAAATGACCAAATCACAGCTTTCTATTTTTATTAGTATTTCAGTAGTTCAACCCTTTATAGAATCAGATTTCAATTTCATTTCCTAATTTTAAAGATTTTGAGACCCGGCCATCATCCTCACTGGATGTCCAGAACTGGTAATCTTAGAACCAGATTAAGTTTACAGGCTGTCAGTGGGGAATCCCTGTTGGAAATCTCTTTTTTAGCGATAGAGCCCCTTAGGCCTTAATATGGGTAAATAAAATGCCTACCTACATCAATAATACTCATGTTGTACTGCTACCATATTAATACTCATCTTTTTACACTTCAAAGCTGCATCACATAAAATATAAATACCATAACTTTTTTTTTTATGAAGACAAAAGGCAAAAAATTTTAAGTCCTCTCATTTATTTATAACTTGTAACTTGTCATTATTTCTGATACATGAAACAAAACTGGTTCAACAGAAAGAATAATATATGATTGTTTGTACAGTTTGAATGATGTATAATTTGCATAACACCCTGAAATCCTGAATAACACTTCATTGACATGAACCTGCAAACCATGTAAAAAAGCCACCCGCGAATGTACCATGTAAGGAGTTTTGAGTGGTGATCCGACAGTCACCACATCCAAAGAGCATTGTGGAGTTCAAGCCAACAACTGAAACATGATGATCTGCACACAAAGGAGCTGTGTACTGTGGGTATATGATCAGTCCATGGTAAAATGAAGGCAAGGCCAAAACTGCTGTCCCCTCTCGGTGGTTGGCCAGTTTGCATGTATCTGTGTTTCAGACACAAGGAAAGTCTGCTGTCTTAGATCAGGGGGCCTTTATTGCCAGTTTTGGATGAAAACCAGATGCTGCTGGCATTGACATCCAGGGTCAGATAGATTCCATCACCCACTCCGTCTTTCTGGTGCCCTTCCAAAACCGCTGTCACCTGAAGAGTGTTTCTAGGACGAGAGTCGCTAACTCATGTTAATGAGATCTGATCCACGAGAGAGCAAGAGAGAGAGAAAGAAAGAGAGACCTGAGAGATAGAGCGTATGATCTGAGAGAAATATTAAACTTTGACATCACAGTACTACTTCAATAAAAAAATAAAAAAAATTAAGTCAGTGTAAATCAACATTTTCAGTGTGAAATATATACATATAGCACATTTGTGAGGTCAGACACAGGTCCAACTTCTGGTTCAAAGTCCTCTATCTAATTCATCCCAAAGGTGTTCTATCAGGTTGAGGTCAGGACTTTGTACAGGCCAGTCAGGTTCTTCCACACCAAACTCCCTCCCCCATGTCTTGATGGACCTGGCTTTGTGTACTGGTGTGCAGTCATGTTACAACAGGAAGGGGCCATCCCCAAACTGTTCCCGCAAAGTTGGGAGCATGAAATTGTTCAAAATCATTAAGAGCTCCTGTTACTGTAACTAAGAGCCCTGGTCCAACTCCTGATAAACAACCCCACGCCATAATCCCCCCTCCACCAAACTTTACACATGCGGTCAAGCAAGTATCGTTCTCCTGGCAAATGCCAAACCCAGACTCTTCCATATGATTGCCAGACGGAGAAGTGTGATTAGTCACTCCAGAGAACATGTCTCCACTGCTCTAGAGTCCAGTGGCGGTGTACTTTACACCAATGCATTCAACACTTTACATTGTGCTTGGTGATGTAAGGCTTGGATGCAGCAGCTCGACCATTGAAACCCATTCTATGAAGCTCTCTATGCACTGTTCTTGAGCTAATCTGAAGGCCACATGAAGTTTGGAGGTCTGTAGCGATTGACTCTGCAGAAAGTTGGTGCATTCTACGTGGCCTACGTCTTCATGGCTAAGCTGTGTTCCCAATTGCTTCAATTTTGTTATAATTCCACTGACAGATGGTGGAATATTTAGTAGTGAGGAAATTTCATGACTGGACTTGTTATACAGGTGGCATCCTATCACAGTGGCATGCTGGAATTCACTGAGCTCCTAAGAGCGACCCATTCTTTCACTAATGTCTGTAGAAGCAGTCTGCATGGCTAGGTGCTTGGATTTATACACCTGTGTCTATGGAAGTGATTGGAACACCTGAATTCAATGATTTGGACGGGTGAGTGAACACTTTTGGCAATACAGTGTATATTAAATGAACTTTGAAATAGACAGTACATGGAATGAAGATTGATATGCATGGTACTCATTGTACTGTATACTTAATGAACTTGACATGTTCATTCCACATGGAGTATATCAGCATAAGCTGTGTTAGCTGAACAAACCACAAATATTTTAAAATAATTTATTGCACTCACCATCTTGGTCTTGGTCAACCAGCTCAAATATCCTGTCACAGACTTCACAGGGGGTCATGTTCATGTCTCTGGTCCTCATCTTTATTTTATAGATGATCTGTGGTGATAGAAGAAAGATCACTGACTCTACTCAGTGGCAAAAGCAGCAGCAACTACAAGAATACTAATTTTGTCAGCCTGAAGATAACGTTAATGAGCACATTACTGTCTTGAACAGAATCAGCCGAACAGGCAAAATCTCTTTCTCCTGGAGGTGGACCCAATGCTACCTTTGTTGTACAGCACAGCAGGGGGCAGTTTTGCCCACATCAATCGTTATGATGTAACCAAAACCTTTCAAAGTGAACTGTTGAGATGTAAATAAAGTCATTAAGACTGTTTAGGTGTGAAATAGTTCATATGTAGAGAAACATTCTGACTATTTGCAGTGGTGGTGATGGTAACCCGAATTCCCAGTCTCTATAAGGTAAATATAGCGATTTTGTTTACTATCCCAAACCACTAGTGAGCCCCCAAATCTTCTGAGCCTTTTGTATATTATTGGTGATGGTTCATTACTGGAACATCAGAAAGAATACGTTTCCTAATGGCACTGTTTTGCCATAGAGCACCTTCATATAGTCATTCTGATATGAACCCAATAAAATAAACGGTTTAAAATATGTTATAGGCCAACATTTAATCTACTGATCTAAAAACTACTGCAAGACAATCTCTCAAACATCCAACAACATATTCATAACCATTACACTAGACATCTCGTTCCACTGTGAACGATACTGATTTAGTTGACATGTTAACCATTTAATAAAGAATAAAAGCCTTTAAGAGCCAATTACCAAAAACCTGTTATACAAAATGATTACAAATATGCTGCATTATGGCTAAGACATTGTTTTATGACAAATATTTGGCCAATAAGTTTTTGGTAGGGTAGAAAGGTACATGCATGTTGTTTGAGGTGAAATATCACCCCATAAATAAATAAATAAATAAATAAAGGAAAATAAATAAATAAATAAGCACAAATAATGTACAAATAATAATTTATTAATTATTAATAAATGCATTTTGATCTTTTGTGACACAATATAAACAAGATCTGCTTTCTTTAAATAATGCTGACAAAAAAATCTGCAAAAATGGACGTGCGTGTTTTTCTTTGGACAGCTTAATATGCAAACACTAAAAGAAGTCGATGATCAGAACCTTGTCTTAATTTTGTATTACACAATTAGTTTATGTTGCACTTTCAGAATTTAACCCCCTCCTTCTCACATT
This sequence comes from Prochilodus magdalenae, assembly GCA_024036415.1. Classification (NCBI taxonomy): domain Eukaryota; kingdom Metazoa; phylum Chordata; class Actinopteri; order Characiformes; family Prochilodontidae; genus Prochilodus; species Prochilodus magdalenae. The sequence continues at coordinate 181,211 of JAMWET010003847.1, forward strand.
TAGAACCACACAACTTACATATTAGATGTATAGTAGTTATTCCTTACTGCTGTCTAAGGGGTCTGCATTTTATGAGGCTGAACAACATTTGAATATAGTGTTTACAGAATTCATTTTCTCAAAGCAACTGACAACTATGAGCTGTGTCCATTTTGTAATTGGCTTACAAATTACTGATTCCAAAGTGAAAGTCTGCTCACCTTTATGATTTGCTTCACCTCTTGTCTGTCCAGGCGACCGTTCCCATCTCTGTCATACACTTTGAACGACCACTTCAATCTGTCTTCCAGCTTTCCTCGGAGAACCAGGTGTAGTGCTGCTACGTATTCCATAAAGTCTAAGGCATTATCCTGAGAAGGTTTAAAATAGAAATACAAATAATAACTATCAATACTAAGAAATATCACCACACCAGTTGGACTTTAAAGGGGTCAAATAGTCTGAAAGAAGCCTATTCAGTTTTACTTGCCTGGTTGGTGTCGAATGAGCGGAATAACGTTTCCATAAAGGCCGATTCCTCTTCTGATTCTGTCTGGACGCCGAAGATCCGTTTGAATTCATGCAAGTATAAAGCCCCACTCGGACATTCCTTCATAAAGGTAGTGCATAACTCTTGAATTTGTGCCAGATCGACTTCCTTATGATCTGTACTCTCTTCTTGGCCCATTCTGTATTGAGGATTACTTTTAATTAAAGAAACTAAAATTACTAAAATTCTAACTAAATGAACTGAAAAATAAATAAAAAATAAAATAAATAAATATACGCCAGGCACCTCACACCACAGCCTTCGTTTGCCTTCGGTCTACTACTCTCGACTTACTGTACTTACCGAGGTAAGTAAAGGGATGTCGCTCTAAATGGGTTTGTGGTATTTTAAAACCTCGTCAATCTGCTTATTTGCTTGTTAAGCTTTACTGACCACACACCCTGGCCAGATATAGTGGTTAATTTTAGCCAGTGTCCTAAAGTTCAGAGGCATGTAGAATATCCAGCGTTGCTTTCCCTAGTTGACCTCAGCCCTCACTTGGTTTATTCTTCCAACTGGTGTCCACTCAAGACTTGTCACATGACTGTTATCCAAACTCTCTGTATATATGCTACAATTATTATGTTGATAGAGGTAAATGAGCTCTGTTCTTATTTTGGTTGAAATTAAGCATGTCTCAGAGTGAAGGCTGTGGTCAGGGTAGGAGGGATCTCGCTATAGGAAGGCTCTTCTTCAGTGCTCAGGCATATTTGGATTACCTAAATTAAAACAGCGGTTGAATTCACCACCTATTCAAACGTGTACACAATTCCACATCAAACAATATTGCATCAATTTAGTCAATTTGGTTAATTAAGTGTTTACACAATATGTATATATATGTACTGCCAAATATATATTACTATGACATTATAACTAATGGGTAAGGTGTGTGTGGGTGTGAAGTCCATAAGGTTTGTTTAAGGAGTTAAAGAAGTTGCCTGTACTGGGGCCTTTTTTTTTTTAGAAAACAGAAACATTGCTTGAAGTACACTTTAAATTCAGAGATCACTCTTCATTTAGTCATTAGGTACAGGTTGTCCTCTGCTGGGAAAATAATTCTGAGGAACGAAATAATCCACTAGCAAGAAAAGACAAATAGTAACACAGATCTGAAAAAAATCCACAGGGGATTATGTCCACCCTTGCACTGAAAGAAGACAACAGGCTGTCAAGAAGCCCTCGCTGATTAAAAGTCATCAGAGGTGGACAAAGCACACAAACCATGCACTTAATTTAAAGTCTAACACTGTCGGACCCCAATGTCGGTTAAAATGATCTGGGAGGGAGAACAGTTTCCATTAACTAGAACCAAGTTCTGTCCAGCAAAGTGACCACTGTACCCTGACTGGTGGGCTCATGTCACGTTTTTTTCCTTGGACATGTTATGTTTTTATTCACACATAAGGAAGGACAGGTTGCGCTATAATGTACTGGAGTTAACTGTAATATTTAGTAATATTCTGTAATAAGATATTTGACTGAAATGTAGTGAAGTTAAAGTAAAAAGTCCCCAGAACAGAAACAACCAACACTCTACTCCCAGTCCCTGTATACCACAGTTTCCATATTAACTGCATTACTGGCCACCACAGAAGGACCACTAGGGTTCTCAGAACAATAGACTGACCACCCCAGAGTCCAGATCACAACATCACTGAATATTTTTGGAACTATTTGGATCATGAATATAGCAGTAATCTACTTCTAAGACTAAACCATGGAGATATGGAAATATATCTCTACAGAATCAGTTGAAATGGTGAAACTGAAGTCCTCTTAAAGGAATGGAAGCTAAAATAAAGGTAAAGGATGGAAACGCTTAATACTGAAAGATGACATCGTATGAGTAACTTTCTGTGAAATGTATGTTCTCTATTTTTTTCCCTGGCACTGAAAAATAAACAACTTGGACATTTTAAGTAGTCTGTGAATTCTGAACACTATTGTGCATATTGGTCATGTCTGTGGTACATATATCTGTGCATAGTTTGAATACTGTAGCCAAACCATCTAAGAGATAATACAGGTTTAAATTCAGATCTTTGTATCTGAACAAATTTAAAACAGTCCAAGTTGACTAAACAAATTGTATGATGAAACAAATGCCAAAATATCGTTCACAGTGTATTTAAGGAGGCATTTTTGTATAACACATACATTCTTAGATGTAGGTCGTTTCAGCCTCATCCCATCATAGAGAAAAACATTAACTAGCTTACAACAGGCTTGGCAGTGGATTTCTCATAATCTAGGACATAGTAGTTTTTTGCATAGTGTGTTCTGCAGTTCAGAATAGGATTATCAGCAGAACATCTCTTCATACTGTAGATGAAACAGACACAGTGAAAGCTACTCACAGTGGGAGCAAAGCTGAACCTGCTTCAGGACAATGTCTGGACACAATGTTAACACTGGAATATGAAATCTTTTCAGGACACCTTACAACTCTGTGTACTACATACTACAGATCTGCTTACTGTTACTGAAATCTGTCGCTTTCTTTTGCTTTTGGATTCAAGCACCCTGTAAAGATTTAGATTTTTTTTTATTCAATAATTTTATTCTATACTATTTTTATTCTGATGTAAGTCTATGAGGGTAGAGGTTGCATGTATTAAAATTAATTATTGTAATCGCATGTAATTATTGCACATATCAAAGCATATGCACGTTAAAAACAAAATAGTCTTGGCTCTGACACCTTTAGTTGACCAGAATTATTCAATTGTGTGGAGGTTCTTTACATTCACAAATAAATAAATAAACTGCATTCAGGTGGAGGTCGTAATTTGTAGTGGTCCGGAAACATCATATATAACAATATTAGTGTTATATTAAGTATATTAATATAAATATATGTATAACTAATGTACAAATAGAAATGTTGCAGTAGAAGGCTAATTAAACAGCTTCAGTTTAAGACAGCATAGTTGCAGGCTAGCCACTGATGAAGAGGTTTCTTGGGATGCTTTTCCGGCTCCTTTGTTTGAATGTTGACATATCATCATTTTTCTATTACTGTAGAAACTGTTGTTATAATTGTAGTTGATGGTAGTTTTCTGGAGGTCCGCTTTGCTTTGTAGTTATTATTATTCGGGTGCTTGCTGTGGAAAGTTTGAGAACCCCTGCTTTAAGGCACCATAAACAGATAAGAAACCAAATTCATTTCTTTCGTTTTTTAAAACATCTATTAATTAAAATTCAAGATACTCCAGGTTCAACATCAACACTAGGACATTTTTGCATCTGCTCTCATTTCTGCCCATCAACACAAAGCATAACTAAATAAGCTGTGTCTCTAATTAATCATCATCATTTCCCATTACCTACCAAGCATTATCATGACCTTAGTATGTTGAGTGCAGGGCTTTGTCAAAGCAAACAGCAATTTTACCAAGATATTAATATCAGTGAATATATCGAGATAAAAAAACAAACCCGGCTACAACTCCCGTGTCAGGGTCGGGCAAACCAGGACGTGTACAGATAGGCTTAAAGGTTTATTTAGAAGAGGCACAGACAAAAGCGAGGTCAGTCAGGTACCGGCAAACAATACAAACTAGGGACAAAACCCAGAGACATAGTCAAAAAACAGAGCAAGGACCCGAAAACCCAATAGGGCAAAACGGGGGAAGTAAAGGCTGAGTAAGAACTGATAAACAGAGACGTTACACAGTTTATAAAGAGCTAGCTCCGGATGTGTTCTGGCGATACTGCTCTGCGATTGGCTGCCAGCTGTGAGCGAGCGGTCACGTGGAGATCCGAGGGGTTCTGGGAAATGGAGTTCATAGGCGGTATAGCCCGTGTGTTGCTTGACGGGCGACGTCAAGACGTGTGGCGCTCGACACCCCGGGAGAGTAATGATTTATTGTATTATAATTATGATAATATACATATGTAGAGTTCGGTTTTTGGCCCGAGCAGACATCCTATTACCATGTCTCCTTTGTCCAGGGGAGTGTGAGCATGCTAGCACGGTGTTGCCCTCTAAGAGAATGCAAGCCTTTAATCAACTGGCATGTTATAGTGGTTTGCTGCTGTGAGAACAGTTAAGTGTGTCTTTGATGTCCAGTTTTTCTTTGTAATGAGCCTAGACTTCATGAAATGTGTTTCCATGGCTAACCAGCTACACACAAGCCTAAGAGAACATACACCATGCCACGTGTCAGCCATGCTCTATATTTACTCCATCTTTCAAGCATATATATTTTAAAGACTTGGTGAGTTTTAGCTTGAGTTACAATGGTCTATTACTCTATCAGGGCTTGTACCACGTAATCAATAAATCACATGCTGCTGATTCTAACACATAAAATGTGCATGCACGGGATTGAATGATATAGACATTAATTATTAATCAGCCTAATTGCAGGGGGATTAAACTTGCATTTCCTGTGCCAACATAAATGTTTTTAATATAAATCTTAAACTGTTGTCGATTAGCTGTTCTAGATATCTGGAAGGCAGGGATTAATGCACCCAAGTTTTAAACTGGGCTAGATAGGTCACTTCTGTGCCACATGACTAAACATTTAATCGTCATTGACTTCTTGATATTGCAGAGAAGTGTATGTGGCCTGTCCTGGTGGTAATTGCCTCCTACATCTGTATGGCTGCTGAAATCAGCCTTCTAACCTGACCATAGAAAGAGCTATTAACATTAGTGTTGGGGTGCTGTCGCCATCTACTGTTAAACATGAGAATTACATTGAGCATATCAGCAGTGCAAGAGTAATAGATGAAACAGCTGTATAAGAGAATGCACTGGGTATGTGGGTAAACACTATGTACTGGCTAATGCATGGAGAATCATTAAGAATTCCATCATTACTCACCATACATAGAGCACTGGGTTACACACCCACTCTCTGTAAACAGCTTTAGAAGCACTTAAGGTGGATTATTATGTAATGCCAAGAAGGACCTCTGCTCTAATTCCTCATATCTGCGTTTCCAGTTAGAATAACTGAACTGAGTGATGTCATTTGAGGCTTAGTTTGTGGCTCTCTTAATACAAATAAGCATTACTTTGACAGTCGCTGAGGCTTTGGAAAGAGCTTTTAATACCGTTTTAGAGATCTCTCCCACAACAAAAGTTACACAAACTTTGAGTTCATGTAAGCCTTTCACAAAAAAATGGGCACCTTATTCAGAAATGGGATTAGAACCAGCAGCTGTGGGCACCTTATTCGGAAGTGGGATTGAAACCAGCAGCTTTCTAAAATCATAATCTTATATCTTTAGACCACTATGTAAAAGTTAAAGATATGACCTTGAAGATGTGAAGTTCACTTACCAAATTTTGTAGCATACCTGAGCCCTTCTATGTGAACACAAGTGATGGCAAATGTCATATTCGTGGTTAGCGAATTTTAACTATGTAAACTGGAACTTAAACTATGTAAATAGTGGTGTTAATGGAGGTTATACTGTTAATTAATGGCCCAGGGAAGATGTTGTAATGGCTGTGTCCAAAACAGAAGACTTTTGTCGATGCCTTGCTGACCATGCTCTCTGGTTAGTCAGTGCCGTAGAAGAAAGCATTGTACAAATTTGTACTTCAAAAGCACCAATGTTGCTAAAACCCTTTGTCTGGGTTAGGGTTTGCTGTTGTCTTTTAGGAATGTCTTTTAGGAAGGCTGCAATACTGAACCTTCTGTGGCCAAAATACACAAATTAAACATATGCCGCTTGGAAGGAAGCTCAATTTTTAAGAAAGCGTTGGCTTTTGACTGGGTCTGTTGGCTACCAGTGCAAACAGACACTTTCATTTCAGCGTAACAACAGACTAAATAAAGAGCTGCCATTCGTGTTCAAAATAACAACATTAAATACAATACTGAAATAGCACAGCAGCTCATTAGCATTTATCTCCTGACCACATCAGTGCTGGCACACAGGACTATGGGACATATGAGGCATCTGTTATGAGTTCTTCTTTTGGTGTCAGTTGAAGAAAGGAGACCACATTGTATTCAGAATGCAGATGTATTTTGAGGGGCTCATTCGGTGTGACTCTGAAACAAATACAAGATTGTCCAGAATGAAGCTTTTGGTATCAACACTGCTTATGAATTCAAAACCTTTTAAAAACAATAATATACATAGAAATAATAGAACACAAAAAATAACCCATCTGCCTCACAAAGTATTTGCAGACGCATTCAAAGCTTGATATCATGTGTGTTAAGTAGAGTACACAGCAAAAAAGAGCATGTGACATAATCTATCAGAACACCAAGCATTAATGATGATTACCTGAAATGGCAACATAACACATTGCTACATACATGATGCAGCTGCACAACAACTTCATGACAGCAACTGACATCTGCTATGACATGGTTATGTCAATGTTATGTAGATCACTTTAAGCAAAGTTCACCCTGATACATTTTCACTTTCTACATGTACACACATCACCAAAAGAAAAGTTGCACCCAGAAGGAAGTGGCGGATAGCAATGCTATAGAGAGTGATGATAAAGGCTACCAGGAACAATAAATGATAATAACTTTAGACTTACAGGGGTTGGACAATGAAACTGAAACACCTGTCATTTTAGTGTGGGAGGTTTCATGGCTAAATTGGACCAGCCTGGTGGCCAATCTTCATTAATTGCACATTGCACCAGTAAGAGCAGAGTGTGAAGGTTCAGTTAGCAGGTAAGAGCACAGTTCTGCTCAAAATACTGCAATGCACACAACATTATGGGTGACATACCAGAGTTCAAAAGAGGACAAGTTGTTGGTGCACGTCTTGCTGACGCATCTGTGACCAAGACAGCACGTCTTTGTGATGTATCAAGAGCCACGGTATCCAGGGTAATGTCAGCATACCACCAAGAAGGACGAACCTCCACCAGCATCACGTAGTGACCTGGCCACTATCCTGCAAGAAGAATGGCTTAAAATCCCTCTGACCACTGTGCAGGACTTGTATATGTCATTCCCAAGACCAACTGACGCTGTATTGGCCGCAAAAGGAGGCCCTACACCATACTAATAAATGATTGTGGTCTAAAACCAGGTGTTTCAGTTTCATTGTCCAACCCCTGTATATGGAGAATATTTATTGGGCTACACATACAGAAGTGGTGTCTTTCATTATGGTGTTGGGCCTCCATCTTTGCTAATGCAACATCTCAGCATGGAGTTGTAGAGGTTCCTAATGGTGTCCTGTGATAATCCATCCCATAGAGCTTCAATATCCTCACACAGTTTCTGTAGATTTTGTGGTAGGGGTGGAGGTGGAGTAAAACAAGGCCTTTTGAATGTGTAACACATGGGAACAAATGCTGTTGCTGGCCACGGTGCCACCACATATGGATTCATTGGGCATCCCAGTCAGGACAAAAATGGAACTCATCACTTCAACTCACCCTCTGCCATTCTAAGCCACTCCATGACAGTCTGGCACGACATCTTTACAGTTTTGGTGACACTGACGGGCAGTCTGTGATGTGAGTAAATGTAGTCCTGCCCTATACAGCCATCTGCTAGTAGTGTTGGCACAGGATGACTCATGGAGGGCATCACGGCTCGCAGTCTGTGAGGATCCACAACCTCACCCCCTCCACCACAATCCTCAGCACTGGCTCCCCTCAGGGCTGTGTGTTGAGCCCCCTCCTGTTCGCACTGCTCACATATGACTGCTCACCCATCCACCCAGGCTGTCATATTGTGAAGTTTGTGGATGACACGGCAGTGGTCGGATGCATCACAAACAGTGATGAGTCTGGCTACAGGCAGGAGGTAGAACACCTGGAGGGCTGGTGCAGAAAGAACAACCTCTGCATCAACGTAAAGAAGACGAAGGAGATGATTGTGGACTTCAAAAGGGGCAGACATGCCCACCTCCCCCTGCATGTCGGAGGGTCTGCGGTGGAAGTGGTCTCCAGCTACAGGTCCTTGGGTGTTCACCTGAGCAACAACCTCACCTGGAGCAACAACGCTTCCAGTCTGGTCAGGAAGGCACATCAGCGGCTCTACTTCCTCAGGCGGCTGAGGCGAGCTGGGCTTGGGAGCTCGGTCCTCAACTCCTTCTACAGATGTGTGGTGGAGAGCGTCCTATGCTCCAGCATCAACGTGTGGCACGGAAGCTGCTCTTCTGCAGACAGGAAAGCTCTGCAGAGGGTGGTGAAGGCTGCACAGAGGTCTGTCGGAGTCAGTCTCCCCACCACCACGGACATCTACACCTCCAGATGCGGGAAGAGGGCTACCTGCATCATGAAGGACCCCACTCACCCAGCACAGTCACTTTTTGTCCAGCTCCCCTCAGGCAGGAGGCTGCGGAGCATTAAGTGTAAAACGAACAGACTGAGGAACAGCTTCATTCCGGAAGCTGTAAGACTTTTAAACGCCACTTAGTGAAACCACTGCAACGACAACGTCACTTTAAATACACTCTGCTGCTACCTTTTCAATTTCCTGCTGCTCTTACTCTCTGTATTTTTTATATATATATATTTGTATATATTTATGTATATTTTATTTATTTAAGTGCTGCTGTCTGGGTGAAACTGGGTCCTTGGGTACCACAATTTCGTTCCACCCCATGTACCACATGTGATGTGAATGACAATAAAGTCTCCTTGAATCCTTGAATGTCCGGAACTGTGGCTGTTGGATCACTCTACGCATATTGGACAATTTGTCTGTTCTCCATCTCTGTGGTTCATGTAGGTCTCCTAGATCCTTCATTTCGCTGAGGCATGCATTCCTCTATTCACTGCCACCAAAAGTGTACTATGGTAGTATTCAACCAGTACGGTGCACAACCTGTCGATAAGACTGCTTCCCTGCTTCCCGGAGCCCTATGATGCTACCCCTCTCCAAGTCCTCCAACTGCTCAAACTGTTTTGAACTCTTCTCTGAGGCATACTTCACTTGCAAAGGATGACAACAGCATGAGCCAGAATGGAAAGAACACACAACAGCCCGATAAGCCCTGTCCTTGCTTACCTGTCTCACAATGTCAAACCTACCCATCAAGTTTCATTCTTGTCGGTTGACTCCTTCTGAGTGCACCTTTTTCTGATGAAGAGTGTATAGAGTGTATGTATACATGTATAGAGGACACCAAGAATACAGGGCTCATAGGAATCATGTACAACTATGACTCTCCAGTCATAGCTAATCTCTTAGGCCATAGAATGATATTAGTCATGTAGCCTGATCAACTTAGCCAGCTCCCCAATCATTCAGGTGTCACATTTAATCCTCCCATGCTACATCTGCTAACCTGCTTAGCACTAGGTTCCATCACAATTAGCATCAGTGCTAATCCCAGGATAATCCATGGATCATACATTTCTGACATGATTGGTGCATGGTGTTACACACAATGTCAACTGGTCTAACTGGTGACAGAGTGAGATCTGGTGATTTGGATGGAATGGAAGAAGACAGGCAAACAGCCCTCAGCAATGTGCTACCATACCTCTAATGCTGTGACATTCAAGAGTCAAAATTAGTAGGACCACCAATGGCCATGCATGAATTAAATTAATAAACGTTGTACTGAATTTATAGACCATTGCAGCTACATGTAAGTCAGTCTGGAAATGTTCCAGAGAAAAACAAACTTAGTGTTGAGTTCAGTGCAGCCAACACACTGTAGTAGCCTACCTGCCAAAATATGGGTTTGAAGTCTCCATCATCAGTCAACCACCATCTAACACTGTGAAGTTCAGAGCTGTTCAGAGTTACCTCCACACTTCCTGCCATAAAACACTTTACCATAGCTTGAGCTTGGTTTAGAAAGTTATTAGTGCCCCCTGCTGGCGTTGGCTTATGTTACCCATGTTATGACGTGTCACACTTTATTTTGTGGAGGGGTGTGAGTAATTATGTAATGCCAAGAGCAACTGCAAGCGCAATTAAGCGTGTGGAACCAGCCCACCAGCTTCAGCAAAACAAAACAGAGCATCACTAAAACTCATTTAAATGAATAGCCATAAAATATACAGTTCAGAAAATCTACATACCAACTGGACCCATGTACACTCTGGGGTAAAGAGCAGGACCTCAGGTCTTTGGCATTATGCCAGATTGAAAGAATCACACTTTGTCCAAGTTGTGTTTGTGTAAATTGGTACATATGTATTTCACAGCACACAGCTTCCCAGGCCGATGTGTGGAGGTGTGTTAGAGTACATAACGCACAATCTCAACCTAATGTGTCCTAAACCATCCGTGTCCTCCTTCGTTAGAGCTGGAGGTAGACCAGCTGGCTTTGTATGGTGCATGTTTCTGATTAGATTAGACTGACCTCAATAACTAACCTAATCCTGTAGTGATCTACTGGGCCAAAAGGGAGGTCATGCCTTTATACTCTTCTCACACAATGACCGCATTAATAACCTTACCAGCTTTACGGTACAGAATTAATTGTGTATGGCCTCAAACTGTCTTAAAGATCTAGTCTTCAAAATGGTGTACATCCCAGACATATTGACCTCTTTATATAAAATACAGATAGTGAATATTTATACATATATAAACGTAATCACTTATTTAATTAATTTATTGTATTTCATATTGACTTCATTGTAATAAAAAATATGTTATAACTCATATGTACATTATGCCGGGCAGCTATGTTAATATGTATATATATATATATATATATATATATATATATATATATATATATATATATATATATACTTTTTTATTTAGTACGTAGTATGTATTTTGTAATTGTTAGTACTTGTACTCAGGAAGCTAGTGCAGATATAAATAAGAATTTCATTGTACAGTGCAACTGCTTTTTTTTTCTCTGTGCGTATGCCATTAAACCAACCATTGAACAACCACCATTCAACAAATACAATCAGCCAGCCTGAGTATCTGTTTGCTAACTCTGACACTCCATGCCTGTTTGTTCCTCCAAAGTTCTTCATTATTTTTTTTTCATGAATGAACAACACATTTGTCTTACAAACATATATGAACTGTCTATAGAGAGAGTCCCAATATGATTTTTGAACAGTGTATATGTTAGAGTTGTGAAATTTAGGATAACATTCTATAATAATAGTTTTGTTCATTAGTGTAGCACTGTCGTGTTACCATTACAGATGACTGTCATAGCAGATGCCATAAAATTTAAAGTCATGACAGTTTACGTCCCATGCTAGTGAGTCATGACAAATACCAATTATTACAGTACATAATCTTAGATGACAACTTATGACAGCGTATAACCACTGACGTGGTTAGTTCTGTGTTATGGAGCATTGCTATAACACTTATTAGGCCAGCGTTGTCAATTATTTTCTACTGAGTATACAGTATGCTAATGGTGTTTACGTTATTTGCATTGCGAATTAGAAAATATATTTGAGGTGTAGTAATTTTTTTAAATTTAGATTTTATTTCAGTGGTCTTTTTACATTCTCCTTCTTCTACATTCTTCTTCTGTGAAACATATAAAACATGGAGAGATCATGTTCAGTTATTGTGCTTCCAAATATATGTATATATATATATATACATAAACAATATTATTATTATTATTATTATTATTATTATTATTATTATTAATTATTTCTGCACTATTAGTATTATTATTACTTTCCTGTACTTGTAATGTTTTCCTCCTCCCATGAAATACTTACATATGCGTTTCCACTCCACTGCTAAGATACATCAAACTACATCACAAAGTCAAGTTTAAACCACCACTACTCAGTTGCATTCATGCATGAATTTTATTATTGTGCTGTACTGGAAATCAAATGAGACTGTAACTTAGCACCGCTTCTAAAACAGTTTCCAGACACAAAACTTACATAACACAACAGTCACACTGTTCACTGTCACATACCAGATGGGTTCAAATGAGACAAGGAACAATATTCTTAGGGCACATAAGGGCAACATTCCTCTTACAAAAATACAAAAGTAAATAAGTAATAAGTAAAATAAACACACTCTGTCTTTAATGGCTCATCTTAATTAGTTTAAATACTGCTGTCTGATACAACAATGAAGGGAAATTTCACCAACGTGACAAAACCAGCCATCCTGTTTCTAATATTTTGGCATTTTTCTTTGATGCAGCTTCACTTCATAAGCCGTAGCAAGTGAACGCATGTATACACTACATTGGATGACCTTCAAACGTGGCAGCTAGCTAGCTAGTTAGTTGTCTAATTTGTCTTAACAGGATTTGCAGCAGGAACACAATAACGTAATTACTGGGGTGTCGTGACCGTCTCGTCCTAAAAGGTCTGGGGATGTTCCCTGCTGCAGTGTCTCTATTTTAAAAGCAGCTGTAAGGCCTGATTCACTGTGAACGTCACAGGGAGAAATCCAATAGCTTGTCGCTGTTTAATGACACAAGCTAAAACTGTGCTAACTTATGGGATCATGTTAATGGTTTTCCAGGCGCTCCACATGCAATAGGAGCCCTTAAGAAAGTCACTTACTGTCCGTTGGTGAAATTGCCCTTCAGCATTGTACCATTAAAGTGACGCTTGCATATTCTAAACAGCCTAAACATTCTGGAAAGATACAAATGATAGAGTTAGATACATTTCTACTTACTAACCCTAACCCTTACCCTAACCCTTACCCTAACCCTAGATGTTGTACAATCAGTTATTCAGATTTCTCTAAACATTTTGATACAACAGTCACTGGAGCTACAGCAAGTGTAGGAAATTTGTTACAACTATAAATGAACTTACATCAGTTACATCAAATGAACTACACCGACCACCGAAAGTTTGGAGACACCTTACTTTCTTTTGACATTTGAATTTGACATTTGAACTTATTGTTACTTTTTAATAAAGTAAATTTCCATTCATGCCATTTAGCTGATGCTCTGATCCTGAGTGACTTACAGGTCAATCATATTACAGGTAGGTCAATGTAGTGTTAGGAATCTTCCCCAAGAACTCTTATTGGTGTAGCACAGCATAGTCACCCAGACCAGACAGGAACTCAAACCCCAATTTTCCACAAGGGGTTGTAGCTTATTGCCAGGCAGTGGTGTTATTCATTGCACCTCACCACCAGAAAGTAAGCTGCTAACTTGAAATGCTTTGAATATGCAGGAGCTTCGTTAGCTCATACTGAGAACCTCTTTGTCCAAAAGTGGGCAATAATAATCACAAGGAGATAAAAATGTTGCCGCTGTCGGAACAAAAACATATATTACGTATGCATTTAGAAAAGCAAGGTGTCTCCAAACTTTTGCCCTGCAGCATAGATCATTATACCAATGTGTAATGTAAATCGAAGGCTGTTCAGGTTTGCAGAGGGACAAATGAATACATAAGCCACATAGTTTCCACACCCACTCAGGACTCCACCCAAGCATGGCATGATGTTTTTTCAATATTGAGCAGAGGTATGAGATTCAGAAATCAGCATATCGTCCCCATGCTCCTTTTTAGGGATCGCTGAGGGAGAAGTCCTGTGGATATGTATCCAACCTAGTGTGGCTTTATCTCGTCATCCATGCCCTGTTGTTGATTTTGTATCCAACAGCTGGGGTTCGCGTCCAGGCTGAGGAAGTCTTTGACCCAGGGGTCGCTCTGGGCACCCTCCAGGAACTCCTCCAAAGAAATGTCACCTACGACAGCAATGCACACGTGACAGGGTGATGAGTTCATAGTTTTTTTCTTTATTTGTTTATTCGGCTTGTAATAATTGGTGAATTGGTGAAATACATGGCAGCAAGTCAATGGAAAACTAAGTCTTGATCTCAGGACTAATGCCAGCCCTTGGATTAAGCTAGCACAATGGGCTTAAAAGAGATTCCAAAGGTCGTACAAGAAGCAGAAAGTCAAGTCAAGGGGAAAAATTGCAGTCTCTGCTTCGCTAAGAGACAACTTATGTTAATAGACTAAATCTATAGAACATAACACTGAAGAGGCCTTTGATGTCCATTAACTTGGACTGTCCCTCACAATACCAGTCTTAAATCACATTATCTTCATTATTCTAGCCATTATCCAGTTACTTTAATACAAGAAGATTCTTTGAGCACTATAATACTCTATCCCCCAAATCTAAAAGACTAAATATAGGATGATCTCAGACCTAATTTAAAGATTTATACCATCTTTTACATTAAATACATTTGCTTTGATTTCCATTGACCATTTACAATACTCACCATCATGATTCTCATCGATGCGATCAATTACCCGTTCACATACTTCGTCCACGGTAAGGTGGTTCCCACTCTCATCTGTGACATTGCCTAGTTTGATCTTGTAAATGATCTATAGACACAACACATATGACACAAAATGTTACAGATGGGCCCAAGTGCAAAAGGTCCTGGTCCCTACATGAATGCATGTTTTACATTACATATTTTGAAGAAGTCTTAAACAATGTCTCCCATCCTGGTCCTCAGAGTCCCTCAGATGTTCCACAATTCAACTTCACTTTTTTGTGTAGCAAACTGGGTTGGAGTAAAAATGTGGACTGTCTAGGAGCCTCTGAGGACCTCTGAAACCTATTCCAGCTTCCAACATGCATTAGCTAAACTGTCTAACTGGATATTGATGTGCTTGGGAGGGTGGGACAAAATAAGTATGGACTGAGTGTTACAGAAGGTGAGGGTTGGTAAAGAGATCTCTAGAGCAGTTCTAGTTACCCACTTGCTGTACACCAGCTCCTAGCATACCTGAACCAAACCTAAATACCTGGTAAGGTGTGTTGGGAACTGGGGAGCAAGACCATGGGGCATGTGGTCAATGAAGACTGGTTTAAGAGCCACTGCTTTAGAACTGTGGTTCTCAAATTGGTTCTCTTGGACCACAGTTTGTTTTAATCCAAAATCGCAATGCATAGGGACAGATCAAACATCTGGGCCATTTAGGGGACCTTAACTGTTTGAGACCCACTGCTCTCAAAGGCTTTAGATAAATTTCAGTAGGGTTAATAGTTATTAAGGCTGCTTTAGCTCATGCCAATTTGAGTCCACCATGTTGGACATACCCTGATAATGCGTGCTATCTCATCTCCGTCCAGTCGGCCATTGCCATCATTGTCAAAAACTTTAAAGGACCACCGGAGTTTATCTTCCAGCCTCCCTCGGAGGACAAGGTGGAGAGCTGCCACATATTCAATGAAATCCAGTGTGTTGTCCTGTTAAAAAATACACCCATATGAGCAATAAGTATTAACACCTTTAAGTCAATGGCTACGTCCTACCTAGGAGACAGGTTACTTACCCCGTTCTCATCAAACGATCGAAACACATTGTCCAAATACATGGAGGCTGGATTCGGCCCACTTTTAACTCCAAAAATCTTCTTGAATTCATGGAGATATAGAGACCCACTTGGACACTTCATAATAAAAGACTTGTACAGACTCTGGATTTCAGAGAGCTCCATGTCCTCGTAAGACTCTGCCTGACCCATGTCAAAAAAGGTCAAAGTTAAGAAGAAAAAATGAAAGTTATTGTAGGCTATACTCCTAATCTGTAAAAGGAGGCCTCTGCTTCGGCTTGAAATCTTCTATGCCCACTTGTTCATTGATGGCATGTTGTCCCCTGAGGAGTAGTGTCCACTGTGAGCTTGCTGTGACTCTGCAGCAGAGGAACCAGTCAAACGGTATTTAGAAGCGTCTTTAATCTTTAATCTGTGACCAGGTGATCAGATAAATTCGCCTGCACACACAAAGTCAAAAGCCCCCTGTGCCCTACAGTTAATCAAAAGCGTCATGGAATCCCTGGTGCAGTGCGTAGGTCAGGAAAAGCTCTACATGTGCTCAGGAAATCCTAGTCCCTACGTCACACCACAGCTCTACATGCGCTGTCTGACCTACACTAGTTCTGTCTCAGAGCCAAGGACACAGCGGAGGTAGCTAGCCTTTTGCGTCAATTAAGGCTGTCCTACTTTATAAGATCCTTCGAATGCAACCTTCACTTCTGAGAATTCAAAATTGCTTAGGACCATATCCTTCCTATCACCAGGGGTTCAAATTTGGTCCCTCAAGTGGGGAGGGACCAAATGTAGGTTGACTGTTCACATCAAACTAGGTGAATAAACCTTTTCAGTTTAAAGCTACAATATTGTCATCATATCTAATGGCTCTAATGGTACATCCATATACAACTAGTGACATGAATCGAGCATAACACAAAGAAGAATATTATAGGCAAGGATTTGCATTGACTGTACATATAAAAGCATTTACGGCAAATGTGGTGCACAGTGGAAACACAGGGATATCTGTAAGTGAACTTAGAATTTTGATATTCTACGTTAAAATAGGTTAACGTGTGCTTTACAGGCAACAAACAAATATAGCATTTTTTGTTAATTTTAGGGCACAATTTCTATTTACTTGCTGATTGTAGCAAACAAGGAAATAAAGAAACAAACAAAACAATATGTATATTGCAGCGGTCCTTGTAGCTCCATTTTTGTGAGTTTTGAACAATAGTAAAATAAATGGTTTGTGTGCATTTTTATAAGCAACCAAAATGTATTTGGAAAAAAGTCAAGTAATTTTTTACTTACATTAAAAGTAAAGTATGTTTTGTTTCACTGCAAAATTCTCCTTTCTGAGTTATGATTTGGAGTTGTTCAGGCAGCAGTGATATGTGAAACGTGGTATTAATGTTGCACAGTGCACTTTCTAAATTAAATACAGCAAATAAACCAGAACTGTATTTTCACTTGTAAAACGTTTAATCAGACTCCTCTAAGTAAACAGGTAATCCCTCAGTACCAACTGACTCTCTAAAAGGGAGATTCCCAAATGTACAGCATCTACCAGATGCCATAATTGGAGTTACACCACAGCTCTTTAGCACCTCAGTCATTCTGAATGAAGGCATAGAGAGAGCTTTATATAATAATAAGCGGGAATATTAATATATGACAAGCCAGCACTCTGAATGTAGAATAATAAGCCTATCAACCACATAATGGCACATAAAGCGATCTGGTTTCCAGGTAACATGGTAAGATTTTATAACACATTGTTTATAACACATAGTTATCATAGTTAATAGAGCAAGAAAAAATTAATAGCTCCGAATTAATACTTGACTCACTATTAGTAATTATCAAAGAATACTGGTCAATTACCGTGTAATATTGATATAGTGTTATAGATAATTACAGCTCATATCAATAGGCTTGTACCTCAAGAGTTCTCAAGTGGGCTCAAGTACTTACTGAATATATGGTTCACTTTTTCTTTTTGCATTGGATATATGGTAACTCCACACATGCTGATTATTTTCCGTACTTGTTTACTGTAAGGAATATGAGTGAATTCAGTATTTCATATCGTCGCTGTCCAGAGAAAAAACATGTATCTCCATTTTTGTTGATTTTTACTTTTATGCCTCATTTGATCACATGGGCTATTGTTTACACTGTGTGGAAAGTTCACAAAGAATGGACCAACAGGAATGGCCAAAAACTGTTTTGAAAGACACCTGGTTCCATTGACTCCCATTCAAATGAAATGAGGTTTTTGGCCTCTCCTGTAAAGTTGCTATTTTAGAGATACCCGTTTTTCTTTGGACAGCGACGATATCTTTAATAATATAGTTTAATGCAAAAGTGTTGGATTCAGTGCTGCATGGCTGCTGTCCGAACAAAACTTTGCATCACCCTTAAATGAGAAAAGGACCAGGAACAAAATGTTTCATTTTTAATGCAGGTCAGGGGAAAGAATACCTTTAGGTAATTTCTTTTAGTTCATCCATCATGATATGGGCACACAACGTAAAGACCACTTTCAAATCACCTCAGAAAGTGACAACTGAGTATTAAAGTTTTTTCCATCATCATCAATACACTACAGTCAAACTTAGAGTAGAGTAAAATACAGTAAAACTATGAGTTAAAGTTTGTAAACCAATTTACAGCTAAAAAGTTTCCATTCCGTAAGCCAATCAGAGCACAGCAGCGTCCAGCTCCAAAGATGTTACAGATCAGGCTTGATGGGTTCAGACAGTCGGCGTGGGAGGTGGAGATGCGGGTGAGGTGTGAGCGCACACACATAGCTTAAACACTTGGCTTATTTGTTGTGTCTGTTCAGTTTAAGTGTATTAAAGAAAACAGTTACTGAGCTGACTCCTGTGGAAACTTAAAAGTGTTTGATGTTTTAAAAATGGAAGGTAAGCAAACTAATCTACTGGATACTGTAGTATTTTAGCAAGTCTCTCATTTGTAGCCTGATATGAGAAGATGTGTGATGGTTGCTAGCTTGAAAAAAGCACATCTTGTGCTCGCAGTAATGAAGGGCATGACTGTTCGGCATGCAGGCTTTATTATTTAGTAGTTCTGTAGGAGGGATGAAAAACCTTTTTATTCTATAGCAGTTATTAAGGTAGCAAAGTAAAGAATGTCTATTAAAAATAAATCATTTCAGCCAGTCAAACAAGTCATTTCACTTTACAAGCTCGCTCCGCATCAGTTAATAATTCTTCAGGAGAAGTAAAACGTATGATGATCAGTAATTATTGATTATTGATTACGTAATAGTCCTAACCAGTGACAAAATAAAAGAACATCTTAACCAAGTCAATATGTAAAACTCTTTAATTTTTGTTTATTTAATAATAAGTTACCCTGACTACTGTTACTGAAGCCATGAAAGACCAAGCATTGCAGTGACTGAATGACACAGAAAGGAATGACATATTTTTCTAAACATTTGTGTTTTATTGAATTATGTTTTCCACCAAGAAATGCAGCTTCCTTACTGCATGGTGTTGTGCCAAGCCATCACAGACTGCTAAAAGAGGATGAGAATATTCACAGTTGCCAAACACTGTACATTGCTGTCATTTCCTCCTGATGCATTGCTGCAAAACCTTGAAATTTCCTAAAGGATATCAGGAGGAAGAATACTTCAATAGAACCAGATTCTTTTCCAAACACTTGTCTCATTTGTTGTGTCCAGTTTAACTGTATTGAAGAAAACAGTTATTATGAGCTGCTGAAATTATGCCTGTAGAAACTTTTCACAACTTAGAAGTGTTTGAATGTTTTAAAAATGGAAGGCAAGTAAACGATTCTACTAGACTCTGTAGTATGTAATAGCAAGTGTCCTGTTTGTAGGCCATAAACACAAACCTTTTATTTCCTAAAGGATAACTGGTGAAAGAATAAACATTCTTTACTTTCCATGTAAATCAGTGGAACAGGTTTTTTTTTCCAAACACACACAAAAAGTTTATTATTGAGTTGTTGAAATTATACCTGTGGAAACTTTTCACAAAGTAAAAGTAAGGTAAAGGTAAGTAAACTATTAGATGATGTGCTATGTAACAGCAAGTGTACCTTTTGTATGTCATACAATACAATACAAACCTTGTATTTTCTAAAGGATAACAGGAGAAAGAATACTCATACTGAGAAACCAGACTTTTTTCCAAAATCTGAAAAATGGTAAAAATGGAGATACAGCAGTTCTAATAATCTAATAATAAAGCAACAGTGCATGTGTGTTAGAAATCGCTTAGGATTCAGTCACATCTGTGCAGTATTTGCATGTAGAAGCCAGAATTACTTAAATTACATGTTTCGTTAAATAGGAAGGAGGGAGCTGTTTTGGATTCAGCCTGGGTTTCATGCTACTTAACGCCGATCAGACTAAAAAAAGGCCGTGTAAACTGTGATAGACATTTCAGTGACATAAAGTGACATATTACTTTATATATTATATTGCAGTTTAGTTTATGAGCCTAGTTGTAGTTATTAAAATAAGCTGTCATTCAACAAAAGGCTAGTTTTATTTAGTTTTATGCATTTGAGATATTCAGTGTGCTTTTTGTGACCATGACAACAGTCTACCACTAGGAGGCCCAGGTAACTTAATAATAAGATAAGATAAGATAAGATAAGATAAGATAACACTTTATTGATCCCGAAGGAAATTGCAGTGTCACAGTTCTGTACATATTGCACAAGTAAGACATACATTATTACAATAAAAAGGGCAGAGGTTACAGAAGAGCTATCAATCACAAAATGTCATAAATTAAAATAACAGAAGAGTCTATGTGCATATAAAAGTGTTCTATGAAGGATGTACATAAATTAATCAGAATAAATAAATAGAGATGAATTAAGGAGATTTGTCTATATACATACTGATAATAATAATTTAATTAAGTGAATTCCTTTCTAGTACCACAGTGTTGTTCTGACCTTAGAACAGGTGTAAGCTTCAGCCATGGGCACATAGTGCTGGTGTTGAAGTTCAAGGCCAGAGCTTGTTTTTTGTCAGGTGATCTGATTAATTGGCCCACAAACCTTCTAAAAAGACCCCAAGGCCCTACAGTTAATCAAAACTGTCACTGAATCCCTGCTGCCCTAAGCATATTAACCAAAGCCACACATGTATTTGGCGAATTCCCAGACGACAAGCTGGTCTCCAGTAATGACCTAATCAATATATCAGTTGGCTGATTAAACTGCCCAGTATCGGAAATCTGCAGTGTTAACAGCAAAAACTAAGGATGACATCAAAAATTTACACAACATCTGTTGTAAACAGCGCTATATAAATAAATGTTGACTTGACTTACACCCTCATGAGTAAATGCATTTTCTTGCAACTTGACAGTTATGTGAAGTAATTCAAAAACAAAGTTTTATGACCATATTAGATTTTTCCAACCAGGTTTGCAGCTCATATTTTTGTTCATATTTGCATATGTGTAGCTTTGCTTTATACTTTTCCACAAATCAATAGCCTGACTACTAGGAAACAATGAATAGTGTAACTGCATAACTCAAGACTATGGCTGGCTAAGAGCAAAGTATAAACAGTGATATAAGCAGCCATTTAAACAGTTGTTAGCAATCTCCGCTTCCAGATTCACAATATGTAAATGAATTAAGACTTAATGTTTAAGTACTGACGATCATATTATCAGTGAAGCACTCTGTTAGTTTACTCAAGGCAGCTGGCATATAAAACTGAAATGGAAAACATAAAATTTATATTGTATTGCTTATATTGCTAATGTTGGGCTAGCTACTAGCATAGCCAGTGATGAGTTCTGCTAGGAGTTCTCATAGGACTAAGCAGGATCCCTGGGAAATGCAACCCTCATTGCCGAGGGGCTATACGTAGACCCAC
The DNA here is from genome assembly GCA_024036415.1 of Prochilodus magdalenae. Taxonomy (NCBI): domain Eukaryota; kingdom Metazoa; phylum Chordata; class Actinopteri; order Characiformes; family Prochilodontidae; genus Prochilodus; species Prochilodus magdalenae. The sequence continues at coordinate 202,835 of JAMWET010003847.1, forward strand.
AGAATAAGCATATTCGTTTTAGAATAGTTACTGGATAATTCATTACAGTGGATTAATTTCATGATAAATTTCATGAAAACTTTCAAGGGGACATTCTGGCCTCAAATTGGCTTATAGCAGTAGCACAGCACTGTATACATCGACTTCACTGGACACAACTGGATACAATTATGTATCGTATAAATAAATCTGTGTTTCATTGCTACAGCATCCAGCATGAATTACACACACACATATAAGCCATTCTCTTCACTGAGATGATGTTGGGAAAACTGTTACTACAAATATTTAGCGGGACAGAGCTATTTGAATCAGCCTGTCCCCAGAATACACTGTATTGACAAAAGTAATCACTCACCCATCCAAATCTTTGAATTCAGGTGTTCCAATCACTTCCAAGCACCCAGGCATGCCAACTGTTTCTAGACACATTAGTGAAAGAATGTGTCAGGAGCTCAGGGAATTCCAGCATGGCACCGTGAAAGGATGCCACCTGTGCAACAAATCCAGTTGTGAAACTTCCTCACTACTAAATATGTTCAACTGTCTGACCCAACCCGATAGAACCTTTGGGATGAATTAGAGCAGAGACTGTGAGCCAGGCCCTCTCATCCACAATCGGTGTCTGACCTCTCAAATGTGCTTCTGGAAGAATGGTCAGAAATTCCCATAAACACATTCCTAAACCTTGTGGAAAGGCTTCCCCGAAGAGCTGAAGCTGTTATAGATACAAAGCTTTATTAAACCTTAAGGATTAGGAACATGTTGTCACTCAAGTTTATATGTGTGTGAAGGCAGACGAACAAAAAATACTTTTGGCAATATTGTGAATTAATGATATACATGAGGCCCAGCTGAGATCTATGTGTATCGCAGAGCACAATAGCACAGCAGCAGAAAAACAGAGAGCACAGCAGGAGATGAGACAAGCCATAAAGCATGCAGATATAAGATGTAAAACAAGTGGAGTGAGGATAGAATGCAGGGAGCCTAGAGTAGTAAAGAGAGGGAGGCTGGGAGGAAGTAGGCATAATTCAAAGTTTTGTTTTACCTTTGGGCCATTTTCAGGCTTATATCTGCTTCACACATGACTGAAACAGTGATATCACTTAAATAGTTCAGAGATTTTATTTGCAGTTAAGGGTATCTGTGCATGTCTATGTCAAATCTGTCCCAAGTGACCTAATGTGGGGTCCCAAGACACCACATGCAAATTAAACAATGGTTTTGGCACACTGTATATCTTCTAGGCCAGTCAACTGCTATCCCCCCGCTCTGCTTCTCGCAGCAGGATATCCCAATTTCAACATTATGAAAAAGTTTAATCATAAAGCACTTTTCATACTTTTACAAAACACAGTTAGGACAAATATAAAATAACTAAAGCTAGGAGGATAGAAGTTAAAGCATGATAGGATTTAAAAGAAATGAAACATTAAAGATTAGGATAGGATAGTAAAGTGCTATATACAGTTATGACTATAATTAGTTTTGGAGCCTCTCTTTAAGCTTTAGAGTAAATGAGGCTGTTGTGTTACTTTAGGCTGTTGCCTTTAAGACTGATCTACGATAAATGAGCTCTGATTAGCTGTTTTGTATTGTGCCTGTTCAAAAAAGCACTCTGAGCTGAAACACTGTATGAGTGGATAAATAGGTGGACTCATGGAAATGAGTTGGTTACTGTGACATCACAGAAACAATGAATTTAAAACAGACTGCTTTTGCAGCATCTCGTCTCATATTATCTCATTTTTTAATGTTTCTTAAATGTATTGTAATAATCACCTTATATATATAAAGACTTATTCTCTCAGTATTTTGGCTTAGTGTCTGAAAGTAGTGACTATATATGCACTGTACTGCTTTAACAACACATAATAGATCCTCCACCAGCTCACCTGCAAAATACACGATGCAGAAGGACAGTAGTGTACATGATGCACTTGGTATACAATGAATCTTGTGTCGTTTGATGAACTCCTGTGCTACTTCAATGATTGTGGAAAACAGCATGCAGTGGCATCACTGCCACCTACTGCCCATTACCTGAACCTGCTGAAGGAAATATAGTAAGAATTCTCCATTTAAAAATATAAATAAATAAATAAATAAATAAACAAACAAATAAATAAATAAATAAATAAATCTTTTACTCATAATACATCTATGAGAGATACTTTCACATGTACATAAAGGTGTGTCACTAGTTAAATAATG
>JAMWET010003848.1:0-12500 GCA_024036415.1 Prochilodus magdalenae
ATAAGAGAGAAGAAAGGATTGAGAAATAGAATCACAAAGAAAGAAAGACATATTTACATATTATTACAAATAATTAAAGAAAGAAAGAATAAAAGAACAAAACAAAAAGAGAGGGAGGGGGGACGATATAAATGTGGTGGTGAGTTGGTAAAGGATAGCAGGAAGGAGGAAAACATGACGGAACATCAGCAGGCATGAGGACAGAGCCTGTCAAGTGACACCCTCATGTCCACCCTGGAGGGTCTGCACAGAACACCCACGATCCTCCAGCCTGTTACCTGTACCAACACCTGCGGAACACCCGCAGCGCCCTGCAGGGTCTTACCTGTACTCCAGTGATCCTGACGCACTGGTGTAGGAACCCAAATCTGAAAGAGAGAGCCCACAGTGAGCTGAACCGGCCAATCACACTGCTGGAACAAACCTGGATCAGTAATAAAGAGTGTTTATCATTCATAACCACACATACTCGTTATCCACACAGTCAAACACACCGCACACGGGACCGCACACAACCGCACAGGACCGGTCACTCCGAGTGACCACAGGACCCAACACTGGGACAGAACATGTTAGCGCTATGCTAAAGGGCTCGGAGGACCACTGCTGCAAAATACTACATACACCCCTCATCCACAGAACAGCCGCACCCAGAGGGAGGTGTGGGGGAGTGCAGGTGTGTTGGGAAGGAAGATAAAGGGGACCAGGATCAATAACTGATGATAAATTTAGACTGATATGATCAATATTTATTGAGCTACACATACAGAAGTCTGTCTCTCAGTATGGCGTCGGGCGGGGGGGGGGGGGGGGGGGGGGGGGCCGTGTTCGCTAACCCAACACGCCAGACGTCTCGGTATGGAGCTGTAGAGGTTCCTGATGGAGTCCTGTGATAATCCATCCCATGCAGCTTGAACATCCTCACACAGTTCCTGCAGATGGTGCGGTAGGGGTGGAGGTGGAGGGACACCAGGTCTTCTGGACGTGTGACGACAAACCGTTCATCTCGGTGCTGACCACGGTGCCTCCACACACGGATTCGTTGGGCGTCTCCACCAAGACTAAAGCGGGACTCGTCACTGAAGATGACCCGCTGCCATTCTGAGTCACTCCATGACAGTCTGGTACGACACCACTGCAGTCTTTGGTGACGGTGACGTGGTGTTAAGGACAGTCGTGGTAACGGTCTGTGTGGGTGTAGTCCTGCGTGGTGCAGCCGTCTGCCGATGGTGCTGCACTAACAGGACGACTCATGAAGGACACCACTGCTTGCTGGAGGTCTGTAAGGGTGGTACACCCCAAGCTTTACTCCTGTTGGTTGACTCCATCTGGGTGCAGCTACTGTTTCGATGATGAGTGTATCTCTGTCCATGTGATGAAACTGAATAACTGCATGTACTACTTAACAGACAGAACCAGAAGGGGAACCGAGGTACAGTACAAGGAGAACCGAGTATGTTTTAAGGTCCTGGGTTCTACATTCCCATTGTTCCACTCTCTAAACAAAGCCGCCTCCCAGCTCTCCGATGACTGACAAAGCCCTGCATGGAGAACTGTCTACAGGCCGTCGGAGCGTCGCGGCAGCTGTGGAGTGTAAGCGGAGTGCTGATGAGGATCAGAGCTGGAGCATAAAGCCAGCGGGAGTAGAGAAACAACCGGAGAGAGTTTCTATTCCTGACAGAGCGGGGAACTGATACGGCTTACTGCACAGTATTCCCACAAAGCCCCACTCCTCTGTCTCCTTCAGCAATAATGGGAAACAGCGTCTCCGTTTACAGCGCAGGGAGCTGCAGCTCCACCACGGGAAGCTGGATGGCCTTTCCAGATGGTGCAGCGGCCGGCTGAATGCCTCCATTCAGCAACTGTGTCCTCCTGTCTGCCCCTCTGGCCTGAACACGGGGTCTGGAGGTTGAGCCTAGTCTGTGTTAATGAGGAGGCCAGGTACTGATGTTGAACATTGCTGTGAGGATCTGATAGAGTATTACTGAGGTCAGGTACTGATGTTGAACATTGCTGTGAGAATCTGATTGATCATTAGTGAGGTCACCTACTGATGTTGGAACATTGTTGTGAGGATTTGATTGAGTATTAGTGAGGTCAGGTACTGTTGTTGAACTTTGCTGTGAGGATCTGATTGATAATTAGTGATGTCACCTAATGATGTTGGAACATTGCTGTGAGGATTTGATTGAGTATTACTGAGGTCAGGCACTGATGTTGGAACATTGTTGTGAGGATCTGATTGATTATTCCTGAGGTCAGGTACTGATGTTGGAACATTGCTGTGAGGATCTGATTGAGATATAAGAGAGGTCAGGTACTGATGTTGAGCATTGCTGTGAGGATTTGATTGAGTATTACTGAGGTCAGGTACTGATGTTGAGCATTGCTGTGAGGATTTAATTGAGTATTACTGAGGTCAGGTACTGATGTTGAGCATTGCTGTGAGGATTTAATTGAGTATTACTGAGGTCAGGCACTGATGTTGAACATTGCTGTGAGGATCGGATTGAGCATTAGTGAGGTCACCTACTGATGTTGAACTTTGCTGTGAGGATTTGATTGAGTATTACTGAGGTCAGGTACTGATGTTGAACATTGCTGTGAGGATTTGATTGAGTATTACTGAGGTCAGGTACTGATGTTGAACATTGCTGTGAGGATCTGATTGAGCATTAGTGAGGTCACCTACTGATGTTGAACTTTGCTGTGAGGATCTGATTGAGTTTTAGAGAGGTCAGGTACTGTTGTTGAACTTTGCTGTGAGGATCTGATTGATAATTAGTGAGGTCACCTACTGATGTTGGAACACTGTTGTGAGGATCTGATTGAGTATTCCTGAGGTCAGGTACTGATGTTGAACATTGCTGTGAGGATCTGATTGAGCTTTAGAGAGGTCAGGTACTGATGTTGAACATTGCTGTGTGGATTTGATTGAGTATTAGTGTTTTGCTCCATTAAGCCTCAACAACCACTGGCTTTCTGTTAGAGGGTTCAGACTGGACTGGACAGAACAGAACGCAGGGAGGTTCTTCAGTCCCTCCACCAGAACATACCCAGCTCAGACAGCCTTTTAGAGACACGCACAGGGGGCACTTACTTTATCACACACACATTACTCTATCAAGACTTGGCCCGAGGCCGAACATCCGTTTAGTAACAACAGGGGGCGCACAGGAGGGGGATCCACAGGCAGCAGGCATTCTGGGAGTTGAGCTTGTTTACTTACTGGCAGCCTCCTCATCCTCACTGGATGAAGAGCCAACAGCAAACAGAGTTTTAGATTTGGGCAGGATTGGAGACACGCTGAAGGAGAAGCTGATTCGCCGCTTGGGTCGAGCTCGTCCAATCACTGCAGAGTTCCACGGGGGCGGGCAGAAAAGAGACCACAGCAGGGGTTACTACAGCACAGGCGGCTAGTGACGGTGCGACTCCACTCCCAATGCCAAACAAGACAGTGCACCAGCACACCGTGAACACCGTGCTCCATCCAGATCCGGAAAAGGGAAACACAAGACTCCAAGTCCAGTTACAGCAGGCCGAAAGAGGAGGGAAAGATCCACACCCCAGACCCAAACCCCTGCCGTGAGCAGGACAGGCATCAAACCTCAGGACGACACACGGGTGGATGTGGACAGACACTCACACACAGACTGACGGAGAGACAGAGGAGGTGATGGTCCAGTCTGAGTTTCCCCAAAAGCAACCCAGCTCTTTAATTAAAACTGCTCGGAGCAACACACTGGGAATACAACGGGAATTCCACCCCCTTCCCTCCATTTCCAGATGGTTCAGTCATTTAAATTTAAGGTGCAGAGAAACTTCCATTTTGGTGGTGATGGGAACCAGGGTTCTCCATATCTAGAACACACCTATAGACACTGTACTGACTATCTAAACCACCAGTGAACCTACACGTGTCTTCTGAGTGTGTATGGAATGTTGGTGATGAAAATCTGGAAAACCTGGAAATACTAAGTTCCTTTGGGGGACTATTTGACCTCACAGCGCCCTGCAGCATGTATCCCTCCACCATGAATGGAGTTTAAGGCTGAGATCTTCTCCACCCTATCATAAACAGCGTCTCAGACATCAGGCAGCGTATTCAGAACCCCCTCATGTAGGAACTTCCTGTGAGGGGGCTTTTAGAGGGGACGTCTGGTTACCTTCACCACCACTGTACACAGTTCTGAATGCACGTCGGATCAATAAGAGCACACAATTAGTCCAGATTAACTGGAACTGGATTCATAACTTCACCTCGTCATACTAACGGATGGTGCTCTACTGTCTGATGTCAGGAAACAATATATATTATGACGTTAGCTTCATAAAAACTTCCTGAAGTATCGGGACATTAGGTTTTGCCTTATAACATGATTGTCCCTACTGTAGCAGTGGAGCTACGAGGCTAATGCAGCTAACATGGCACTGGAGGTGTATACACCACCCATTAGCATAGCGCTAGCTGCGATGCTGCGTATCTGTTAGAAGGCTTGATGATGTGGTTTGTCATGTGGCTTGATTAGCTATAAACATGCCCTTAAGGAGGGACTAAATTAGCCTCGAGGTCGGCTGCTATCTCCCTCTGATCTCCCACTTCAGTGTCACTTCTAAGACACACGGAACCAACCTCAAAATAGGGAGTACCTCCAAGGGCCCGCACACAGCTGAGTGTCTGAGGTGTAATCGGAGAGACTGAGAGTGGGGTTTGGGGGGAGATGGCTCAGATGTTCTTTACAGTGGTGGTGGTGATGGGAACCAGGGGTCTCCATATCTACAACACACATACAGGCTGCATTCCAAATGGCCCACTGCTATACCGCACACTGTATACGACAGTAGTATGTACTGCACACTGTATACGCCCCCTGTGTGTGGTATACGGTACAGTAACCAGTTCTGACCTACAGTGTGGTATGCTAATACAGTCACATGACCAGCTACCTCACATTTACCTCAGAGCTGTTATTACTGTAGCCACTGTTTAGAGCTAGCTGCTGCTAACGCTGCTCAGTTCACCTGAGATACGGTTAGCCTAGCTGTTAGCTCCCACCATGAAGATAGCTCCACCTGTACACTAGAACCTCTGACTGGAGTAGAACACCATCTGGGTATCTCCAGTACACTATAAAGATAGCTCCACCTGTACACTAGAACCTCTGACTGGAGTAGAACACCATCCGGGTATCTCCAGTACACCATAAAAATAGCGCCACCTGTACACTAGAACCTCTGACTGGAGTAGAACACCATCCGGGTATCTCCAGTACACCATGTAGATAGCTCCACCTGTACACTAGAACCTCTGACTGGAGTAGAACACCATCCGGGTATCTCCAGCACACCATGAAGATAGCTCCACCTGTACACTAGAACCTCTGACTGGAGCAGAACACCATCCAGGGATCTCCAGTACACCATGAAGATAGCTCCACCTGTACACTAGAACCTGTGACTGGAGTAGAACACCATCCAGGGATCTCCAGTACACCATGAAGATAGCTCCACCTGTACACTAGAACCTCTGACTGGAGTAGAACACCATCCAGGGATCTCCAGTACACCATGAAGATAGCTCCACCTGTACACTAGAACCTCTGACTGGAGAAGAACACCACCCAGGGATCTCCAGCACACCATGAGGATAGCTCCACCTGTATACACTCTAGGCATCTCCAGTGGACTACAGATCTACAGTTGGGTCTCATACTACATACCACTATTATGTAGATTCAGTACGTGAGGAGTGTAGCAGTTTTAAATACAGCCATAGGCACTTTATTAACTATCTAGAACCACCATGTAGTAAATGTTTCACAGCAAACCATTCTGAATGACTAACCCATCTGATTAATGATGAGAATTTCTGAACAGTGGGTGGAATTCCCCTTTAGGCCACTTTAGCCTCAAAGCTCCAATATGCATGAGGACCCTCAGACGTGACCTGGTGCAAGGGGGGAAACGTTTTACAGGCCTCGCTGCTTCGGGGAAGGTGTCACTGTGAACTGATCTGGGAGCAGTACTACACCTGTGAGTTCATTAACACTGATCCCAGAACAGCAGAGTGAGACCCGGAGGAGGAGGAGACAGAGTCAGGCAGACCTTCAACAGAACACACAGGCACTCACCATCCAGGTCCCTCGGGCTGATGGCGGACATGGAGATGGACTTGGTGAGGGTCTGCGGTGGGGGTGGGGCGCAGTGCCTGCCAGTCTGAACTGACCGCTAGAATGGACAACAACATACACATGTAAATAATTTGAGGAGTTAATCAATACACACGCACACTCACACATACCTACACACACACACACTCACACATACCTACACACACACACTCACACTCACACATACCTACACACACACTCACACACTCACACATACCTACACACACACACACACACACACACACACACTCACACATACCTACACACACACACACACACGCACACTCACACATACCTACACACACACACGCACACTCACACATACCTACACACACACACGCACACTCACACATACCTACACACACACACGCACACTCACACATACCTACACACACACACACACACCCGCACACTCACACATACCTACACACACACACGCACACTCACACATACCTACACACACACACGCACACTCACACATACCTACACACACACACGCACACTCACACATACCTACACACACACACACACACACACAGAGACACATACCTACACACACACACACACACACACACACACACACACACTCCCGCACACTCACACATACCTACACACACACACTCACACATACCTACACACACACACACACACACACACACAGAGACACATACCTACACACACACACACACCTACACACAGACACACACACACAGAGACACACACCTACACACACCTACACACAGAGACACAAACAGACACACTCACCTACACACAGACATACACACACCTCTATACACAGAGACACACACACACCTACATACACACACACACACACAGAGACACAGACACACTCACCTACACACAGCCATACACACACCTCTATACACAGAGACACACACACACCTACACACACACACACAGAGACACAAACAGACACACTCACCTACACACAGACATACACACACCTCTATACACAGACACACACACACCTACACACAGAGACACACACACACCTACACACAGAGACACACACACCTACACACAGAGACACACACACACACACACACACACACACACACACACACACACACACACACACACACACAGACATACACACACACACCTGGCTGTCCAGACTGCTGGCATCCCCCATGTCAGACTCCTGTTCCTCCTCGGTGAGGGACACCAGTGACCCCCTCTCCTCACTGTCCAGTCGGCCAGGGCGGCCAGGTTCGCGCTGAGATTCTGCCCGCCGTGGACTTGAGCATTTCCCCACGTCCCCCTCCGCCAGACCCTCCAGACTGTAACTGCAGGACCACCAAAAGACAAGGGTGAGATTAGACTCCTCACAGCACAGAGTAAACAAACATGAAGATTTCTGTGGGGGACTATTTGACCTCACAGCGCCCTGCAGCATGTATCCCTCCACCATGAATGGAGTTTAAGGCTGAGATCTTCTCCACACTATCATAAACAGCGTCTCAGACATCAGGCAGCGTATTCAGAACCTCCTCATGTAGGAACTTTGCGCTGACATTCAGCTTCCTATTCAAATTTTGCCATTTCACCTTAAATGGTGCAGCAATTAAAATGCCTCAGGTGGCAGCCACACTCTCTCCGCACCCTCTCAGCTCAGAGTGGAGCGGTTCTGCAGGGTTTAGCACTGCCGGGTTCTGCTGAGCTCAGAAACTGGTCTCCTCTGATGAGCCCAACACACACGGCAGCAGCTCTGCAGATGTGCAGGCCTGCACACATGTGGCTTCCACTCTGACTCCTTAGTCAGCGGATCCTTATCATGCTAATAAACCAAGCTAGCTTGTTTGGTTATGTGTAATGAAGGGGAACTCCACCAAAATACGGCACTACAGAACCATCACCATGTAAACACAGCCCCGTCAGAGTGGTTGGCTGTGACTGAGTCAGAACTGCTCACGGTGGTGGTGAATGGAACCGGACGTCCACCTCAAGCTTCCTCACAAAGGGTACTACAGGAAATGGTTATGAATACGCTGCCTGATGTCTGAGTAGGTGCGGTCAACAATAGCTAAAATATGAAATGAAGTTTTTGCGATGCTGTAACGATTCTCAACACACCATCAGTTTTTAATTAATAGTTTACACATGTAAATATTTGTGTTGTGTTTAAACCTCCGACCACTAGAGAGCAGTGCTGTAATCCACTTTAGGCTATTAGACTGCAATGTCATTTTCCTAAAATCAAATCTTAAATAATTATAACATACACTCATCATCTACAGAACAGCTGCACCCAGGAGGAGGTGTGGGAGTGCAGGTGTGTTGGGAAGGAAGATAAAGGGGACCAGGATCAATAACTGGTGATAAGTTTAGACTGATATGATCAATATTTATTGAGCTACACATACAGAAGTCTGTCTCTCAGTATGGCGATGTTGGGCCGCCGTGTTTGCTAACCCAACACGCCAGACGTCTCGGTATGGAGCTGTAGAGGTTCCTGATGGAGTCCTGTGATAATCCATCCCATGCAGCTTGAACATCCTCACACAGTTCCTGCAGATGGTGCAGTAGGGGTGGAGGTGGAGGGACACCAGGTCTTCTGGACGTGTGACGACAAACCGTTCATCTTGGTGCTGACCACGGTGCCTCCACACACGGATTCGTTGGGCGTCTCCACCAAGACTAAAGCGGGACTCGTCACTGAAGATGACCCGCTGCCATTCTGAGTCACTCCATGACAGTCTGGTACGACACCACTGCAGTCTTTGGTGACGGTGACGTGGTGTTAAGGACAGTCGTGGTAACGGTCTGTGTGCATGTAGTCCTGCGTGGTGCAGCCGTCTGCCGATGGTGCTGCACTAACAGGATGACTCATGGAGGACACCACTGCTCGCTGGAGGTCTGTAATGGTGGTGTTGGGTCAGTCAGGGACAGAGATAAGACCCTTCCTTGCTCAGGTCACATGAATCTCACGATGCCAAACCTACACAACGAGTCCTGAGTCCTTATGGTTGATTCCTTTTGGGTGCAGCTATTCTTTGATGATGAGTGTATATATATATATATATATATATTCATGCTTACAGTATCGCAGTATACCACAGTATATCTAATCACAACCTCCGCATTATGATACATATCGTATCGCCAGGTCCAACACCCAGCTCTGCGTCCGGGATGTCCTTTTACAATGGCTATGAGAGCTCTCACTGGCTTATCAGAGAGATCACACGTCAGCTAGAGGCAAGAACAGAGGAGTTTCAGAAAGCTTCTTATCTGTAAACTGCCTTCCTAAGACTCACAGAAGCCATCACCGACAACCAGCCGACCAGCCAAACAGCTCCAAGGCTCAACCAGCACACACACACACACACACAAACCGCAGAACAAGCGATCAACAGTCAGGATGAAACTACGCTTACCACTCGTCTGGCTCAGAAACATAAATGAGTATGTTGGTCATTCTGAAAGAGGAGCGAACTCTCTCCGGTCTAACTGATGCTGAAGACGCTCTGCGCCGCGCGGCTGCATCCGCCTCTGAGCGAGCGTGAGGCCAGCGGAAGTGACTGTAGGGCTTTGTCTGAGGTCTGCAAAGGATGTCCACAACACTCGGAGGAGGAAGTGGAGTCTCACACCACACAATTACACTCCATGTCGCGCACGGAGCTGCAGACGAGTGTGTGCTCTCTTGCTTCTCCATCCTGCGCGGTTCTAGAAGCTGAGGAGCCGATTAAACCAGGCGTGCACAGCACAAGGTTCCGGCACAGCTGCTTTAAACACAACACAGTCTGAGATCTGAGGTTCTACAGGTGGGTTCCCCGTCTGACGGACAACAACCGCACTGCTGAGCCAACAGGAGGCGTTCATCTCTCAGCAGAGATGGTTCTCCAAGGGTTCTTTAGTAAAGACTCTAGAGCCCACTCAAAGAACCGTCAGCAGGTCTAACAAAGTTCTGTGCATTGTGGAACGGTTCTTCAGATCGATGGGGAACATGTTGCATATGGATATATGTATAGCAACGCCGGGTCTTTCTACAGAGCGCATGCAGTGACATCACTTGGCCACCGGAAGACGTCCCCTCAGCTGGACCGCGTGCCACAACACTCAACAATTAGAACTTAGAACCCTTTGCCAGACGTGTCTGCACACAGGGGAACTCGTCTACCGCATTTAACGCATCCTTGCAGTGACATGCACACACACTAGGGGGCAGTGAGCGGTGGGCAGCACCCCGGGAGCCGTTAGGGGTTAGGCGTCCTGATCAAGGCCACTTCAGTCATGCACTGTCAGTTCAGGGGACTGAACCGGTGACCCTCTGGGTTCGCTGGCTGGTTCTCCAACCTCCACCCCATGAACTTCTGTACGGTTCTCTGGTTAACGGGCTAAACTTGCTGAGCACCCTGTTCTAGTCTAGCCACGCCCACTTTGAACGTAGAACACTAGATCTTAACGTTACAGTTACAGACTTTAAATAGAAATGTAACTGAACTGATGACCAATAAAGTATACAACCAAATCCCAGCATTCCTGGCACTAAACGGGAAATCCCTGTTTACAGACTTGATTCATATGCAAATGAGTTAGCTTCTTATTGGCAGCTTTTTTTTTTGTTTAAATATTTCCATTCCACCTTAAACGCTGCAGAGCTGACATTCTGGCACTGTATACGTTATTGCACCATACTGCTGCATCATTTAAGGTGGAAGTGGGAACTGGTCAGTCTGTATAATTCTCACTGTGAACTCCCGCTGAATCTCTGAACACAGCTCTGAACGCGGTTGGCGTTTTTACTGTACCCACACTGAACATTCACACACTGCCACTCAGTGGGCACGACTACAGTGACTCTCACACTAGCTGTGACATCACCTGCCAGCCCCAGCGGTACACTGCCTGGCCTAAAGAAGCTGCACACTCCTGCTTCGGCGCTGAGTCATGCGGTCTCTGTGGCACTGATTCAGAAACCAACGTCGCAAAGGTCTTCCCCCCAGCACATCCCAAACACTTCCAGTAGGGTCCCATGAGTCTCTGGCATTGCACTGGAATATGGCTGGGCCATCAGGGAAGAACAGACCCACTGATGGGATAACCTGGTCATCCAGTACGTTCAGGTGGTCAGCTGACCTCTGTTTATAGCCACACAACATTGCTGAGCCTCGACCTGACCATCTGAAGCCCCCCAGATCAGAACACGGCCTCCAGAGGCTTGTACAGTGGGCTCTACGCTTTCTGGGAGGATCTCCTGAGTCGCTCTGGAATAGGGTCCCTCTGATTAAGGACACAGTCGCGAGGTTCGGTTATGACAGACAGGACACACAGACACGATCACACTGCAGCACAGAAATCACCAACACGTCCACACTCTTTACCTTCTAGCATTCATTTCATCCGTCTCTGGACGAGGGACGTCTGACGGACACCAGCTCATACTACATCAGAGGGTGAAGGGCGGAGAAAGAGAGGATAGAGAGAGGGTGAGAATGATGAGCGGTCAGTTCCACCAGGTAAAGAGTGCAGCGTGACTGTTAATGATGGAAATGGTGGAATAAACCTGGAAATGGAGATCTAGATGGAAAACAGGAATTAAATCCCACAGGTATTAATCATCATCTTCCAAAAACACACGCAGAAATCTGACGGTAATAACTGTGGAGGGATTATAATCCGGTATGAATCTGCAGCGTGTGTAGCGTTTACAGTCTGACGGTAATAACTGTGGAGGGATTATAATCCAGTATGAATCTGCAGCGTGTGTAGCGTTTACAGTCTGACGGTAATAACTGTGGAGGGATTATAATCCGGTATGAATCTGCAGCGTGTGTAGCGTTTACAGTCTGACGGTAATAACTGTGGAGGGATTATAATCCAGTATGAATCTGCAGCGTGTGTAGCGTTTACAGTGTGACAGTAATAACTGTGGAGGGATTATAATCCAGTATGAATCTGCAGCGTGTGTAGTGTTTACAGTCTGACGGTAATAACTGTGGAGGGATTATAATCCGGTATGAATCTGCAGCGTGTGTAGTGTTTACAATCTGACGGTAATAACTGTGGAGGGATTATAATCCGGTATGAATCTGCAGCGTGTGTAGCGTTTACAGTCTGACGGTAATAACTGTGGAGGGATTATAATCCAGTATGAATCTGCAGCGTGTGCAGTGTTTACAGTCTGACGGTAATAACTGTGGAGGGATTATAATCCAGTATGAATCTGCAGCGTGTGTAGTGTGTACGGTCTGACGGTAATAACTGTGGAGGGATTATAATCAGGTATGAATCTGCAGCGTGTGTAGTGTTTACGGTCTGACGGTAATAACTGTGGAGGGATTATAATCCGGTATGAATCTGCAGCGT
>JAMWET010003848.1:20000-25693 GCA_024036415.1 Prochilodus magdalenae
CATTCTACTCAAATCGCAGTCTGAACCAATCAACCCAATTCCCAGTCTGAACCAATCAACCCAATTCCCAGTCTCAACCAATCCATCCAATTCTAAGTCTGAACCAATCCACCCAAATCCCAGTCTGAACCAATCAGCCCAAATCCCAGTCTGAACCAATCAACCCAAATCCCAGTCTGAACCATTCTACTCAAATCCCAGTCTGAACCAATCAACCCAAATGCCAGTCTGAACCAATCAACCCAAATGCCAGTCTGAACCAATCAACCCAAATGCCAGTCTGAACCAATCAACCCAAATCCCAGTCTGAACCAATCAACCCAAATCCCAGTCTGAACCAATCAACCCAAATCCCAGTCTGAACCAATCAACCCAAATCCCAGTCTCAACCAATCAACCCAAATCCCAGTCTCAACCAATCAACCCAAATCCCAGTCTGAACCAATCAACCCAAATCCCAGTCTGAACCAATCAACCCAAATCCCAGTCTGAACCAATCAACCCAAATCCCGGTCTGAACCAATCAACCCAAATCCCAGTCTGAACCAATCAACCCAAATCCCGGTCTGAACCAATCAACCCAAATCCCAGTCTGAACCAATCAACCCAAATCCCAGTCTGAACCAATCAACCCAAATCCCAGTCTGAACCAATCAACCCAAATCCCAGTCTGAACTATTCTACTCAAATCCAAGAAACCCGGTTTGAACCAGTACATCAAAATCGCAATCTGAAGCGTAATCCGCTCAAACTCCAAACCGAGCCAGTAACAAACGAGCAGCCGAGCCGTTCCAGCTGCCATCAGCCCATGAGCACTCTTATACGTGTTCAGTGCAGCAGGAGGGTCACGGTGACATCAGCAGAGATGAAGTCATGATTACAGCTGTGTGATTCAAAACAGCCTGAACGCCATCACCCATTACATAACACACATCTGACCACGACACCCAAACAACCGGACCACAACCGAGAACAAACACCGGCTAACGGACAGACCATACACTCACAGAGTACACAAACACCACACACACTCAGAGAGAACAAACACCACACACACTCAGAGTACACAACACCACACACACACACACACTCAGAGAGTACACAAACACCACACACTCAGAGAGTACACGAACACCACACACTCAGAGAGTACACAAACACCACACACTCAGAGAGTACACAAACACCACACACTCAGAGAGTACACAAACACCACACACACACACACACACACACTCACAGAGTACACAAACACCACACACTCAGAGAGTACACAAACACCGGCTAACGGACAGACCATACACTCACAGAGTACACAAACACCACACACACTCAGAGAGAACAAACACCACACACACACTCAGAGTTCACAAACACCACACACTCACACACAGAGAACAAACACCACACACTCACACACAGAGAACAAACACCACACACACTCACAGAGTTCACAAACACCACACACACACTCAGAGAGAACAACCACCACACACACTCAGAGAGAACAAACACCGGCTAACGGACAGACCATACACTCACAGAGTACACAAACACCACACACACTCAGAGTACAAAACACCACACACACACTCAGAGTTCACAAACACCACACACTCACACACAGAGTACAAAACACCACACACACACACTCACAGAGTACACAAACACCACACACTCAGAGAGTACACAAACACCACACACACACACTCACAGAGTACACAAACACCACACACTCAGAGAGTACACAAACACCGGCTAACGGACAGACCATACACTCAGAGAGTACACAAACACCACACATACTCAGAGTACAAAACACCACACACACTCAGAGTACACAAACACCACACACACACACTCACAGACACTCACAGAGTACACAAACACCACACACTCAGAGAGTACACAAACACCGGCTAACGGACAGACCATACACTCAGAGAGTTCACAAACACCACACACTCACACTCAGAGTACAAAACACCACACACACTCAGAGTACACAAACACCACACACACTCACAGAGTACACAAACACCACACACACTCACAGAGTACACAAACACCACACACTCACACACAGAGAACAAACACCCCACACACACACTCAGAGACACTCACAGAGTACACAAACAGTTTGAGGGACACACTCACACAGAGAGGAAAGTGACAGTAGAACAAACAAGCCACACATCTCACTCAGAGTACACAAACACCACACAACAACTCACTCCGAGAGTACGAACAAAACACCACACACACACCAGAGAGAGAGACAACACCACCACACCACCTCACGAGACCTCCACAGAGTACACAAACACCACACACACTCACACACAGAGAACAAACACCACACACACTCAGAGTACACAAACACCACACACACACTCACAGAGTACAACAAACACCACACACACTCACACACAGAGAACAAACACCACACACACACTCACAGACACTCACAGAGTACACAAACACCACACACACTCACACACAGAGAACAAACACCACACACACTCAGAGTACACAAACACCACACACACACTCACAGAGTACAACAAACACCGCACACACTCACACACAGAGACTCACAGAGGAGATCTATTGAGATCACACACACTCAGAGAGAGAGAGCGATGTGTACCGGACAACACCCTGGAGAGGGAAAAACACCGGACGACAAGACACTAAGGGAGAGGGAGAGAGAGGGGGAGAGAGGGAGTGAGGTAGAGAAACACCGAGAGAGGGAAGAGGGAGAAGGGAGGGTCGTCCGCCGGAGTCAGGGACTTAAGCCCAGGGAGTCTCCATTCACTGGACCCGAGGGAGAGAGAGAGAGGAGGAAGTAGAGTTGAGACTCGGGCTTTCTAGAGGGAGACCTTTAGAACCATCAGTGATAGAGGAGAGAGTGAGAGAGAGATGAGAGAAGAGGGAAGGATGGAGAAGAGAGATGAGAGGAGAGAGAGAGAGAGAGAGAGGTTAGAGATGGGGGATATGGAGATGTAGAGAGAGAGAGATATAGAGAGGGGTGATATTGAGATGAGAGGAGAGGGAGAGAGGGAGAGGGAGAGAAGAGTAGATTCGAGGAGTTGAGCTTGTATACTCTAGTATCCTAGATGAGTAGGTAGAGTTACGAGTCTAGGTGGTAGTCTAGAGAGAGTAGAGGAGTGGGAAGAGTGGAGAGGGAGCGTTAGGTAGAGAGATAGAGACGAGTGAGTGTATGAGAGTTGGAAGAGAGAGACTGGGTGTGACTAGAGGGAGAGAGGGAGAGAGAGTCCTTGGAGAGAGAGGGATAGAGTCGTCTTGCTTTCGCGTGCGAAAGTTGATGTGAGTGCTTCGGACAGAGATGGCGTAGTGCCGGATGAGGTGGAGAGAGATGGAGAGAGAGTAGAGTTGGTAGGGGGATCAGTGGAGAGTGTTGAGATGTTGGTAGTTGAGATGATTAGGAGTTAGGTTGAGTGGGGTGAGGAGCGGGAGTGAGAGAGAGTATGATAGACGAGCGGGGCAAAGGTAGACTCGTAGTGAGATTGCAGCATGTAGAGAGGTGATGGTGAGTATCTAGAGTATGTCAGAAAGAGATGGTATAGGAGTGGATGCCAGGGGTGTTGAGAGAAGTAGATGCGAAGAGGAATGAGGTAATTGAGATAGAGCTTGAGGTGGAGAGAGAGGGAGCGCGCGAGTATGAGAATTCATTTTCGAATTAAGTGTTTGCCAGTTGGGCATTGCTGGTATAGTACCCTTGTTGCGGGCTGTCTGGGGAAAAGCTGCTGAGGTTGGCAGGTGCCATTCCTCTTAAATATAGAGCGTGGTCTTTTTGGGTCGTGGCTGTGGCCTTGAGTGTGGTGCGCGAAGCTAGAAAGGTGAAGTTAACGGTCCACTTTGTGCTCGCTGGGCTTAGAATCTTACCAACTTGTTCCCTCTTGTTCTCGTGGTTCTACTGTAACGAATGCGGGTGCTGGAAATTATCCTCCCTTTGCTACGGCCCAACTGGGTGGTTACGGATTAGCATGTGCAGGTTGCGTTCCTATCGTTAGTAGTGAAGAATAAGGATTTGCCGCGCCCCGGTGAATTAGCTGGAGCTTTTGGTGTTGGTACTCACATTTTGTACAATACGGAAGCCAGAATTGGGTCCCTCAGTGAGTGGAGATTAGTGTAAAGATATGCCGGTACACTCTTGTGTGGTCAGGTACTCATGTTGCACATCCCCGGCCAGCTAGGTCGAATTTTCAGTGAACCTACACTTAGGAGCTGATTAACCGTTTATATGGAACGGAAATCCTTACTGCCGCGCCTACGTAGAGAACAGGCATAGTCTCCGATCCAGCAGTGCCTTACACCTAGAGTTTAGAGTTTAGCCACTCCCACTATGAGGACCTTAGACACTCTATAATATAAATCTATTACCACAGTACATTGAACTTTAGAGGACTTTTAGAGTTCATAATCACTTCCACCTAATGAGAAACTGTAGAACAGACTCAGTCTATACCAACAAAGTGTAACCTAAATTTAGAAGCTTTTTAGAGTTATACACTCGACCCTAATGATAGAATGTAGAACAGCACTTCAGTCTATACCTACTGTACCTAGCATTTAGAGCTTAGAGTTATACATCTCGACACTCCACCTAGTGAAGAACTGTAGAACCAGACTCCGTAATATACCAACAGTACCCTACATTTAGAAGCTTTATGAGGTAATACCCCTCCACCTAATGAAGAAACTGTAGAACCAGACTCCAGTCTATACCACAGTGGCCTATCTTTTACGGAGCTTAGAGTTATAGCACTCCACCTAATGAAGACAACGGTAGAACAAGACTCAGTCTATACCACAGGTAATCCTACATTTAAGAGCTTTAGAGTTAGACACTCCACCTAATGAGAAACTGTAGAACCGACTCAGTCTAAACCACAGTACCTACACCTTAGAGTCTTAGAGTTATTACACTCCACCTAATGAGAAACTGTAAGAGACACATCAGTCTATACCACAGTACCTACAATTTAGACGCTTAGTAAGTTATCACACTCCACCCTAATGGAAAGACTGTAGACAGAACTCAGAGCTATACCACATGTGCCTACATTTACGAGCTTTAGAGTTCATACACTCCACCTATGAGAAACTGTAGATCAGACTCAGTCTATACCAAAGTACCTACATTTAGAGCTTAGAGTTATACACTCCACCTAATGAGAAACTGTGAACAGACTGTGAGAAGAATGAATGGTACCCTGGGCCGGGTTATCCTGCGCGGAAAATGGCTCTGTGGTTTCCCCTCGGTGTTTGTACACAGCGTCAGGGATAAAACACTTTCCGTGTCTCTGTGGACTTCTGCAGACTACACTAGGGAAAGAACCAGACATCATAGACTTCCCCTTACCTCAAACACCAATTTAAACACCAGACCAGAAACGCTAGGAAGCAAATGGGCCGTCCTATAACGTGTGATCACAATGGGGCGTTATAAACGTTTGATCACATGGGCCGTCTATAAAACGGGTGATCACATGGGGCCCCGTCTATAAACGTGTTATCACAATGCGTCCCGGCTATAAAACGTGTGATCAAATGGGCCGTGTTAAAACGTGAGCGCACACAGACTACACATGATCTGAAAACCCAGAATCACATTCGACGGTCATGTCATTATCCGTGGGCCTCTGTAGATTTTGCCGAGCCCACCC
>JAMWET010003849.1:0-22771 GCA_024036415.1 Prochilodus magdalenae
GACAGCAGTGACCCAAAATGGCGTCGCTCACTGACCTCATTAATTAAGTAGCGCCATTACACGCACTCAAACCCTGACTGGAAAAACGAGACTGAAAACAAACTGAGAACACAAACACCTAAACGTACACTTTAAACATGGATTTTTCACCCTAAATTCTACACCAGTAGATCTGAAAATGGCGATGGGACACCGTTGGCTATGGCCACTCCATTAAGGTGTGAACAGCAGCTTCAACTGTTTAGCTAGAAGTGCTTGCAAAACAATGACCGAATTAATGTTTTTACGACANTCCGATAGCTACTGCCGGCTAAATATTCCTCTAATACCATGTCTTCAACAATAACAAAGCTTATTTTGTTGAATTCATACCTGAACAGAGGAATGAAAAACGAGCGATACTTTAATTCAGTCAGCTTTCTGACTCATATATGCCATAAGCTAATGGGCTGTTTTGAGAAAGATGCGAATTGAAAAATTAAGATGGTTGAGATCCATGAAAGGTCTGTACTCATCATTGTGTCTACCTTTATGTTCATGCTGAACACAAGGCTGGATCTACTTCAACTCCAGTATTTACTACATCTCTACTGAGAAGAAGAGCTGGAGCGAAAGCAGACAGAACTGCAGACAGAGAGGAGCAGACCTGGTGATCATCCACAGCAGAGAAGAACAGGTGGGGGAGGTGGAGAGAGGAGAAGACAGGAATCGTTGCTAAGAGAGAGAACCACTGTTAACTGTTGATCACTCAAATGTTTGGCCGCACTGAAGCTTGGATTGGTCTGACAAACACTGACACAAAGGGGGTCTGGAAATGGGTGGATGGCTCAGTACTGAACACTCAGTAAGAGACCACTGAACTGGACTCTGATGCAGTTGGTTACTCTCTCTAATAAGGTCTAGAGGTGTAATAGTGAGAACTCTGATTCCGTTTTCTGTGTTTCAGGTTCTGGTGGAGGGTCAAACCTAAAGAAAATGAGGGCTGTGTTACAACTGGCTACTGGCCTGCTGGACATGATATTACGTCAACCTGGGCTGATCATCCCTGTTACTCTGTAGTAGGTGGGATCTGTGAGAAAAACATCTAAATACTATGAATGAATGGCGGAAACTGTGATGTTACCTTTCTGTTCACTGACACATGTATTGATCAGTTGGAACTATTAAAATATTATAATATCGAGGAGACGTGTTTGATTTCTGTTTGGTTATAAGAGTTCTCAGAAACTCGGGGGGCTGTGGTTTAGGATTGACTAACATGAGATTTTTCATCAGGCAGAGAAGTTTCTAGAAGAGAAGGGTACTGCTACATGTTGCGCAACGCTAACACAGCCCTCCACAATTAGAACGACATACCAGCAGTCAAACATAGTGGCGATGCTTTATAGCTTAAAAAATCCTGCAGGAGAATATTGGGTCATCAGTCCAACATCTAAAGCTCAAAACACCATCCTGAATATGGCAAGAGACCACAGACCAGTTACACCAACCTGACTATAGAGGGAGACAAGTTACTGACCAGTTACACCAACCTGACTAATGATAGAGACAAGTTACTGACCAGTTACACCAACCTGGCAATCGAGAGAGACCAGTTACAGACCAGTTACACCAACCTGGCAATAGAGAGAGAGACCAGTTACACCAGCCTGACTATAGAGAGAGACCAGTTACAGACCAGTTGCACCAACCTGGCAATAGAGAGAGACCAGTTACAGACCAGTCGCACCAACCTGGCAATAGAGAGAGACCAGTTACAGACCAGTTACACCAACCTGACTATAGAGAGAGACCAGTTACAGACCAGTCACACCAACCTGGCAATAGAGAGAGACCAGTTACAGACCAGTTGCACCAACCTGACTATAGAGAGAGACCAGTTACAGACCAGTTGCACCAACCTGGCAATAGAGAGAGACCAGTTACAGACCAGTTGCACCAACCTGACTATAGAGAGAGACCAGTTACAGACCAGTTGCACCAACCTGGCAATAGAGAGAGACCAGTTACAGACCAGTCACACCAACCTGGCAATAGAGAGAGACCAGTTACAGACCAGTTGCACAAACTTTCTTGGATCTATGACTCCTAAACAGACTGTGGTGAACACGCAGGAGTAGAAAGCAATAACAGCAGCTTTAGGAGGAGCAGGCCAGCTAACCCTGTTGACAGTAGAAGAGAGCCACTGCTTATGTGTAGCTCTTGAGGGTGATGTGTCAGTGGACAGGGTAAGGGGAGGGGCTGTTACTTAGTCAGTCACATGATATTTCTCTAGTCATGAAGCCACCACATTACAGTCAGAAACACGTCACAGTTCCTTCTGTGCTTATCTCGGTTTATATCTATAGTAAAGCTTACGTTTATTAGTGACTAGAGCAGGGTGGATGGATAATGAATCATAAGGCTACATATACAAAACACTGTACACAGTTTTAGTGCTGTCAGGGTATAACCACACCATGAGGTCTGAACTATGCCCTGTTCAGACACTGGCCACAGGAAGCTACAGCAGGTTGGTCATTTCCTGAAGCGACAGCAGACCAGCACTATCAGTGTGAAGGTGCGTATGAAGAGTACATGATCGCTAGTGTTTGCAGACAGAGACAGTAGTTCAGTCTTCTAGTGAGACTTTTATAGATTAGAGATGTCTCAGAGTGTTAACGATGACGTGAACAGCACTGAGCAACAGAGAGCGAGTGGAGATGGTGGTGGATATTTATGAAAGTGCAGATGCTGTTAGATGCCATGACTCCAACGCAGAGATGGAGGACTCCAACACCAAGAGGAAATCAGAAAAGCAGAACAAAGGTACAAGGACGTTTTGGAGTGAAGTCACCTGATGTAAAATCCACTGTTAGTGCGGGAGGGTAAATCTATCTGCCACTGTTTCTGGGTTTGTTGCTGTTGACTGCAGACCCTTTAGTTAATGGGTGACTGTAAAAGCCTTGCTTGAGGTTACAGCCCCGTCCACTTCTAGGTCATGGTTTTGTGTCAAGAGAGTTCAATGAAGATGACAAAAATTGTTAGATTCTCTGTCAATTTGTGGAATCTGCTGAAGGATTTGTCAATCACAGGGCTGGTTCACTTACAGAACACAGGCATGCTGATAAACTGACTGCATGCTGATTGGAGGGCTGAGAACTGCAGTAATGACTGCACACAGTAGTAAAGTTAACGGGCGTGAGTGGTTTCAGTGTTGAGTTCGTCATGGCTGACCCGAGTGACCGCAGTTTATTTGCAGAAGCTCAAAGTCATTCTGAAAGCTGAAGTGCTTTGTGTAGAGTAGCCAACATCAGTTTCATATGTTAACAGCTACACCCGTCAGAGCTCACATCCACACTCCCAGACCTGAATTACTGAAGCAGGGAGGAATGAAAATGGCCCAGGTTATATATGAGAACTCAATCAGTTCTGCAGAACCTTATGAGGATGTGGATAATGACGACCAGGACATATACGAGGACTTCAGCGGCGAGCATACTGGACCTCAAGAACCAAGGAAGAACCAGGAACAGAAGAGCTCAGGTGCACATGGTCTCTCGTCTCTCTCTCTTCCTTCATTATCTATCTATCTTTATTCTCTATGAGCTGTTTGATAGTTTGACGTGTGTGTAATACTTCAGTGTCTGGACGAGCGGTGAATGATTCTTTCTCGGCTTCTTAGACAGACGAGCTGCTTATTCATATTCAGTTCCAGATAGTTGCACTAGTTACTCATCAAAGCGATGGGAACAAGAAGCATGAGTGTATCTGTATCGGGAAATCTGAACACGCCGTTCGTCAATACTGAAACCTCTACTAAAGCACAAGAAGGAGCTTGAGGAGAAACATCTGAGCAGCAGGAGTCTGAGCAAATGTCTCCTTTGTCTTTCCATGTGTTCTAACTGTTGTCCAGGAGAAGATATGGAGATATCCAGGAGCTCTGTCTTTGGACTTTCCTGTCCTATTGGTGGTGCTCTTACAGAGTCTGATAAAACAAGGAGCGGATACAATAAAGTGGCTGCAGTGTGTCTGGGGCTGCTGTGTGTTCTCCTGCTGACCACCATCACAGCAGTGTCGCTCCACTTCAGCGCAGAGAGAGGGCAGTTACTGACCAGATACACCGACCTGGCTATAGAGAAAGACCACTTACTGGCCAGCTACCAGAACCTGACTACAGTAAAAGACCACCTGGAAACAAGCTACATCGGAGTGATAGCAGAGAGGGACACCCTTCAGAAGAAACTCCACCATTTGGGTAAGTTTTAGATGTGTTTAATACAGGAATGTAAACATAAAGTATTTATTTATTTATTAAACAGTCATTTTAAATATGGGTGCTTCATCAGCTGGGCCCGAATTCAGGTTATTTAGCCACAACAAAGGTTTTAGCTGAATCTGAGAGCGGAGAGGCTGACCAAGCACATGATTAGTGGGTTAAGGATGTGAGGTGAGGTTCATGGCTGTATGTTGAATCAGGAATTAGGCTTTAGCTGAGCAGGGTTTTAGTTTTCAGCTCAGCTTCTCACATGTTCAGGTGTAAATGTGTTTAACCCAAGGCACTATAGTTGTACCTCCACATTTAACCCAGCAACCTGACATTTAGCCTTGGGTCTAGCAGGTACCCAAGACCAATTGGCCCATGAGAATATGACTATGCATATGATTTAGGATGGTCCTTTTATGCTTCTGTTGAAGCTGATGTGAAGCCCTTGGTGGGAAGAGTATACAGGTATGCACTGTGCTGGGCACATTTAAACATTTGGGATGAATAAATGATTAAATTAATAAATAAATAAATAAAAAGAGGGACAAAAGTGGGCTGGGAGAAGGTATACTAGAATTCACTCCGGCTAACACTGTCATTCGATTTTCTGTCTTTTAGAAAAGGCCAGCCAGGAAGGATGGAGGTACTTCAGTTCCAGTCTGTACTATGTCTCAACTGAGCAGAAGCCCTGGGACAGCGGCAGACAGGACTGCAGAGAAAGAGGAGCAAACCTGGTCATCATAAACAGCAGAGATGAACAGGAAAGCAGAATGGTGTTCCAAAACAATAAACGTGTAACATATATATTTATATATATATATATATATATATATCATCACTGTCCAATGAAAACCATGTGTCTGGGTGCAGCTATATATATATATATATATATATATATATATATATATATATATATATATATATATATATATATATATATAGCTGCACCCAGACACATGGTTTTCATTGGACAGTGATGATATGTGCACATCGCACCTGTATGGGCTTATTAGACATCCCATTCCAAAGTCACAGAATTAATACGGATTTGCTTCCATTTCTCAATAAATTGTTCCATTTTATAACGTGGCACAGCGGGCATGTCTTTAAGTGGACCAGTCTAAGTCACTGAGCTGTTTAATACAAGTCTTCCTAGTGCCATTGTCTGTCTATGGATACCGCACGGTTATCTATTAGCAGTGGGTTTGACTGAAATGTCTGATGCACATGAAGCCAAAAATCTATAACAGTGAAGTAAAAAAGTGCTGAAACTGAGTCCAGGGCAGGTTAGTGCTTTTTCTTTCAGTCCTTAGTTCTTATACGTGGTTGATATAGTGTAGTGGATGATGTTTTTGCCAGTCTTGCTGTCAGCTGGGGTTCGATTTCCCATATGGGTAGTCACACTGTACTATACCAATAACTTGGTCCTTGGGTAAGTTGTTGTTTGGGCCTGTAACTATAAGCATAGTTATGCTTTGCAGTGTTAACAGAACACAACCGGGACATCATTTGTTTACTGACATGGAAATAAACAGACACCAGGACTAAAATACCAACATAGAGCCCAACAGGTTTCTTGGCATACCTCGGATCTTTGGCCTTTTGTTTTTGAACATATATCAAATGCTGGCTCTCATTCTGTTCTGTAAAACAGCTCGTATCCTTTAAAAGAATAAACCACCTGCAGAAATGAAAACAGGAAACGTAACCTAGGTCTATCTCACTTCAACAGGAGTTTGTGGATTCACTGTGTCAACACAAGAATGCTGAGGTTTTTATTGGACTGACTGACAGAGACACAGAGGGCGTCTGGAAATGGGTGGACGGCTCGGTACTGACCACTGGGTAAGAGATCATTGAAATCCAGACACAGTGGACATCACTGTAAAGACGATGCCTTGTAGATAGCCTTATATTCAATCAATGTGGAGTATATAGCCAAAAATATGAGGACACCTGGCAATCTCACCTATACGAGCTTACTGGACAGAAGACAGAAACTGGCTCCCGTCAAAAGTGGCATCCTAAGACAGTGCCACATTTCAGGTCCTAGAGCGGCCCATTCTACTGCCAGGGCTTGTCTATGGAGATTGCATGGCTATGTAATGATGAAGATATGATGCCCATAGTGGATCATTCACTCACATCATCAGAGGACACGCCCCTTACCAAGTTTTGACTTGAGTTCTCTTTGAATTCTCTTTCAACACGTTTACAGTCACTAAAGAAGCACAGCTCTCATCACAAATTACAGTATGCAGTTCCACATGTCCACTGGAGAGCTCTCCAAACGCCGCTACATCTGTGTAATGATCTGTGCTGTTTCAGGTACTGGGAGAGCAGCCAGCCTGACGATGGTGGCTGGGAAAGCACGGAGGACTGTGTTATAACTGGGCCTGGACTTTGGAAGAGGTGGAATGATAAGCCATGCCAGAAATCCTACTACTGGATTTGTGAGAAAGGTTTTCCTGATGTCACAGAAGCAGATTAACCTTTGACATGCACACTGAATCGAGCAAAGACATCAGGAATATCGGGACAGAGTCCAGTCATCGTTTATTTCCAGCCAAATCAACATAACAATCGCTTACATGTACTGTACTACTGTGCATGCGCGCTGAGCTGTAGCTCTCTTTGCAGGACGAAGGAGCTAGCTGTAGCATAGCCTCCAGTCTGATTTGCCTACTTCTGAGTGAACCGGACAATAATGGTGAGGTTCTTTGGTGACTTGTGCCATTAAATGCCACTTCTACCCCGCATGGAGTGAGTCCTGGGTGTGTTTCTCCAGAAAAGCCAGGGACCAGTGCCCTTTTCCCTTCCCAGCTCCTGCACCACACATTATGGACCATCATTGTCTCCACCAAGACAAAAGAGGGACTCTTTGATAACCCTCTGCCATTCTCAGGCTGTCCATGACAGTCTGGCACGGCACCATTCCAGTCTTTGGTGATGCTGACGTGGTGTTAAGGACAGTCTGTGTGCATGTAGTCCTGCATCGTGCAGTCGTCTGTCAATGGTGCTGGCACTACCAGGTTCATGGACTCATGGAGGCATCACTGCTAACTGAATGTCCGCTATCGTGGCTGTTGTCAGTCAGGTACAGTGATAAGGCCCGCCCTTGCTGACGTCACATGTGCAGTTGAGAGTGAAACTTAAATCATTCACGTCACAGACCTACCCACCAGGTTTCATTCCTGTCGGTTGGTTCCTCCTGGGTGTGACTATCTGTGCAGCTGTTCTTTTGAAGGTGAGTGTGTTTAAACACTAAACGCTGAACTCTGAAGTAGATAAGTAGACATGGTGATGCAGCAGATCCGTTCACTGTTCAGGAACAACTGAACAGACTTCAGTGTAAAATGCAATGTGGAAAAGTAGGTAGACTCACTCAGTACACTAAAGCTGGAGGTGAGTCTAATGAGGTCCGAGCTACAAACCATTCTGAAACCCATCTCTGACTAACTCCACCCACACAGTGCACTGGGAGGACTTCCTGAGTGCTGCTGTACATGAGTTTAAAATGGAGTTCAATCAAATTAAAATTCAGTCAACAGTAACGACCCTCAGGCGATGTGAGTGAGTATTTACAGCATTGTTAAGAACATCAGAACAAAGTTAAAACGGCACAAAGTGGTCTGTATAAAAACTATTTACATCAGATTATTATACCGGAAACATCCTAAACAGATATATACAGATTATTAATGCTCTAAAAACATCTTCCATCATCAAACCCATCATCAGATATTATTTACAATCATGTACAACACATGTAGCTTCAGTTCCTGTTTCTGCAGCTTACAGGGGAATTCTGCAGGTGCTTTATCCTTCCACCATGAAAGGATTTTAAAACCAAAAACACTAACAAAAACAAATGTCCCAGACATCAGGCAGCGTGTTCATAACCGCTTCATGTAGTAAAGTTCTGCGAGGGAGCTTTTAGAGATGGACATCTGGTTCCCACCCCCACCACTGTGAACGGTTCGGACGCAGGACGTTTTGGATTCTGTCTTTTGTCTTTAACTATGTGGAGAAATGAGTGGTGTTCCTCTTTGGGAAGCTACAGGTGGATTACAGTTCGGAATGTTCAGATATGCAGTAGACGACGTTGCGCTTGGAGATGATGCTTCTATTGGATGTTTGTTGCAGCCGGAGAAAAGAAAGTGTAGGCTTCAGGAACAGAGACCAAGGGAAGTGATGCAAGCTCAATGATTACAATGTCCATAGTTGAGGGATCCATCTCTCCAGCGATGATGAAGAAAACAGAGGGTATCACGGTGACAAAAGCTTTAGGTGTGGTCATGGAGGCCATAGTGACGATGTCTTGAAGGTCTGGACAGGTGGTGTCTGAAGGCGTGGTGGGCACAGAGACTGGACAAGTAGTGTAGCACCTGCTGCAAGATGAGGGTCTCCCAGTACACAGTATCTGTAGGTACAAGAGAATGTATTAGCCTTAGGCTAACCTAGTTCAGCTTTGGCTGGTCTAATGCATGCTGTGTATCACTGAACAATAAATACTAACACCATAAAGTAGTAATGCGGTACAGTAGCACTGAACACTGTATACTACATATCATGTTTCACAACATACAGTTCACCAGTCTATACAATCTATACTGTTCATATGATCCATAGAAGGACAATAAACAGTAAAGAAGGGCTTTAATGAAATAAGGTTGTGACCTACAACAATATTTTCATACAATAATTTTAAATTAAACTAAATTATATTAAATTAAATTATTATTTTATTTTAATTAAACCAATACAAGCCCATACCGCAAAACCAAAAACTATCAGGCTACCTCTCCAGTGCAGTAATGTTAAAAAACATTGAGCTGTAATTGACTGTAGCTGAGCTGTAATTAACTGTAACCACATGCATTAGGGTAAAATACAGATTAGTGTTAGGGGTAGATACTGGAGTGTGCAGTATGTTGAGGTAGTGGTTGTGAACAGTAGATGTATATGTGATGGTGATACGGTGCAGGTAGTGAGAACAGAAGCTCAATGATAAACAGCCATGCAGCTCACAGTAGAGCTACTCAGCATACAAAGTACATGGCACAAGTATAGAAGTCTAGTTAAAGAGCAAGTGCATACGGTCCTGTGGGCTGGTGGAGCCCCGTGTGTAGCTGCAGGGGTGGCTGTAGTCATGTTCTGGTAGGTGCTGCCAGTTTAAGCAGTTAAAATGATTATTGTAATGAAGGTATTTCCTCACTGAACTGTACAAACATGAACTAAAGCTTTGTATAAAAATGCTGAAAATGCAGTAAAGTCCTGATCAAATCCAGATAAACTGAAATTACTGCACATGAGCTGATTAATAAGCACAGCATTGGTCATATCAGTGAAACACATGATTTTTGGCCACAGCAATTTAATCACATTTAACAGGCACAGAGTTCACCACCTAAACAAAACCTTGTCCATCAACGCTCATAATAAACCATAAACAATAAAGACTCATTCATTCACCTTCTAAACTGCTCATCCTCCGGGGTCATGGAGGGGAGGAGGAAGCCTATCTCAGCACCTCCTGGGCAGAAGGCAGGAAACACCCTAGACAGGTCAGTATAGATTAATTCTTGGGGTCTTACTACATGACATCCATGTGTGGTACCTACACACTAGAACTTAAAAAGGACATGTCTGAGTCTTACTGACCTTCTAAATGTTTTCCAGGGTGCTGGACATGCTGCTGTAGGAGGCCTCCACGTGGTCTGCAGCTAGTCACCTCTTCATCTGTCAACAAGGCACTGGGGCAGAACCATCTTCAGTGGCTGGAAAAGAAAGACTGGGGACTCGGGGTAGAGAACACAGACGGTAGCACCGTAAGAGACACAAAGGCCTCAGCAGTGAAGAGATGAATCACCAGACGCAACAGGAGAGGCTGCAGGTCTGACAGTGGCGGTACCCAGAGCTGAAGGCGCCACCTCTGCGGTAACCCTGGTTGTGCCAGTGAAACAGAGACCGCAGTGGTGACGCCTTCAGCTGTGAGCAGGAGCTGTACAGTGCTGGTGTAAAGGCTGTAGTGATGATGTCTTCAGCGATCATGGTGATCATGGAGTGGCAGGGACTGTGACTGTGTGGAAAGGCTCTGCTACAAGCCTAACAGTGCTGATACCCACAGCTGAAGGCACCATCTCTCCAGTCACCCTGGTTGTGATAGTAAAATAGAGACTGCAGTGGTGACACCGTCAGCTATGGGCAGGAGTTCTAGAGTGCTGGTGTGGGTACACAGGTTGTAGTGGAGATGTCTTCAGCTTCAGGCAGGAGCTGTTAACACCTGCAGCTGTAAGCAGGGGCACTGAGCTACAAGATGAACTGCTGTAGTAGTTTAATATCTAATAAACACTAGGCCTGTGTATTTGCGTGATGCAGTGTGCATTAGGCTTGTACAAGTTTAAGTTAGACTCATTCAAATATCCTACAAACACGAGTAGATGCCTAGAGTGGTGGAAACTTCATCTCCAGGCCAGGGCACTGGGATTATGGGACAGTGCCGCCATCTGGAGCTGAGGAAACTGCTGTGAGCCTAACCTGGGTAATGCCCACAGCTGATGGCCCCACCTCTCCGGTGACCCTGACTGCTGACATGAAACAGAGAACAGTCTGGTGGGACCTTCAGGCATGAGCATGAAGCCTGTAGTGATGATGTCTTCAGCTAAGGGAAGGAGGAACCTGCACAGGGGAACTACAAGTGACTCGTTAGCTATAAGAGGAACATCTTTGGCTGTGAGGGGAATCCTTGCTAGTCTCCATCTCCATTACAGCACCTGAAAGTTCTCCTATTAAAATTCCTGTGCTCCCGACTCTAGCTGCCACTGCCTCAGGGTTAAAGCCCACAGCTGAAAACACTGTTGCTGTAATTCCTATGTCAGCATCACAAGGCACCACCACATGCACCTCAAGATGCTACCCCTCCAGCACTCATACTCCTAGCCAGTGCAGCTATCACTCCTAGGTCTTGGCTTGCAGCTGCATAGGCCACCACTCCAAAGGTGCTGTCATAGTAGATGGTGAGACGCCTACAGTATCTGTCACCAAACCTAAAGCCACTCCACAACCCCTGCTTGCATTTAGCAGGGGTTCCATTTGTAGCATCTTAACTACGACCTAAAGGAACCACTGTTCTAGATATTCTGCACATACCTGCAGGTATAAATTCTCTATAAACACCTCTACTAACAGCTAAGAGACAACACTGCCACACCATTAGTCACGCCTGAAACTAAAGTGGACACTGCTTCAGAGCCTGGTGACACAGTTGAAAGCTCCAGTGCTTCAGTCACCATGCCCCTCCCTGAAGGGCCCTGCTCAATGTATCATTGTTCCAGAACTGCTGGCAAGTTGTTATTGTTGTGGTGTCTGTGTCCATGGTTAAAGCCACCGTTGCTCCAGAGTTCCTGACCACCACCGCAGTTTCCCTGGTCATGACTTGAGGTTCTGCTGCTCTAGGAGTCTTCTGCCAGGGACATCTACACTGCTCTGGCTGTGTCCAAAAACGTCACCGATGTGTGACCTGCAGGTGCTCCTAGGATCTCTCACTCCACAGTCTGCTGTTAATTCTGGGGCCTCAAAGGAGCTCTCCTTGGACTGTGCGTCTGACCATCACCACCTGAAGTCTCCTTGTCCATACCCACTCAGAAGTCCTGCCCTGTGGCTGAAGATGTTCTGGGCTTACATGGTGCTACCACTCCAGAGGTCCTGCTCATAGCTGAAACCATCACTTGCCTCTACTTGCCCACAATCAAGTTGATGCCACTTCCATTTACACACTCACATATGTTCTCCTGTCAGCCTGGAGCTGGCACTTTGGACTCCAAGGAGCTCTCTGTTGCTGAGCCTTTGACACACTCCCCACATCTGAAGACACCAATGTCCTCCAATGCCCTGACTGTGACTGAAGGCATCACCAATCCCGCGTCCCTGCTCATGGCTGAAGGCTGCTTTTAAGGATTAGTAGAATCTAACTGATGATCATCGCCCCCTCTAATTTACACCGCTAACACAAGAGCTAACGATCAACATGTGGACATTAATCTGAATTAAATCACGCAGCCGCATGTTCATAATAGTTAAATATTAAAAGTTAATTAGTCCATAACATTATTGAGGAGCCCATTCATCATTCTGTGTTATAATAATTCTAATCTCACCCACATTCATATTTATTCTTAAAAATATTAACTGTGTTCTTATCAGCAGCACGATAATCAGCAATACCTCATATTTGTATGAATATATGAATAGCCCACTCCAGATTTCCTATTGAGCCTGGTGGGTTATGTTCCACTGGTGTCCTGGCTCCTGGTGCTGTTCCTTGTTTCTTCATTAACACAATCTGAAGAAGCTAAAACTGGGTGACTCTTAGGTTCCCCCGACGTCCTCCTCTCACTGTGTCTCCAGCATGGTCCTCTAACGGTCTGCTGCGTTCTTCAGGTCAGTGAAGATGTCCTTGAAGAACTGTGGGTCGTTGTTGATTCGCAGCATCTTCCCACTCATGCGCTTGGTGATGTCCACTGTCCGTTTCCAGAAGGCGCCTCTGTTCTCCTCCACCAGGAAGGGCATGGCTGGATAGCCGATCTCGTGGCCAATGTAGGCGTACGCCACGAAAAAGCAGGTGAGGACCACTACCTGAAGTTCCTTCATGCTGGACACCTCAGCCGAGACAGTGTCACGGCACAGCATGTAGAGGAAGACCACGCTGCCCGGGCCAATGAAGAAATGAGCCTGGCATCCGTTGAGCAACAGGAACATGTCTACGATGCGGAGCCACATCAGAGGGTCGTCAGGAGAGAGGTCCTTAAGCAGGCAGCAACGACGGCACAAGAAGTCGCCCAGCAACCGGAGGAGCTCATCGGTGGAGACATCCTTAAGCACCATCTCATGCGTGATGAGAGCCTGCTCTGAGAGCACGTCGGCATGTGCATCCGTGGCTGTGGAGCTGACGGTGGGTTGAGGAGATGCTGAGGAAGGGCCGGTACCAGGCTGTGGTTTCTCCAGAGGTTGGGTGGTGATGGGACGCACAGTCACTCCTTCCAGCTTGTTCCCAGAAGCGAGGTCCATGATCTTCCTCCTCTTGGCTGAAA
This sequence comes from Prochilodus magdalenae, assembly GCA_024036415.1. Classification (NCBI taxonomy): domain Eukaryota; kingdom Metazoa; phylum Chordata; class Actinopteri; order Characiformes; family Prochilodontidae; genus Prochilodus; species Prochilodus magdalenae. The sequence continues at coordinate 13,339 of JAMWET010003849.1, forward strand.
GGGCCTCAGGTGAGAGCATGCCGAGGAGTCGCTTCTTGCCTCTTGTCCTGTTGTCCTCGTTGACAGGTCTCGAGAAGACGTGGCCCATCCTGCTGTCCACTTGGGTCCACTTGTACACCTGTTGGTGTGTGGAGTGTGTTGGTGTGTGGAGTGTGCTGGTGTGTGGAGTGTGCTGGTGTGTGGAGTGTGGAGGTGAGTGGAGTGTTTTGAAGAAAACTGAAAGTGGAGTAGTATGGAGTGCAGTTAAAATGGTATCTGAGGAGAAAAGACACATATCAATGTTAAAGCTTTCCTGGGAATTTCAGATTTTCAGTTTTTCCCAGCCGAGTTTAAAGGAGGAACAGTGACATGCAGTGATATGGGAATTCTGGACCAATGCAGATTCCGATATTTTACATGTACATATATTTACATACTGGGCATGTAATACTGCATTCTGTAAAGACCCCCATACACCAGATGCACCATATTCCCATTCCATACTCCCGGATACACGGATCAAAAGACCAGAGTTATTTTAATGCAGGAAACCTGGAACAGGAAAACTGGACACGAACCTGACTTCAGTTCTGTATGGCGGGAGGAGCAGAGTCAATTTACACCTGCAGCTTTACAATGGAAACACCACTAACACTTAAACACCACCAACACTCAAACACCACCAACACTCAAACACCACCAACACTTAAATACCACCAACACTTAAACACCACTAATATCTAAATACCACTAACACTTAAACACCACTAACATTTGTACACCCCAAATACGTAAATCACCATCTCAGAGTCATAAATTAGTGACTGAATTAAGATGGGAGAGAATTTCCGGGTTGAAGGTCGTTGCTATGGAGATGTTGTAAAGGGTTAAATTTTCGGAGCTAAACGTTTAAAAACGATGATTAATGATGTTTCTGATCTTTCACACAGACGTTTCCTTTAGTTCTGAAAAGTGGAGGAATATCATACACTAAAGAAGCTCAAACCGAACTAGAACCTCTCCCTGGTTCAGCAGCTGCAGGGTGCTAGCATTACTGCTGCATTACTATTGCTGCTGAGTGCTGATTGGCTGATCAGCTGAGTGCAGCACTTTGGATTGGTAAGTTTTAAAAGGCCCGTTACCTTCATCTTTCTTTCATCTCCACTGTGGTTCAGAAATAACGTCTGTGTGATTTTAGTCAAAAACAGACGACATGAATTTTCTAAACCACCTCTGTGCTTTTAAGACGATATGTAAATGACATCTGTTCTAATTAAAATATTTTATTTATTTATTTATTTATTTGCAGGTGGAAACACTTCTTACCATTTCTCTTTGAATGGGCGTGGCTAAACTACTATAGGCGGGCATATGCAAAAGTGTTAGATTTATTTATTTATTTATTGGTAGACAGGCTCTTTTTCCAGCAGGGTTTACCTGTATGGACTGTATGAGGAGTGAATGTAACGTCAACTGAGGGGATTTCGGTTTTCCATGATCTGGGCCCTTTGAAAGCATGAACTAACTACAAGCTCCATAGGAACCTATTCATTTTGGAGTGTGTCCGGAGCGCCCTCTAGTGCCTGACCGCGAACACGACACTAATGACTGAGTCAGTGAGACCCAAACACACCAATCACGTGCAGTATGGAAAACCAGCTTCACTGAGGAGCCGTTTCTCCAGCTGAATGGAGGAGGTGAAGTTCCGGTGGGTGTAGTCTCCTCTAGATGTGACCGGAAGTGAGTTTGATGCTAATGAAGGTGTGTTTGGTGGTTGAATGCAGTGACTGGAGGAGCTGAGCTCGGAGACTGACGTCACAGCGGCAGTACAGGAGGTGGGGCCTGTTTTGATTTGAATAGCTCCTCCCAGACCGGAGTAGCGGAGCGGAGCGGAGTGAAAATGTACTAAATAGAGGAGATAAAGGAGGAGAAGCCGCTGAAAGAGTGTAGAAGTGTGCTACAGACTCACGTGTATCTGCTGTGTGGGGCTGAGAGGGTGAGGGAGGTGAAGGTCTGCTGCTGTAGCTGATAAACTTTGAGAGCTTTTTCGAGTTGCTGCTTCAGTCGCTTAGCTGATCTGAACGCTGGAACGTCGCCATGGAGACGATCACGATCAGGCGTAAACAGACAGTTTAGACAATAACAAACAATAAACAACAACAACATAACCGCCATCATTCATCTGTTCATGTATTACATTTTTATTTCATTCTCATTTTTATTCTGTTTTCTCTTATTTAAATACAATTTAATGGTTTTAATTTTCTCAGTTTTAGTTTCAAAGGTTTTAGTTTAATTCCAAAAGTTTTATAAATAACAAAAAACAATATAAAAAACTGATTATAATGCTCCTAATTTATGAATTCACAATTATTTTAAGCTTTTAATCACATTTGAATACAGTTAAATTACAATTAACCACCAACAATATTTAATTTAAATACAGAAATAATAAAGTAATGATGTTTCATTTTTTAATAACATTGTTTTTGATAAAACAATAAACAATTAGTACAATAAATAGAAGCCAATATGAGGGTTATAATTGATTTACTTATTTTAGGCTTTTAATTACTTTGAATATATATTGTATTATATATTTGAATTTGAATATATATTGAACTATTCTTTTTACTAATAAATACTTTCAAACACAGTTTAATTACAAAACTTATTACAAACAATGTGTACAATATGTTTAAAATGTTTTAAATTTTAATCACTTTTAAATACAGTGTATTTGCATGAACATCAGCAGTGTATACAATATATGAGTAATTATATAATGCTTTAATTATGTAGGTTTTATATTTTAATATTGTATATGAAAAAGGGTGTGAAATTCCAAAATGTATTCCAGTCACTAAAGTAGATTTAATTATATTTTCCTATAATAATAATAATAATAATAATAATAATAATAATATTTAATAAGCTAATGGCTTGTCTCCAGCAGTCCAACACAAAGTTACTAGTATTTCCTCAGGATCACAGTTATTACCATTTCAGTAATGAAGCACTAAATGAAATGTACAGTAATTCTACTGTGGTGGTTCAGTATAATCTGCCTGGTCTGTAAATGCAGCTCCAGAGTCAAACACGGAATATCACTGCACAGCAAATTTGCCAGTGTTGAAATTACAGTGTTACTGATTTCAGAGTTAAAGTGTTGAGATTCTGGTGTTAAATTTGGCTGACTTGACACTATATGGTGTCAATGTTATATTGAACAAGGTGTAATACTGCAGAGTTCACGACCTCCAACACTCAAAAGTGTTATTCTCTTCATCCGGGACCCTCGAGGCACACCGTGAAAAATTCTTCAGCAACGCCATTTTCTTTGAGCTGCATAGAGGAGCAAATCTGGTGAGTATTTGTCAGAGTTGTGCTTAAAGTGCTGTACTAAATGTTTTAGTATACATCTTTGGTGTAAAATTTGTTATGTGACATCTTAGTAAGTCTCATACGAAGAGTATTTCTGTTTAACGTTATCTCAACAGAGACGTTCCACCTTAAATGCTAAAGCTATTAGCCATATTTATGTGAATTGCGTTGTTCCACCTTAAGTGGTAAAATAATTACAAGAAATCCACTCTTTATTCTCCATCTTGTTTATTTCTGTGTTCAGTTTTGAATAATGATGGAGTTATATTCAAGTGCACAGTTGTTTCTTAATAATCTCCGTCGTTCCACCTTAAATCCTCCAGTTTTTTTTTTCTTGTTTACGCGCCAATTTATTCTCTCCTTATTGGCTGAAGGCTATGGAGGACCGAATCTGCCAAAATAAATAAATAAATAAATAAATAAATAAATAAATAAAACACTAATACTTAAATTAAAATGGTAAAGAAATAATGATGGTAAATCTAAAAATAAATAAATAAGCATAGAAATAAGTATATCAATAAATAAAAATCTTAAATAAATGTGTAATGTGTATTTATTTTGATGAATATTTTTATCATATATAATGAACATTTTTATTTTAAATTAATGTATTTACCTAATTATTTATTAATAAATTCATTTATTTATTTATTTTTGTTTTTCCTTACCCTTATGGTAATAAAGGGGCTGTCAATCCATGACGTCAGTGTGTCTTAACATTCCTATTGGTTGATCGACAGCAGATTCCGTAGATCGATTGTCTTGCTCCATCAGCAGTAACTATGAACAACACGGTGCACTAATGTCTGCTTACAGGCGACAGGTAGCGAGAGACCTGAGACTCTTAGCTGACCCTGCTGAAAATGCAGGTGCAGATTATTTACTCTTTCGGGTGGAGGCTGTGGCTGACAGTTTGTTCCATTATGCTACATCTTCTGATACAGAGATCGACCCCATAGTGTTCACAAGTTTGGAGGAGGTAGTTCATCGTCTCTCCCTGCTAAATTCAGATCATGCAACACCTGGAAGCTGCCTCTCTGAGCAGATCCGACACCGACCTGCGCCCCGATATTAGTCCTCTCGGAGTCTTTCACCCGAACGCATAGCCAAGCTACATAGCTCTGCTCGAAATCAACTCCTGTCGTTCTGCACTTGATTGCTAAGCCTGAACATGAAAAACACGCCTCCTCATTATCATATGAAAGAAGAAAAACAGAAATAAATAAATTAATTAATTAATAAAAAATGTATAATTAAATTATATTTTATGTAAAAATAATATGTATTAAATAAATAGATTTTAAAATTGCCATGTTTAAATAATATATGCAGAAAATATATATAAAATGAAGGGAGACATTAATAAAACATTAATAAACAGTACAAGAATAAATAAAATGAGGACTATATAAATGCAAGAAAAGGAAATAAGCGTATAAATAAAATCAAAGCAAGCAATATATACAAATTCTAGTTATTTTTATTTAAATGTTCATTTTATTTAGTCTTTTATTTATTTATTTATTTTTAATTTTGGCAGATCCGGTCCTCCATAATCCCACAGATTGGCCACGGAATGGAGAGGAACATGATTTCTAAGATGCAGGCCAATCCCTGTCGTCCAAGGTGGTTTAAATCCTGGCTGGTGCAAAGGAGCATTTTTCTGCACCGTCCTCCAATCAGAGTCCTGTATTTCTATCCATGAAAGTTAGATGTTTTCCAATCCCTCTCTGCCAGTCTGTTTTCCAATCCCTCTCTGCCAGTCTGTTCTTCACTGGTTAGTTGAAATGTGTACTACTTGTTGGCCACAAAGCCAAGGTCCAAGCTCCACAAGCAAAAAGTTGCCGTGACCCGGATTCGAACCGGGGTTGCTGCGGCCACAACGCAGAGTACTAACCACTATACGATCACGGCTCGCCACCAGCCCCGTGCTGCAGGGCGGTTTCTCTTTCCTCGTGAAACCCGTCTTGGTCCACATGAACGCGATGCCATGGGTTTCACGGTCAGATCATTCAGCCCCATACAAGGATTTAAAAAGTCGAGACTGGACTGACGTGTTGTTGAGGACTTTGTGTTACATGAACGTAACAGGACTGCAGGATTCCAGAAGGTCAGGTTACCGTGTGGCTCAGCTGTAAAAGCGCAACTGCCCCGTGTGAGGATCGAACTCACGACCTTCAGATTATGAGACTGACGCGCTACCTACTGCGCTAACGAGGCTCCCGCGGTGTCAGCAGCATCAGGTAACAGGCACTTGACCAGTAATACATGGGAACAGCTTAGCCAGTCCCGTATCTCTCAAGCACCCTAACTGTTTCCATCAGTCAGCAAATCAGAGTTGGATCAGACCTTTCCCACGGCACAGCCAGTGCTGCAGGTCCACTTGTCAGCTCAATGCCTCCAGGTTGATCAACACAAGCTGTTCAACTGGGTCAGCGGGTCTTCTCCCGCGTATGCCCACCTCAACCTGTCTTAGCTCTTGGTTGGATGGGTGGGGCCTGTTTTGATTAGAATAGCTCCTCCCAGGCAGGAGTAGCGGAGCGGAGCGGAGTGAAAATGTACTAAATAGAGGAGATAAAGGAGGAGAAGCCGCTGAAAGAGTGTAGAAGTGTGCTACAGACTCACGTGTATCTGCTGTGTGGGGCTGAGAGGGTGAGGGAGGTGAAGGTCTGCTGCTGTAGCTGATTAACTTTGAGAGATTTTTCCAGTCGCTGCTAAGTGTAAACAGGCAGTTTATATAAATAATAAACAATAAACAACAACATAACCGCCATCATTTATCTGTTTATTATTACATTTATATTTCTTTCTAGTTTTTATTTAAGATTTTAAGCGTTTTCTCTCTTTTTAAGTACAATTTTAAGGTTTTAATTTTCTCAGTTTTAGTTTTAAAGGTTTTTGTTTAATTCCAAAAGTTTTATAAATAACAACAAACAACATGTAAAAAACAGATTATAATGCTCCTAATTTATGAATTCACAATTATTTTAAGCTTTTAATCACATTTGAATACAGATAAATTACAATTAACCACCAAAAATATTTAACATAAATACAGAAATAATAAACTAATGATTTGTTTCATTTTTTAACATTGTTTTCAATAAAAAATAAACAACTTGTACAATAAATAGAAACCAATATGAGCATTATAATTAACTTACTTAAACTTATTTTAGGCTTTTAATTATTTTAAATACAAATAAATGAAAAAGAACAAATAAATATTATATATATTGAACTATTCTTTTTACTAATAAATACTTTCACAGTTTAATTACAAAACGTATTACAAATAACAATAAATAATGTGTACAATACGTTTAAAATATTTTACATTTTAATCACTTTTAGTGTATTTGCATAAACGATCAGCAGTGTATACAATATGAGTAATTATATAATGCTTTAATTATATAAGTTTTATATTTTAATATTCTATATGAAAAAGGGTGTGTAATTCCAAAATGTAAACTCACTAAAGTAGATTCAATTATATTTTCATATAATAATAATAATAATAATAATAATAATAATAATAATAATGTGTGTAATATTAGGCAGATAGATAGATAGATAGATATAATGCAGATAGAGTAATACAGATACAAAGATACAATATAAAGTATGAAAGTATATAAATAAAGTCCTTAGTGTCTGTGTACTGGAGGTAGTGGTATACCATTTGCTGTGCAAATTAAGAAGATGACTGATGTCAGCCATATAGACAGTGCGACGGAGCTACTGGAACAAGCAGCCACTCCGTCGGCACCGGAAGAACTTGTCTCCACCAGTTCAACATAAAGTTACTAGTATTTCCTCAGGATCACAGTTATTACCATTTCAGTAATGAAGCACTAAATGAAATGTACAGTAATTCTACTGTGGTGGTTCAGTATAATCTGCCTGGACTGTAAATGCAGCTCCAGAGCCAAACAGGGAATATCAGTGTAGAAGTTCCAGATCTTCATTACAGTGTACGATCCCTCATTCATACAGGTGTAGAGATAATCAGGGCTGTACACTGAGGAGGTGATGAGTCCTGAGAGTCAAGCTCACTTTTACACTGCTACATTTCCCAGTGATGGAGACGGAGGGATGAGACACTTCAAAAGCAGAGATACAGTGGGTCACAAAACTATTCAATCAACCCCTGATTGTTCTCCTACTTAGAAAGACGAGAGGGGTCAGTAATTTTCACCACAGGTACACAAATAAAATCCAGGAGATCACAGTGTAGGATTTTAAAGAGTTTATTTGTAAATGATGGTGGAAAATAAGCACCCTGGTAAACATGAGCCCAATGGGCTTTAAATCTTTATTATATATATTCTTTATTATATCTCCTTTTTATTTCTCATTCAGTATACCAACATAAAGGCAGCCTCTGTCTGCAGTGTGATGCTTATAAAACAAAAATTAATCTTATTATATAAAAATATATTTTTCTCAAATCTGTGTTCCACCATTATTAACTCCCCTCCAGCCCTTGGTGCAGCCAACTCCCACGGCTTCACAGACCCATCACCATACTTCACTATGGGGCTTTTCTGTATGGGTATCTTCCTCTCCAGCTCTTTAGCCTTAAACTTAAATCAGTTTCAACTTTAACTGTGTCTGCTCACCTACAGAAGCAGCTACACCTCTTCTGAAGCTCATCCCTTTCATTTACTACACTGATGTAGCTTGTCTCCAGATAGTATTTGAGTTTAGTCAGGTTGGTGTAACTGGTCTGTAGCTGGTCTCTCTCTATGGTCAGGTTGGTGTAACTGGTCTGCAACAGGTCTATCTGTGCAGTGAACCCTAACCACAGCACTGTGATGACAGCCAGCAGGAGAACACACATCAGCCCCAGACACCCTGCAGCCACCTTGTAGGCTCTGCTCCCTGCAGGGCTCGTTCCTGAAAATAAACACATACATATTTCAAATAGACACATTCATATTATTACTCCATCGACTCATCCATCACGGTCACTGTAGAACAGAGCACCACCACTCCAGAGTCTGAGTTTGCTGTGAAACTTGGGGATTTGCTTTTCCAGTCTAGCAATCCCAGCAGCAGTTCTTTCTGATGTGTCCTTGGTCTTCTCCACCACCTCAAACATGACCACCACCGTTCCTGTGAACTCCCATTTCTTCATTACATTAGGAACTGAGGAGATGGCTACCTGGACTGCATCACCTGGCCTTTCCTAATGATGCCTGTGAACAAGCCACAGCCATAACAGGCTTATTAAGGACCGAGATCTTGATATAAGGTCTCTGAGGTCATTACATCTCCTGGGGTTGGCCAAGCTTTTGCATGGTGTGTCTTTTCATCTCTTCACTCTAAACCTGCGCAACATATGACACTGATCTTTCTTAAAATGCTGAAGAGACTGTTATATCTTTATCTTAACGCCTGTTGGGGATCACTTTAACATCAACTCGCTTGTCCAGCAGTCTAAATGTGTAGGCCACTGCATGTAATATTGATATTGGTAAAATACATAGTGGAATCACATTATTATGACCACTTCCTACTCTCTACGGCAGCAGTTGTGGCATTCTCTGAGCCCACTCATACATGTGTGAATCCATCCTTGCAGATCACACAGATACATAGAAATGCTAGAAATGTCTGACATTGGTTGGAAGAGCATGACCAAGAGTTCCAAGTACTACCCTGGCCCTATAACTCCCCACACTTGAGCATCCGTGGAACCACCTTGATCGTCATGTCCTCTCTCCCATGCCCGTTCAGCAGCTGTGGGACACACTGCAGTCAGCATAGCTCCAGATACCTATAACAACCTACCAGGATCGTACTGAGCCACTTTCAACCCGTCTAGCTGCTGTCTGTGATGCACACGGTGGTTAATCTGGATAGTAGCTGGTGGTCATAATAATATGGCTCGAGTATGTAGTAGGGGATCTGTTATGTCTAAAGTATAATCTTTATGGGTAAAGATGCGGGTTACTGTACCTGTATCCTGAGGATCTGCTGTAGATATCCCAGAGGTCTTAGCATTTCCATAAAGAGGAGTTTCATTTTGAACCTGCGTGTTCTTCCTTGGATTTGCTGC
>JAMWET010003850.1:0-157500 GCA_024036415.1 Prochilodus magdalenae
CAGCCACTTCTTACTTGTTGTGTGTTATTAAAAACAGGTGCGACAAATTTCCTGACTTTAGTGGCAGATAGTTTGTCTTGCTTTGAAGATGTTTCTTAAAAAAAGTCACATTATAGTGAGAAAATTTGGCTAAGATCACGTAAAACATGCTAACAATGTCTAGTAATAAGCTAAATTGGTATATAACCCTAAAAAAGATGTTTTTTATTTTGTCAACAGAATATCAATAAAAATCACATGTATTTAAAAATAAACAAAGTGTGGATGCCAACATCAACCCTTCAAACAGATTGCAATACACAACAGGAAGCATAGGGGGCGATATGATCCACATGGTCATTCTGACAGACTGTAATACACTACAGGAAGTATAGGGGGTGATACGACCCACACGCTCATTCTGACAGACGGTAAAACACTACAGGAAGTGTAGGGGGCGATACGACCCGCATGCTCATTCTGACAGACTGTAATACACTACAGGAAGTGTAGGGGACGTTATGACCCGCACGCTCATTCTGACAGACTGTAATACACTACAGGAAGTATAGGGGGTGATACGACCCACACACTCATTCTGACAGACTGTAATACACTACAGGAAGTATAGGGGGTGATACGACCCACACACTCATTCTGACAGACTGTAATACACTACAGGAAGTGTAGGGGGCGATACGACCCACATGGTCATTCCGACAGACTGTAATACACTACAGGAAGTGTAGGGGGGCGATACGACCCACACGGTCTTTCCGACAGACTGTAATACACTACAGGAAGTGTAGGGGGCGATGTTCTTGACAGAGTACTGTAATACACTACAGGTAGGTGATCTAACCACTAGAGAGCCAACCATATAAGAAGACACGCTTACCTCCAACATGGCCGATCTTGTTGGTGATGGCGTATCTAAGAGTACGTTCCTCTTTGACGTACATGACGAAGATGCGCTCCACGTTCAGCTGCAGCGTTTCGACTCCAAGGCGGGGTCCGTGTCTGCAGTCCCTGTAGGTGATGTTCTGTTTGAGCTGATAGCTGAAGGTCTCGGCGCCGCTCTCGGCAGAGACGACTGTGTACTGCCGCACTGAGCTGGAGGTGATCACTGCAGACAGGAAAGAGTAGCTTTGGTTTAGAAGTCGGAGGAGGACACTATGACAGTGGAGCTAGCTTTAGGCTTGTAGCTAACTTTAGCTATAGGTGCTAGCTAAGTATGTTGGTTACGCATCAAGACCATGTCCGGTGACCAGCTGAACCAGTACCAGGTGAGCGTAAGACCAGCGTAAATCAGGTTAGATCATCGTAACCTGTTTGTTCATCCATGCTGGTTCCTTTAAGGTTTCACGTGCGGCGACCAGCAGTTCTTCAGCTATGGGTGCAATATCAGTGATCGCTCTCAGCACTGCAGTGACACTGACGTGGTGGTGGTGTGTTAGTGTGTGTGGTGCTGGTGTGAGTGGATCAGACACAGCAGTACTGCTGGATACCTTAGGGTCACTGCTGGACTGAGAATCGTCCACCAACCAAAACTATTCAGCCAACAGTGTCCTTTGGGTGAGGCCAGCGTCCTGTGGGGCAGCGTCCTGTGCCCACTGCTGAAGGACTAGAGGATGACCAACACTGCACTGTGCAGCAGCAGATGAGCTATCGTCTCTGACTGTCCATCTACAAGGTGGACCAGCAAGGTAGGAGTGTCTAATAGAGTGGACAGTGAGTGGACACAGTGTCTAAACACTCCAGCAGCACTGCTGTGTCTGATCCACTCACACCAGCACCACACACACTAACACACCAGCCTCACGTCAGTGTCGCTGCAGTGCTGAGAATGATCCACCACCCACATACTACCACATAATAATGATTTTCGTTTCCACATAAGCATCACAAGATCTCAGTAAAACCCTATTTCATTTTTATGACCCTCGAAAGAACACTTCCTCTGTAGAACCTCAGAGGAACCTGGGAAAAATGGGACCTGGACATTAAGAGCTTTCTCGAGCTGTAAGTCACAGCACGGAAAACAGTCTGTGTTTGGGGTCCATCACAATCAGACGCAGCTTCCTCTCTAAGGAAGTTTACTAGGGATGTGCTTTTTATAGCTAACCCAATGATCCCTGTGTCCATAGACCAGGGACTGCACAGACCGGCGGCGCCGTTATTGCATTATACAGTTAGACCAGCACCACAGAGCGCACGCTACGTTTCATCTCCCATGCAAATGCCTCATATTACACCACAGTGGTGGTGATGGGAACCAGGGGTCTTAATGTCTACAACGCACATATAGACATTTTATATACTATCAAAACCACCAGTGAACCTACACGTCCTTTGAGTGTTTATACACTCCTCATCAAAAGAACAGCTGCACCCAGAAGGAGGTGTGGGAGTGCAGGTGTGTTGGGAAGGGAGATAAAGGTGACCAGGATCAATAACTGATGATAAATTTAGACTGATATGATCAATATTTATTGAGCTACACATACAGAAGTCTGTCTCTCAGTATGGCGTCGGGCCGCCGTGTTTGCTAACCCAACACGCCAGACGTCTCGGTATGGAGCTGTAGAGGTTCCTAATGGTGTCCTGTGATAATCCATCCCATGCAGCTTGAACATCCTCACACAGTTCCTGCAGATGGTGCGGTAGGGGTGGAGGTGGAGGGACACCAGGTCTTCTGAACGTGTGACTACAGACCGTTCATCTTGGTGCTGACCACGGTGCCTCCACACACGGATTCGTTGGGCGTCTCCACCAAGACTAAAGCGGGATTCGTCACTGAAGATGACCCGCTACCATTCTGAGTCACTCCATGACAGTCTGGTACGACACCACTGCAGTCTTTGGTGACGGTGACGTGGTGTTAAGGACAGTCGTGGTAACGGTCTGTGTGCATGTAGTCCTCCAATGCTAATGCACTAGCAGGATGACGCATGAAGGACACCACTGCTTGCTTACGTCACATGTGCGGTCTCATTAAAGCGATAAATTCCTTTGTTGATGAGTGCATGCTACACGTTTACATATGTTTGCATGTATTGTCCTGTTTGTTTATGTTCGGTATATTGATGGTAAATTCTACACCAGATTTAGAGAAGGACTGGTTCCTATCTAGGCCACCGGGAACAATTCTGCAAGTATCTCTAGAACAGAGCAACTTGGAAAATCTAAAACTTTGGTGGAGTTCCCCTTCTGCGACCGCAGTCTGCAGCCCCTCAGCATTTACAATGATTCCCAAAGGGTTTAATTGGAGGTCTTACGTGATGGGTAGTACTGGTAGGTCTCCTTAAACGGCTCCATCTGTACAGTGGCACCGGGGGGTATGAAGGGAATGCTGCCCTCCAGTTGAGTGTCCACATTCAGGTAGTTCTGGCCGTCCAGGCCCTTGCCAGTCTGGATGACGCTGAGCCGCTGGTTACCGGGATAAAAGGTCAAATCGGCATACCGGGTAAACTCGGCACCTGGGGGAGAGAGAGAGAGAGATCGAACCTGACAGCTGCTATTGCACTTTGTACTCCACTTGGCAGGTTCTCTCCATCTAAAAGCCATAGAACGTGCTCTCGGTTTACTACAAACTAATTTTTATGCTGTGTAATCAGGCCCAGATGAGGGTTATGACCCTTGTAATGGCGCTTGATGAAAACCCGAGTGATTTCAGAACTATTTATTTCATTTTTTTTCCTTTTCGCAAAGTGAAAACACACTCCCGCTCAGCCCCACCTGCCTTAAATTAAGTGTGCACGCTGACCAGGCCTTGAATATCAACCTGGAGAAAGCCCAGCTGTGAGGTTCCTCCGAGTTTACACTAGTGAGAGGAAAACGGCCTGGGCCCTTAAGTGAGTCCCAGCAGGGGGGCACATGTTAAACAAACACACGGCACAATAAAGCTGGCTGGGAAACGGCACGCCGGCCGGCCTCACCCGTGATATTGAAGCCATTATGGCTGTCGGGGAGCTTCAGGGCGAACAGCCAGCCGAATAGGCCTCCGATGGGGGCCACGGGCATCAAACCCCACCCCAGTGGCTGTGGGACTTCACTGATGGCTGTGTAAGCTCGGCCATCGCCCACAACGATGTAGGCGTGGAGGTCAATGATGCCCAGGTTCACCGCCGTCTGGCCCACGTTGACTATACCGCTGACCTTTCCGTTCACGCGCTGAGGAGCACCTGGGGAAACAGAAACAGGGGCGTTACAGTTTATAGGAACTCGGCCGTGACACCTGAACACAGCTCTCAAACATGGCTTGTTCCTAGTTAGCACTGCGGCTATGAGGCTAACAAGGAATAGAAGCTAGCACTGCATCAGACATGCCTAACGTCATGTGATTTCAGCATGTACACTGATCATGGAGCGTTGACCCCTCAGGGGACGCTTGGGGACACCCAAGTTGTTGGGTTGTGAGGTGTTTGTTTGAGAGTGAGGCTGAACACTGGCCATGTTGGGGCCACACCATTCACCTGAACCTTCCAGAATGCTTCTCGAACCAATCCCGGACAACCTCCGCCCAAATTCGTGGAGCACTATCCTGCTGGAATGTCCCATCATTATGGGGGTACATGAAGGGCTGCAAATGGTCACCAAGCAGTGAAACATAGCAGGCACTGGTCAATGACATGTTTGGGTGGACCAGTGGACCCAACCCATGCCGTGAGGGCACACCCCACACTAGTATGGAACCACCACCAGGGGTTGCAAGGGGTCTGCACCACACACAAACCCCATCATCAGCCCATAACCACTGGCACCATGACTTATTGCACTACGTCACATGTTACCAGTCCTCTAAGGTCCAGTTACCAACCTCACAAGCCCAGGTGAGGCGCCGTGTCCGGTGTAATGCGTGTGAGGCACTCTGGTGGGTCTTCTGCCCCCATATCCCATGGAAGCTAAGGAACGCTGACTGACTATGCGTGTGGGGCTCTTGCATTAAACGTGGATGTGAGTTGCTTGTCTGCTCACACGGACAGGTCCAGCCAGACGCCGCTGGTCACCATCATTAAGCATGGCTGGCCACTGCGCTGTCCAACGCTCCCGGAATGCTAGCAAGCATTCCCAGATACTGTGGAATTCTAAATGCTAACACAACCTGGAAATGGAATGTCCCATCCGTCTGGCCCCCACCATCATGCCTTGCTCAAACTCCGATAATTCACGTAAGGTGTCCATTGGGTTTACATTTTTTTTCCGGCTGCAGAGATTCCATTCCGGTTTGGCAAAAACTCATCCCGCTGGAGGAATTCAGCATTCCGGGCAAAACATAAAAGATGGCCTAATCCAATAAATCCAATCCCATTAAAATATTAACGGCCCTCATTTGAGTAGCTCCGCCCACCACTTCAGAAGGAGCTACCTTTGCGGAGTTATCCGGAGCTGCTAGCGTGGAGGCTAAGAGCTAATCACGGAAACTGCTCTGCTGTCGGGATGAAGGTAGTGATAGGGGGTAGGTAGGGATCGATGGCCGTGTTCAGATCCAGTACATGTGTGCTGAACACGTTTGTGTCTGACATGAGGCTGAAGAACCTTCCCGCTTCAACACACACAGGAATTCTCCATTTAAATGTGGAAAACAAATTCCATATGTAGGTGTGTCGCCTGTTCACGGGCGTGTCAACTTATTTCCAGAAGCAAAACCGGTCACCTGACCAGGGGCGTTCAAACCTACGGCTGTACGCAGCTCCCCCGAGAGGACACTGGGCCCGAAGGAAGGAGCGAGATCGGCTCTGTTGAGTTCATGACTCTCCGTTTGTCCGAGTGTGGCGGCGTTCCAGCCGGAGAGACTGGCAGGATTGTGCTTGGTGACAGGACTGTGTTGTAGACGCTGTTCCTCTCCGTCTTCGCCCCTCATGCTCGCTCTCATGGAACACAAAGCTCTTACTGTACAGTCACATACTCCACAGCTGAGGAGGATTTTCCCAACACGCTCACTCCCGCTGGACCGTCTGTCATCCGGCTCGGCCCCCGGCACGAGGAACAGACACAGGCACTTTCTGACTCAAGTTTGTTTTCCAAACTCGGGCTCTTTGTGAGGACCTTTACTGGGAGATAAGCCTCTCAGAAGTGCGCTATGATGTCATTGTCTCTTGATGGATGTTGTTTCCTGAGAAGTGCTGAGTGATTCACGGGGACGTTATAGCCGAGCTCCTAAAACAGAGCTGACGTTACACTAAACAGCCCGTCTCCTGCATGTTCCTTCCGCCGCTTATCATATTTATGTGGGTTTATGTATGTGGGAACAGCCATAATTCACTCTTACACAGCCGTTTTCCGTCCTCTCTTTATCCTTCGGAATTAAACAGGCTGTTTTCCTTACTGGGTCTTTATCGCTGCCGGCGGAACGAAACCTTGTAGCTCCGAAATTGTAACTTTACAAGCGAAGGGAAAAACTGACTGCACTTCTAATGCAAGTCAATGGAACCAGAGTTTTTCTCAAGTCACTTCGGGTCATTTCCTTTGGCCTGTTCATCATGAAACGTTCACCCCATGCACAGAACCGCTGCCTCTTTCAAATGAGCTCCAACACTGGAAAACGATAATAACATGGTTTTGTGCTGGTAGCTGCAATATGTAAATATGCTCTGTTCTGATTGGCTGCTCTGAATTGAGCTTCATTTAAAAAGCGGTCTTTACTGAAACCCTCTTTAGAACCTCAGTGCTTTTAACCTCAGTTTTTAATTGTTGTAAGTTTTTTAAGGACTTTTAATTAAAGTTCTTAAGGATTTAAGCCATTTTTATTGAGCATGATTATCTCACGACATCAGCAGATAATTATTTTATTGGAATCATGTTATGAAAAATTCATGCACGTGGGTATCCTAAGTTCAAGTTTAACGCTAAAGGCTGAGGTAATATATCAACAAAGACCTAATGCTCTAGATAGCTCTTGGCATTTAGTGCTAGCTAGTGCTAACAGCTAATATAACTGGAGATGTAATGTTCCGGAAAGTTCATGCATTTAGCTCTAGCTAGCGCTAACAACTGAGGTAATATATTAACAGAGATGTAATGCTCTAGATAATTCTTGGCTGTTTAACACTAGCTAGTGCTAACAGCTAATATAAACCGAGATGTAATGTTCCGGAAAGTTCATGCATTTAGCTCTAGCTAGCGCTAACAACTGAGGTAATATATTAACAGAGATGTAATGCTCTAGATAATTCTTGGCTGTTTAACACTAGCTAGTGCTAACAGCTAATATAAACCGAGATGTAATTATGTTCTACAAAATTCTTGCCATTTAGCTCTAGCTAGCACTAACAACTGAGGTAATACATTAGCAGAGACGTAATGCTCTAGATAGCTTTTGGCATTTAGTGCTAGCTAGTGCTAACAGCTAATATAACTGGAGATGTAATGTTCTGGAAAGTTCATACATTTAGGTCTAACTAGCGCTAACAACTGATATAATATTATAACAGAGATGTGATGCTCTAGATAGCTCTTGCATTTAGTGCTAGCTAGTGCTAACAGCTAATATAACTGGAGATGTAATGTTCCGGAAAGTTCATGCATTTAGCTCTAGCTAGCGCTAACAACTGAGGTAATATATAACAGAGATGTAATGTTCTGGATAGCTCTAGCCATTTAGTGCTAGCTAGTGCTAACAGCTAATATAACTGGAGATGTAATGTTTTGGATAGTCATGCATTTAGCTCTAGCTAGCGCTAACAACTGAGGCAATATATTAACAGAGATGTAATGCTCTAGATAATTCTTGGCTGTTTAACACTATCTAGTGCTAACAGCTAATATAAACCGGGATGTAATTATGTTCTAGAAGATTCTTGCCAATTCAGCTCTAGCCAGCACTAACAACTGAGGTAATACATTAGCAGAGACGTTATGCTCTAGATAGCGGTTGGCATTTAGTGCTAGCTAGTGCTAACAGCTAATATAACTGGAGATGTAATGTTCTGGAAAGTTCATGCATTTAGCTCTAGCTAGCGCTAACAACTGAGGTAATATAACAGAGATGTGATTTTCTAGATAGCTCTAGCCATTTAGTGCTAGCTAACAGCTAATATCGCTGGAGATGTAATGTTTTGGAAAGTTTATGCATTTAGCTCTAGCTAGCGCTAACAACTGAGGTAATATTATAACAGAGATGTGATGTTCTAGATAGCTCTTGCATTTAGTGCTAGCTAGTGCTAACAGCTAATATAACTGGAGATGTAATGTTCTGGAAAGTTTATGTATTTAGCTCTAGCTAGCGCTAACAACTGAGGTAATACATTAACAATGATGTAATGCTCTAGATAGATCTTGGCTGTTTAACACTAGCTAGTGCTAACAGCTAATATAAACCGGGATCTAATTATGTTCTAGAAGATTCTTGCCATTTAGCTCTAGCTAGCACTAACAACTGAGGTAATATATTAACAGAGATGTGATATTGTGGATAGCTCTAGCCATTTAGTGCTAGCTAACAGCTAATATAACTGGAGATGTAGTGTTTTGGATAGTCATGCATTTATGTCTAGCTAGCGCTAACAACTGAGGTAATATATTAACAGAGATGTAATGCTCTAGATAGATCTTGGCTGTTTAACATTAGCTAGTGCTAACAGCTAATATAAACCGGGATGTAATTATGTTCTAGAAGATTCTTGCCATTTAGCTCTAGCTAGCACTAACAACTGAGGTAATACATTAGCAGAGACGTAATGCTCTAGATAGATCGTGGCATTTAGTGCTAGCTAGTGCTAATGGCTAATATAACTGGAGATGTAACGTTCTGGAAAGTTCATGCATTTAGCTCTAGGTAGCGCTAACAACTGAGGTAATACATAAACAATGATGTAATGCTCTAGATAGTTCTTGGCTGTTTAACACTAGCTAGTGCTAACAGCTAATATAAACCGGGATGTAATTATGTTCTAGAAGATTCTTGCCATTTAGCTCTAGCTAGCACTAACAACTGAGGTAATACATTAGCAGAGACGTAATGCTCTAGATAGATCTTGGCGTTTAGTGCTCACAGCTGATATAACCCGAGATGTAATGTTCTCCACCCGGCGTCCGTCTAGGTATTGCACTGGATGGAGGACTAGGACATCTGGCCTCCCTACACTAACAGCTTATATGAACGGAGATTGTAATAATCTAGAAAGTTCTTGGTATTTAGTGCTAGCTAATGCTAACAGCTGAGATAATATAAACTGACAGAGATGTAATGCTGTAGATAAGTCTTGGTGTCTTTAGTGCTAGTTAGTGCTAACACTTGATATAAGCAGAGATTTAATATATGTTTATTTGAAGTTCTTGCTGTTTAGCTCTAGCTAACGTTAACAGCTAAGGTAATATATTAACATAAATGTAATGTTCTAGATAGTTCTTGGCATTTAGCAGTACCTAGCGTTAACGGCTGGAGTTATATATCAACACCGTTAAAACATTTTAGATATTTCATGGCAGTTTAACACTAGTAAGTGCTAGATAACTGATATAAACCCGAGATAAAACGTTCTAGATAGTTGTTGCCATTTAACACTAGCTAACACAAACAGAGATGTAATGTTCTAGATAGTTCTTGCCGTTATTGGAGCTGCTGAACGGATGAATGTTAGATGAATGTCTTCTGTGTTCTGTGAGAATGTGTTCTGGTGTCAGGACACGCCCCCATGGAAAGGGGGCGGGGTCAGCAGCAGCTCATTATCATTTAAAGGAACAGGCACTCAAACCAGCCGCTCTGAACAGGACTGTCTAGACAGGAGTTGTGCTGATTCGGCCTTGTGATTCTTTAACCCCAGGCGTTTCATTAAGACCCCAGTAAAAAAAAGATCCTAAAATACGTCAAATAATATTTCTACAGTCATCTCAAAATGAGAAATATTACTGGACCCAACATATCATCTAGATTCAGGAGGAATTCACATGTTAGGATATGATTTTTTGCAGAGCAGCATCTGCAGCAGCACTCCCACAGTTATCCAAACAGCTGGACTGGCCTGGGAAGGGCAGAGGAATGTGACGGCGCCACACTGGGCCTTTTACAGCAACCCATCCACAAACTCACCGTTTGGCAGGCAGTGTCGGCCGTTTCCGTAGAAGCCGGAGTGGCAGTGGCAGCAGTAGCCCGAGGGGTAGTCTGTGCAGTAAGCGTTCTTACTGCAGAGCTGCTGAAAACGATCACATGTCTCCTTATTTTCTGGGGAGTACTGGATCACTGGAACACAAGACAGAAACCCAGATTACACAGAGGAAAAGAACATCAGCTTTAAAGGTGCAATGACCGCTTCTGGTGAAATGAGTCTAGAACCCTATCAGAAGATGACCATATGAGATGAACATATGTGATTATAATCCAGTATGAATCCGCAGCGTGTGTAGTGTTTACAGTCTGACGGTAATAACTGTGGAGTGATTTTAATCCAGTATGAATCTGCAGCGTGTGTAGTGTTTACAGTCTGACGGTAATAACTGTGGAGTGATTTTAATCCAGTATGAATCTGCAGCGTGTGTAGTGTTTACGGTCTGACGGTAATAACTGTGGAGTGATTTTAATCCAGTATGAATCCGCAGCGTGTGTAGTGTTTACGGTCTGATGGTAATAACTGTGGAGGGATTATAATCCAGTATGAATCTGCAGCGTGTGTAGTGTTTACGGTCTGACGGTAATAACTGTGGAGGGATAATAATCCAGTATGAATCTGCAGCGTGTGTAGTGTTTACGGTCTGACGGTAATAACTGTGAAGGGATTATAATCCAGTATGAATCTGCAGCGTGTGTAGTGTTTACGGTCTGACGGTAATAACTGTGGAGGGATTATAATCCAGTATGAATCTGCAGCGTGTGTAGTGTTTACGGTCTGACGGTAATAACTGTGGAGGGATTATAATCCAGTATGAATCTGCAGCGTGCGTAGTGTTTACAGTCTGACGGTAATAACTGTGGAGGGATTATAATCCAGTATGAATCTGCAGCGTGCGTAGTGTTTACAGTCTGACGGTAATAACTGTGGAGTGATTATAATCCAGTATGAATCTGCAGCGTGCGTAGTGTTTACAGTCTGACGGTAATAACTGTGGAGTGATTATAATCCAGTATGAATCTGCAGCGTGCGTAGTGTTTACAGTCTGACGGTAATAACTGTGGAGGGATTATAATCCAGTATGAATCTGCAGCGTGTGTAGTGTTTACAGTCTGACGGTAATAACTGTGAAGGGATTATAATCCGGTATGAATCTGCAGCGTGTGTAGTGTTTACAGTCTGACGGTAATAACTGTGAAGGGATTATAATCCGGTATGAATCTGCAGCGTGTGTAGTGTTTACAGTCTGACGGTAATAACTGTGGAGGGATTATAATCCGGTATGAATCTGCAGCGTGTGTAGTGTTTACAGTCTGACGGTAATAACTGTGGAGGGATTATAATCCGGTATGAATCTGCAGCGTGTGTAGTGTTTACAGTCTGACGGTAATAACTGTGAAGGGATTATAATCCAGTATGAATCTGCAGCGTGTGTAGTGTTTACAGTCTGACGGTAATAACTGTGAAGGGATTATAATCCAGTATGAATCTGCAGCGTGTGTAGTGTTTACAGTCTGACGGTAATAACTGTGGAGGGATTATAATCCAGTATGAATCTGCAGCGTGCGTAGCGTTTACGGTCTGACGGTAATAACTGTGGAGGGATTATAATCCAGTATGAATCTGCAGCGTGCGTAGCGTTTACTTTCTGACGGTAGTAACTGTGGAGAGATTATAATCCAGTATGAATCTGCAGTGTGTGTAGTGTTTACAGTCTGACGGTAATAACTGTGGAGTGATTATAATCCAGTATGAATCTGCAGCGTGTGTAGTGTTTACAGTCTGACGGTAATAACTGGAGAGATTATAATCTGACGGTAATAACAGTAGGGATTATAAATCTGCATTGTGTGTGTAGTGTTTACAGTCTGACGGTAATAAACTGTGGAGGGATTATAATCCAGTATGAATCTGCAGCGTGTGTAGTGTTTTACAGTCTGACGGTAATAACTGTGGAGGTGATTAATAATCCAGTATGAATCTGCAGCGTGTGTAGTGTTTACAGTTCTGACGGTAGTAACTGTGGAGAGATTATAATCCAGTATGAATCTGCAGCGTGTGTAGTGTTTACAGTCTGACGGTAATAACTGTGGAGGGATTATAATCCAGTATGAATCTGCAGCGTGTGTAGTGTTTACAGTCTGACGGTAATAACTGTGGAGTGATTATAATCCAGTATGAATCTGCAGCGTGTGTAGTGTTTACAGTCTGACAGTAATAACTGTGGAGAGATTATAATCCAGTATGAATCTGCAGTGTCTGTGATTAAATAACCGTATGAATCTGCAGCGTGTGTAGTGTTTACAGTCTGACAGTAATAACTGTAGAGAGATTATAATCCAGTATGAATCTGCAGCGTGTGTAGTGTTTACAGTCTGACGGTAATAACTGTGGAGGGATTATAATCCGGTATGAATCTGTGATGTAATGCAGGACTAAAACAGTCTTTGTAAAGCCTCTCCGAAACCCTGTAACTGCTCTCCAAATGCTGATATATGAAGACCGATAGCGAGTGCAGGAGAAATGAAGTTGGAGCAGCAGATAGACAGGGCATTTTTCATCCAGAGAGAGCTAAGTACTCCCTCCTGCTGATTTAAAGAGGGAGGCAGTGGCCCCAGGTCAAATATGAGGCTCACACTGTACATCTGGACGTCTGTTTCACTGCACTGTTAGCGGGGGCCTCGACTGGGTTCTGCAGCCTACATTCATCCGTGTGAAGGACAGCAGGTCTTTAGCACAGCAAGGTGCAGATAAAAGCTGCTTTGACAGCTCAAACATGACGTCTGGCTGGATGAGCGCTTGTTTCAATTACACGCCCCGCTGCAGCTTCAGTCAAACAGCTGAAGGCCACAAAGACTGACACAAGTACAGGTTATACTGTCCTTGAGTGCGAGAAAGATGTCTTTTCTTCTCTTCTTTGAGAGCTCTTTGAAAGAAGAAAGAAGGGAGGATTGTTGGGGGAGAGACTAAACAGATGTTACATTTAAAAGCACTTGGAATTTAGAGGATTAGAAACAGACAAAAACAAGAGAGGAGTGTGAGGGCGTTTCACACCTGACCAGGGTGCCAACCAGGGTTCATGTTTATGTATACTGTATGTATTTGATCCTGTTAGTTTTGATTTCACGCTGCAGTGTGGTGAGCAAGAACCTCGCCTGACACACCCATGTCCTGTTGTCATCACTATGTGGGCTATACTGGACACTGATGGTTTGGACAGTGAGGGAGTAAAGGTAATGAGTTTCTGTACTTAAGTAGTTTTTCCTTGTATCTGTACTGAAGTGTTTCCATTTTGGACGACTTTGTAGTTTAACTCCACCACAGTTCAAACTAATATCTGACTGTTTACTGCACTGCATTATGGGAAATCTGTCGTTCCTTATGACCCATGCAACGTAAAAAAACAAAAAAGTTAACACATTAAAACGAAACAAGCTCATTCGTGGATCCCTAACATCCATGGGAATGTCCATTTCAGAACTGGACTACACCCAGGAGCACCTGGAGGAGGCAGGTAAAGCAGGACGGGGTCAGTAAACAGATCAAACAGACACTGGCGAGTGTCTTTTCCTGAATGTATATAAACTCTGTGTCCTTTATGGTACATATTTTTGGCTGGTTTATGTTTATGAACTGAGACCTACAGGTGCAGTACAGTAATTATTATTAAACTTGTAGTTCCAAATAAATCCTAAACTGAAACTTTACAGAAAGTTATTTTATGGTTCTAGCTAACGGAACCTGTTCTCCTTCAGGGTTCTGTTCTGATGATGATGTGAATAGACGTCAGTGTCAGACTAATGAATGAGCTTCTATTAAAGACTGGTGGACTGAGAGACACTAGAGTCTCTTCACCTACACTGAGCTGATGAAGAGTCCTGTTCCAGAAATGATAATAGGACATTAGAGCCGTAATAAACCATACTCCTGTTACTCTCCATACTTAAGTACATCTGAAGGGACATACTTTAGTACTGGTACTCTCCATACTTAAGTACATCTGAAGATACATACTTTAGTACTGTTACTCTCCATACTTAAGTACATCTGAAGGTACATACTTTAGTACTGTTACTCTCCATACTTAAGTACATCTGAAGGTACATACTTTAGTACTGTTACTCTCCATACTTAAGTACATCTGAAGGTACATACTTTAGTACTGTAACTCTCCATACTTACGTACATCTGAAGGTACATACTTTAGTACTGGTACTCTCCATACTTAAGTACATCTGAAGGAACATGGAGGTTAGGGAGCCAGGCTTGTGATCCAAGGACATGGAAGGACATGACCGAAGTGTCCATGAACAAGGCACCTAAACCCAACTGCTCCCTGGACGCCGTGGATAGGGCTGTCCACCGCTCCGGGCACAGTATGGTGCTCACTGGCCCCTAGTGTTCAAGAAGTCTAGCCATTCGCTAACGACAGTGCAGATGCTGTGACAGGTAAGACACCAGCTAATGTTAGCTTGTTTCATTATTGAAACTGCAGAAAGTAAAGGAGGCAGTGAGTTTGAAAATGAAGGGCCACAGAATAGTGCAGAACGGGCAATAGCTAGTTCTAGCAAAGACGTGCTGCCTTAAGCAAACCCCAGTATGGCAAGTGAGTTAGCAGGACTGCTAGCGCTGCAGAGAATAGCCAACATGGCGGCTGCCCAAAGAGCAGGGGGTACTTCTAAACATTCTTAGCGCAACTAGATGACTTTCCAAAAAGCTTTGGAGCATCTCTATTGGTCCATTTCTCATGGAAAATCTACAATACCAATTTCAGATGATGCTAAAACTTATAAAACTTAATAACTGAGCTCCAAAGTTTTGACATGACAGAAGCAGTACAGCGTAATAAGAGTCTCACCTCCAGAGTCAAAGTTCACGTCTTCATCCACACTGACCACCTGACCGTTGGGGCTGTGGGGGTACACATCCAGAAGTGTATGCTCGGGCAGGGGGCGCTGTGGCTGGATCACCTCCCCTGCAGGGAAGCGTCTGGTTTCTGGGGCCGAATGTACTCCAGGCCCAGAGGCGGCTGGAGCAGCATCATGAGAGTTGGATGCTAGAGTGATGTCCCCTCCGTAAGGCTTGTGGTGAGACGGATCTGGGCCCGGCTCGACGAACTCTGGAGCCGGAGGATTCTGGAAGTCTGTATCCACAGTATATTCCTGCTCTTCCTCAAAAGATTCGTCCGTCTCAGAGTACTCTAGCTCGGGGTACTCCGGGGTGGTAGGGAACTCCACCACTGGACTTCTCGTGGGTAACTGGCCACCGACAGCTGCTGGAACTACGTTTTCTAAAGCATTCGCATTTCCGATGTGGAAGAGCCAAACACCGGGAACGTTGATGTTACTCAGCCTGTAGGGACACAACAACAGATGAGTCAAATAGACGTATCATATATAATTCGGCCGTTTGAGTTTGTCATGATTTCGGCCTGCAGTTAGCACAATGCTAATTAGCCTCCTACGCTGTGAACTGTGTTCAGACCGCAGGCAAATTGGATTTCTTTCTCATATCAGATCTTTAAGTGATCAGATCAGATTTGTGTGTCCAGGCATCACCAATCTATCAGCACAGGTTGCTGGGTTAGTGACGTAGTGACATAGGTGGTTGGTGTAGCTCAGCAGATAACACCACTACCCTCTAGGGAGCCATTACTACATGTGGGAGACTGGTGTTCGAATCCCGGTCTGGGTGACTATGCTGTGCTACACCAATAAGAGTCCTTGGGCAAGACTCCTAACACTACGTTGGCCCACCTGTAATATGAATAACCTTGTAAGTCGCTCTGGATTAGAGCGTCAGCTAAATGCCATAAATGTAAATGTACATGTGTCAATAGCTACGCAGCTGCGCTGATGACATAGCTGTCATACATAAAAGCAGGAGAGATGGAGGTGCTGTGTTAGGGTGTTATCGTCTGGGGGGCTTCAGCTGGTCAGGTCGGGGCTCAGCAACGGTATGAGGTAATCATGTAAAGTCAGCTGACTACCTGAACGTTTCATATTGCAGACCAACAAAGCTGAAATTCATTAGGGGTTAGATTGCGAAGGAGGGGCTCAGGGAACATGACCTGGTCCCTGAGTTCCTGATCCCTATTGGAGGTCTTTGGGATGTACACCGTACATGGCGGGATGCTACAGTGTGTGATATGCTGCTGTACTGTGCTTACTGGTACAGGTTCTTCACAGACTGCTCGTTGGTGGTGAGGCTGTAGTAAGGCCCATCAGCACGGGAGAAGAAGAAGAACGAGACCTCGCCCCTGGTGAAGCCCACTCGAGCGGTCAGCTCGATCTCCACATTGAAGGTTTCCTTAGGGCGAGATCCGTAGAACTGCAGGCCGTCCTCCGGGTAAAGGAACAGGGCGTAGGTGTTTGTCTCGTCGTAAGCCACCACTGCCTGGAACGTGTTAAGCTGCAGGAGGGGTGAGGGAGATAGACATCAATTCATTATTCAAATTCAAAGCGGCTCACATCTTATCTCAGCCTGAGGGCGGCCCAGCTTTTCTTTCTCCAGGAACAAAAGCTCACGGAACGTCTTTATCAGGGGTTTATCTCCTCTCTAATGGGTAATGAAAACAAACACCAACTTCAATGGGCACCATGCGGCTTAGCCCCTTATCTTTATCTGCAGTTTAAACACGGAGTTACTTTTAACCTCAGAGGTGGAGCAAGACTTCACTCTCAGACTTACATAACTTAGACTCCGGTTACTTAAAGATTCATACTGAATAATCCATAGTAGATACTGAATAATTCACTGTAGATACTGAATACTTCATAGTAGATACTGAATAATTCATAGTGGATACTGAATAATCCATAGTGGATACTGAATAATTCATAGTAGATACTGAATAATTCACTGTAGATACTGAATACTTCATAGTAGATACTGAATAATTCATAGTGGATACTGAATAATCCATAGTGGATACTGAATAATTCATAGTAGATACTGAATAATTCATAGTAGATGCTGAATAATTCATAGTGGATACTGAATAATTCATAGTGGATGCTGAATAATTTATAGTAGATTAAGAATATTTCATACTACGTTCTGAATAATTGGATACTGAGTTAGTTACTTAATAATTCATAGTGGATACTGTTTAATAATTCATAAGAGATAGTGAATAATCTATAGTAGATACTGATTAATCCAAAGCATATACTGAATAATTCCTAGTAGAAATTGAATAATCCATAGTAAATACTGAAAAATCCATAGTGGATTATGAGTATTTCACAGTATGTTCTGAATAATTCACAGTAGCTGGTGAATAATTCATAGTGGATACTGAATAATTCATAGTGGATTAAGAATATTTCATAGTACGTTCTGAATAATTCATAGTAGATATTGAATAATCCATAGTAGATACTGAATAATTTATAGTGGTTACTGAATAATCCATAGTAGATACTGAATAATTCATAGTGGATACTGAATAATCCATAGTAGATACTGAATAATTCATAGTAGATTAAGAATATTTCATTCTACGTTCTGAATAATTGGATACTGAGTTAGTTACTTAATAATTCATAGTGGATACTGTTTAATAATTCATAAGAATTACTGAATAATCCATAGTATATACTGATTAATCCAAAGCATGTATTGAAAAATTCATAGTAGATACTGAAAAATCCATAATGGATTAAGAGTATTTCACAGTATGTTCTGAATAATTCATAGTAGATATTGAATAATCCATAGTAGATATTGAATAATCCATAGTGGATACTGAATAATTCATAGTACTTTCTGTATAATTCATAGTAGATTAAGAATATTTCATACTACGTTCTGAATAATTGGATACTGAGTCAGTTACTTAATAATTCATAGTGGATACTGTTTAATAATTCATAAGAGATAGTGAATAATCCATGGTATATACTGGTTAATCCAATGTATATACTGAATGATTCATACTGGATATTAAATAATTACTAGTAAATACTGAATAATCCATAGGACGTTCTGAAAAATTCATAGTGAATACTGAATATAAGTTAATACTTTGAGTCGTTTGTTGTTTAACAGCAAAGCATTTGTTAATATCTACTACAAATTCCTTATTAAACACAACAAATTATTTATCTTATCGTTAATGTATCAGCAGTAATTAAAAGTACTCGCAGTATTTATAGTTACTGATAATAAGCCTGTGTTTAAAGGGTGACTTTATAAAGCTCTGAAATCAAATAACCCGCTTGATGTGCACACATGCGACACGTATCGTGTTTATTTGGTGTTTCCCACAAGTTTATATGGTCTGGTAACCCACCAACTCGGCCACCACCCCCAACTGTAAACACCATTCTTCTCCCTCCTCTCTGCTGGTTTCACACTCTGTTAAAAGGCTCCCCCCCGAGACCACCAAAGACACTGTGTGAAGAGCTGTAAACGTGTGTCCTGTCCTGCCCAGTGTGTTATACTGCAGTCTGAGTGTCACTGCCTGGATGGTGTCATTAAGTCCTGGGAAAACTGGGATCAGAGAGAAGCCCATTCTGAAACACGGCTGCAGGAGGACGCACATGACCACCCACTACCTCCAGAGCCATGGACATGCAAGACTTCACAGTCCTTCAGACCAGCGTCTTTTAGTAGCAGCTGATGACCATCAGATTCGTACTGGTCTGAAAACACACCAATCACCTGTACCATTAAAACCACCTTATCAGCTCCACTGATCATACAGGACACTCTGTAGGTGTACAGGTCCAGACTGTAGTCCATCTGTTTCTCTGTATACTGTATTACCCTGTTCTTCAATGGTCAGGACCCCCACAGGACCCCCACAGAGCAGGTACTATGTGGGTGGTGGATCATTCTCAGCACTGCAGTGACACTGACGTGGTGGTGGTGTGTTAGTGTGTGTGGTGCTGGTGTGAGTGGATCAGACACAGCAGTGCTGCTGGAGTGTTTAGACACTGTGTCCACTCACTGTCCACTCTATTAGACACTCCTACCTTGCTGGTCCACCTTGGAGATGGACAGTCAGAGACGATAGCTCATCTGCTGCTGCACAGTGCAGTGTTGGTCATCCTCTAGTACAGGACGATGTTGTGCTGGATAGTTTTGGTGGGGGGATGATTCTCAGTCCAGTAGTGACACTGAGGTGTTCAGCAGCACTGCTGTGTCTGATCACAGCACCACACACACTAACACATCGCTACCAAGTCAGTGTCAATGCAGTGCTTAGATAGATCCACTACCCATGTAATACCTGCTCTGTGGTGGTCCTGTGGGGGTCCTCACTAGGGTTGCCACCCGTCCCGTAAAATACGGAATCGTCCTTTATTTGGCAATTAAATTATGTGTCCCGTATTAAACCAGTACGGGACGCGATGTGTTCCGTATTTCCGTAAATTTGTTCCGTATTTCCGTAAATGCCAGTAAATTTGTTCCGTATTCCCGTAAATTTGTTCCATATTTCCGTAAATTTGTTCCATATTTCCGTAAATTTGTTTCGTATTTCCGTAAATGCCTGTAAATTTGTTCCGTATTTCTGTAAATTTGTTCCTTATTTCCGTAAATTTGTTCGGTATTTCCATAAATGCCAGTAAAATTGTACCGTATTTCCGTAAATGCCAGTAAATTTGTTCCGTATTTCCATAAATGCCAGTAAAATTGTACCGTATTTCCGTAAATGCCAGTAAATTTGTTCCGTATTTCCGTAAATGCCCGTAAATTTGTTCCATATTTCCGTAAATGGCAGTAAATTTGTTCCGTATTTCCGTAAATGTCTGATATGCCCCTCCGTAAACACAAATGAATTTGTTCCGTATTTCCGTAAATGCCTGTAAATTGTTCCGTACGTGTTCCGTAAATCCATTTGTTCCGTATTACCGTAAATGTCCTGTAAATTGTGTCACACGTATTTCCCTAAATGTCCGACACTGCACACCCTGACAACCTCACACCCCTCGGACCCAGACCACCCCCGGAAAAAGATCAAATACTGGACACAATTTCGAACCCATGTCACTCACATGTGACCACGCCCCTGGTCCCGCCCCCGTCCTTTATGTTCATTTCTGAAAGGTGGCAACCCCAGTCCTGACCATTGACCACACATACGCCTATGATCTGGTCTTTTTCAGCAGTGCTGTTTGAACAGGATGTGCCTATTTGAATAGGAGTAGCTCATATCAGTATTGGTTTACCTAGCTGGATATTTGAATATTCAACGCTCTGTGGAATAAAGAACAGACGCTGTCTCGTCCTGCAGCGTTAAGGGTGTGTTTCACTGACTGTGTGCTGCCGAGCCGCAGAGGATGCAGCGACACAAGGAGCTGATATTTTGTCTCACACTAAGCCGACTAGACTAAACAGAGCCACATACACAAACATCACAATAACAAAAAATTAAACTGGGTACGGCGTGATGGATCTACCGAAGAAAATCCGCTCACCAGACAAAAATGAGCCCCCTGTGACTGAAACGTACCCAGCAGTGTGTAACCCCCCCACCAGCACCAACAACAGCTGGGACTGGAGGTTTCTGGATGTAGGCCACATCAGTGTTCAGACCCTCTTACATCAGGCCAGTTGGTCCAGATGTGGTGGAGGCCTTCACTGGCACAGCTCCGAGAAGAATTCCCTCTAGACCGGGATTTCATCCACTGCTGGTAGACCCGTATGACCGTACGCTTCCATACACCTGCAGATTCAGCTACTTCCTTCACACTATGGTCTTTGGCCACGCCCACATGCAGCCCCTCCTTTTAGCCAATCATTACCATCTGCTCTGGAGCCATTTTCCACACTTTGGGACCAAGTTGTGCAGCTCAAGCTAGCTGCAGGCCGGGTTGCTAAGGTTTTGCTGAAAATAAATAGGTGTCTATGGTAGAAACGAGGGATGAATAAACAGCACATGGAGGAGTGTGGGTCAGTATGGGTGTGGATTAGAGTTCGGGAATCTGCCCTGAGTGAGCACATGCAGCTTGGTGGCTGCTCGGTGAAGGGATCCGGTAAGGATTGTATAGGGGTGAAAATGAATGGGACTCTATTGGAGGAGCGAAGGATGGGGGAAATGACAAATAGACGAGTGCGAGTCAGACCAACACTGAATTTGTGCCTGGGGTCTGTGCTGAGATAGTGTTCGTGTCTGTCGGTTAAGCAGACGTACAGTAGATGGATGTGTAGTTCTCCACCCCTTTCATTCAAGTGGGCCATCTCTACTACCAGGATCTACTGTGATCCCATATAGCAGCTAGCATTAGCATTCCTGGTTCCGTTCTTGGCCCCAACTGATTTCCCCGAAACACGTTAATCACCCAAAGTCAAACATTCTTTTGGGTGCACACACTTACCCTCCCCAACCCAACAGGACCTTACCAACCCCCGCCAAATCCCGCTGTGTGAAATCTCCACCCTCGTCCGTAATCCAAGCCGCCGAATCCCTGTGGTACTATCATCTCCATCACCACCATCACCAAACACAAAACAACTCCCCCCATTCACACAGACACAACATTGCATCTGGCTTTAAGAGCCCCCCGGGCTACCTAACCACCCCCCCCTCTCCTCAATTCACTCCACCTCCACCACCCCCAGTTTCTCCAACTCCTAATTACAAGACCACACTGCCTCCGAGCGCTGAGGGAACACACCCATAAACAAGATTGTTTAAAGATGTTATTGTAAATAATTAGGCTCCCACTTACGGCTGAGGCCCGCCCGGGCTACGCGTACCCTGAGTCCGGGCCGGTTAGCAGAGGGCACGGGCCCGTAATTGGATGACAGAAGACAGACCAGGCCCGATCAGGCCATCCGCTTATTATTTGCTCAGGGAATAACACCTCCATGTGGCTTCCCTCCTTCCACCTCCACAT
The DNA here is from genome assembly GCA_024036415.1 of Prochilodus magdalenae. Lineage (NCBI taxonomy): Eukaryota > Metazoa > Chordata > Actinopteri > Characiformes > Prochilodontidae > Prochilodus > Prochilodus magdalenae. Next base: position 21,875 of record JAMWET010003850.1, read on the forward strand.
CAAACAGCTCGCAGACAGACTTCTGAGGACTGGAGACTCCCCCAAGACAAACTGCTGGGATTACGTCCCAAAGGAAGACATACGGGACTTTCTAAGAATTCCCTGAAAATGAGGCTTATCTTCACCAGGACTCTGGCGAAACCACCACAGGCAACACGGCCAAGAAAGGGAGGAGAGGAACACTACCACAGATATGTGCTAGGGCCATCAGATTAAAAGGGGAACCCCACCGATTTCAAAGTGGTTTGGTGTGAAACTGTTCACAGTGGTGGTGAATGGAACCAGACGTCTACCTCTAAAAGCTCCCTCACCGAAGGGGCTTGAGGTGTTATATATATACAGCTCTGGAAATAAATCAGAGCCCACTCCAGTTTCTTCTTAACTCAGCATCTCCACATGTACAGCAGGTTCTCAGTGAGGAACCAAAGGTTGGGTTCTAGCTTTACTGGCAGATACAGTGAGCGTCTGGTTCATAAGAACAAGGTCCAGCAGCAAACACACAGGACAACACAGCTACAGACTGGCAGAGGGCCAAACCCACTCTCTACTGACCGTGATGAGCGCCACCTCATTCCAATGTCCCTTACCCACCGTAAGATGACCTCGAGTGACCTACAGAGAGACTGGCGAGCGGTGGCTGGGGTGAAACGCACAGCGAGCATGGTTCTAAAAACAGGCTTCTGGAGGTCATTAGTGATTTTCTAAATACACAGATCTAATACAATATCTGATCCCATAAGCCCCTCCCACTACACGGAGTATACCATCACTGGGAGTTACCTGAAGGAGCATGGCACAGCATACCAGTTCCTGAGTTCATGCATAATCATCATATACATTACAAGACTCCAGACAAAGACTCCAGACAAATTACACTGACTAAACAATACCCAAGTGTAGGAGTCTAGTGATGTGTCTGGCGCCTTGACGTCATCACATAGCTTAAAACTGTTTCAGAACCATTTAGCTATAGGCTTATTTCAGTTCCCAAGATGTTACATCGGCAGTGCTGAAATGGGGCTGCGCTCAACCCTGACAAACGTCTTGAATGAACAGTGGTGCGTTGGGCAGCGTAGCATAGGAGTGTACACTTGAGACTTGAGATCAGGCTTCCATTGGCTGAACTAGGGGTCATGTGGTATGTGTTTCAGACGGGCTGATTACTGGAATGAGACGGCTGTGGCTGAGTCTCAACAATGCCTTTAAGAGAGTAAGAGATTTAGCTCTAGTGAAGTTTAGTTTCAAGGAGAGATAAAGTTTCGCAGCCTACTGTTTCCTTGCAGAGCCATTCCGATTCTTTATCTTCGAGCCTTTAACTGATTCATATCTGATAAAAATCTGAGCCGTTTGTTTGACCAGTCAAGTAGATCGGCATACTGTCGCTGTCCAATGAAAGGACTGTATCTCCATTATCGATTTTTACTTCTATGCATCATTTAAACACCACCGCTGCTGTTTACACTGTGTGGGAATTTCAAGACGATGGACCAACAGAAATGACCCGTAACCGCTTGGTAAGAAGTCTGGTTCCATTAAATCAGGTTTTTTGACCTTTCCTGTAAAGCTGCCATTATGGAGATACTAGTTTTCCTTTGGACAGTGACGATGCAGTATTAGAGCTTTCTGTGAGCCACTGTGAGTCCTACCACTGTATCAGAGAAGCTCCATGCTGCCTTGATTGTTGGAAGCTCTCCGAATTGCATTGGTAATGGGTTTCAGACAATACAGCCAGGCATGGAGCTTCTTTAACACAGGAATAGGAAACACAGTAGCACACAGAAAGCTCTAGTTCCACATCCTGTACCATTCCCATTCTTCCGATTCAAATTCAAAGCTCCAGTTCCAGCATGTGGAACTCCTATCAGATGGGCAGCAAAAGACCACCAGATTCCCAAGTACGCTTATGTTCACAGATCTGCTTCCTCCAGATGGACGTTTGTGAAGCGAACACAATGGAAACCAACTCCATCCGTTCGGGCTTTGCCATCACGGCTCCTACTTTGGAAACTCACATTGAGAAGCAGATTAGCCACTTTCATACCGGACATTAAAGGGTTAAGCCCGAGACGCTTAAGCAGGCTCTCTGCGGAGCAGCCAAGAGGAAACATTAAATGAAGTGGAGGGTGTTCTCTCCTCAAACATCCCCCACAGCTCAGAGCTACTCTGCTGTCATCAATTCAAAGCCCAGTAAGCAAACACTGTCAGCGATAGTAAACAATGCAGAGCGAGACGGGAAGCGGCGGGAAGCAGAGCCGGAGATCAGGATCCTCACCTGTTTGTACTTCAAAGGCCTACAAAGACCTTCACCTTTGGAGAAGGCTTTATTGATCAGGAAGTGTCTGTCCGGAATCTGATTTAAACAGCTTTCCCAAATGTAGTCCATCAAGTTTATGTACTGGAGCTCCAAGCAAACGGAAGCTCGTATCCCACCAATCAGCATCGGCACTCGACTCAAACTGTGTGGAGGTGTTATGTCATCTCTAGTAGCCTTGTTCACGTGGTCTCTGACACCATCTGATCCCTCTCGCTTTGGAGCACCGGCATTTTACTAGACCGAAAGGATCCAAAGGGAGACGTACAGAGTCTCTTCTGCTCCCAGCTGATCCTGGACGTTCCACTGAGGCTCCTCGTAGTTTTTTAAGCTAATGGCTAGTGGCCTGCAGTCATTACTCCATCAAAGTAGCAGGGACCTCAGTGGGTTTAGACTACTCTACCAGCCCTGGATGTACAAGTTTCCTAACTAGCTGGCTAATTTATCATAGCTGCTAGCATGGGGGCTAGGGGGGGTTCAAGTCGTTACAACATTCCAGTGCTCACATTCACACTGGTGTTTTCAAGGCCAGGTTACTGATCCTGACTAGCGCTGGCTAATGACGTCATGCTAACACCCGCCTGCCAACCCGTGTGAGTTTTTCAAGGCTTCCAGAACGGTTAGCTGAATGCTGACTTCAGTACGGGTTTAGACGACTGTACCCACCGCTGGACGTAACACTCAAAGCGATAGCTCACCCCTAATGTAGCTGCAACCAGGGTCCCAACATTAAGTCTGAAATGGGTCACACGAGTTTCATTATCCCCCCAATTCAAGTCAAATTTGGAGTTACACAGTTACAGTTGCTTCTTGCCTTCTGCCCATTGAACACTGGGATAGATTCCAGCACCCTTTGTGACCCAGATGGACGAGCAGCTTAGTAGATGAATGAATTAATGCTAAGTTTGACAAATCAATAGCACCTGGGAATTAAAACTTGTTCTGGTTTGAAATGTTAAAGAAATGTGCGTTTTTTGTTTTGACCTGTGATCCCGCCCACTGCACACTTCCCAGTACCATTTCCACACAGTGGGTTGCCAGCTATCGAACAAACTGGCAGGCAAACCCAGCGTGCTGCAGCCATGGAGGCAAACAAACTGGACTAACAGAGAAAGCATTCAATTCTACCCGCCCCTCAGAGATCCAGCCTCCTCCAAAAAGCTCCAGAGATGACTGAGCTTCAGCCAAGGCTAGCTAACTAACTAGCTCATTTATCACAGCTGCTAGCATGGGGGCATTTTTAGCCATTCCAACATTCCAGTACTCGCTTTCACACCGTGTAGTACGCGCGCTGCTGGCTTGTCAAGGCCTATCAAGGCGGGTTTAGCGATCCTGACTAGCGCTGGCTAACAACGTCATGCTAACACCGGCCTACATGCCTATGAGAGTTCTATGAGCTTCTGTTCTTTTCAGGAGACTCACTTTCAGTTCAATACAGTGCAACATAGAACCCTTTCCAAAGGATATCCGGAACCATATACAACACACCCTGCATCAGTCTGGAGAACCAGTTATTCAGATCGTGATAGCCCATATAGAAAATGGTTCTATATAGCACAGAATAGGGTTCCAATATTACAATGGCAGGCTTGCAACAGTAAAAGAACCCTTTTTGGTGCTATATAGAACCATATACAACTCTGTCAGTCTGAAGAACCTTCACTGTATGGTTGTATATGGTCTTGGATAGACACATAAAGAAAATGGTTCTATATAGCACAGAATAGGGTTCTAATATTACAATGGCAGGCTTGCAACAATAAAAGAACCCTTTTTGGTGTTACGTAGAACCATACACAACACATTCTGAATCAGTCTGAAGAACCTTCACTGTATGGTTGTACATGGTTTTGGATAGACACATAAAGAAATGGTTCTATATAGCACCGAACAGGGTTCTAGTATTATGATGGCAGGCTTCTAACAATTAAAGAACACTTTTTGGTGCTATATAGAACCATATACAACTCTGTGTCAGTCTGAAGAACCTTCACTGTATGGTTGTATATGGTCTTGGATAGACACATATAGAAAATGGTTCTACATAGCACCGAGTAGGGTTCTGCTGTTACAAAGGCAGGCTTGTAACAATGAAAGAACCCTATGTGGTTCTATTTGGAATCATACAGAACACACAGAACATATCGGTTCTACTAATAAATACACCCACTGTATCAATATATTTCGATATTCAGGTATTGATCCGCCTATCTATAGTTGGGAGTGCTGTTAGCTCCTCCAGCAGACGGCTGCACCACGCAGGACTACATGCACACAGACCGTTACCACGACTGTCCTTAACACCACGTCACCGTCACCAAACACTGCAGTGGTGTCGTACCAGACTGTCATGGAGCGACTCAGAATGGCAGCGGGTCATCTTCAGTGACGAGTCCCGCTTTAGTCTTGGTGGAGACGCCCAACGAATCCGTGTGTGGAGGCACCGTGGTCAGCAACAAGGCCTGGTGTCCCTCCACCTCCACCCCTACCGCACCATCAGCAGGAGCTGCGTGAGAATCCTGCGTGAGAACTAATCTACACCAACGTGAGGACTTCTTCTCAGGTCAGCTTCTTTGCTGACCTCCTGCAGAGACACCGAGTCGCCGGTCGCCGCTGACGTGACAGATTACAAGCTGTTACTTCCTCTCTCAGTGACGTTCACCTCCCAGGTCCACAAGCTGTGGAGGATGAAGTGAGTAATTACTCAAGCTCTGTTTATGCACTGTCTGGACCCTAGTGAAACTCCTGACCACTCGTGCACTCTGGATATAAATACGAGGGCGATCTCGGCGAGGAGTGCAGCCAGGCTGTTGTCTGAAGTAATAAATAACCAGGGATGTAATGTTTAACGCGCAGCGCAGCTGTGTCCCTCCATAGGCTCAGAGGAGCAAGACAAACATACACCGCACGCATGAACAGCAGAGGAGTCCGCTCAGTCCAGCAGCTCTCCATACGCCGCGTAAACGCTGGACGTCTTTCAGCCCACACTCGCTGGATTACACCAAACACTGCACCACACCAAGGGGCCACGCACGGCCCCCCGTCACCTAGGCCATCAGTTAAAGACCATCAGACCAGTGAAGCAAGCTGATACATGAGGCATGGGCAATCGTTCTACAGTACTTAGAACCACGAGTTCTATAACTTCCCCATTTGCATGCTGAAGAGAATGAGGCGTATATGATTCCATATCACACCAAAAGGCTTCACACCATTATACATAGTAGCAGAACCCTTTTAATTGTCATATAGAACCGTATAGAACCATAAGGGTTCTGTCTAGAACCATATACAACACATTCCGGAACAATGTGTATATAGAACCATATATAAAAAATGGTTCTACATAGCATCAAATAGGGTTCTGCTGTTATTATGATGCCAGGTTTAAAACAAAAACTCCAGAAGGGTTCTGTATAGAACCATATACAACACGTTCTGGATCAATCTAGAGAACGCGTTCACCATTTGGATATATAAAGGAGTATACATAGAAATGGTTCTACATTGTACCAAATAGGGTTCTGCTGTTCTTACAATGGCAGGTTTAAAAAAAAAAAATCCAACAGGGTTCTATACAGAACCATGTACAACACATTCTGGATCAATCTGGAGAACGCGTTCACCATTTGGTTATATATAGAAACATAGAAAATGGTTCTACATTGCACCAAATAGGGTTCTGCTGTTCTTATGATGGCAGGCTAAAGTCGATTAATCGGCGCAGCCCTAGAATACAGTTAACATTAAACCTTGCTATCTTGCTGTCCTGTTGCTGCGGTAACACTGTGAATTCCCAACTGTGGGACGATTATCTTAAGAGTAAATGTAATTCAGTACAGCTAGTTGACAGTAGCCGATTAATTTGGTTGTCGATTTCATTCGATTAATCGTCGATTAATCGCTGTAGCCCTAGTACACAGTTTCCATTAGGGGGAAGGTAACTCAGTCCAACTAAAGATTAAGAATGTACCAATACAGGATATCGTGTGACTGTATTGTGACTAGCGTGATGTTAGCATTAGCTTTAGACACCAAGGCATATTTTCCAGCCTGTTTACTGTGTCATAAATTTTTTTTTATCAAGACACCATCACTTCGGATCAAATAATCAATCCCGTGAATCCCTACACCACCAGCACGTACGCTGAGCTAATCAGCGGTAATTAGTCTACATCATTAGGGGTCCGCATTGCTCCCTAACGGTCTCCTGTCCTTCCTTCTCACTCCTGCCCTGTAAGCAAAGACCACATAATCTCTACTTACTGGTGGCAGAGAACATGCAAGTCACCGGCCACCACTTTTTCCTGTGAACTGCGGGGAAATTAGAGGCTGGAGGAATTCTGGGATAGATTAGTAGCTCATGAGGAGCGGCATTGTGTGCACAGGTGCCCTCTGGGCTCGCAATTAAAGCGGAGGAGGGGGAATTAAGTTCCGAGAGACGACTGATGGCCCGGCCTGATAACCTGGGCCCCCAGGGAGGTCAGGAGGTGCGGGGCTAATCCCCCGAGCTTCAGGGTCGAATAGTTCAAAGCACTCCCAGAGGATTCCCAGGGTGGGTTTGTATCAATAGTCCGCTTTCCAAAGCAGGAAGTGATATGGAAAATGATGTAATGTGGTAGAAGGCTAACCGGAGCCGCATCCGGGGTAGTCTTATAGAGTTATAGAGTGCTTAGGGCACCTATGACATCATTCCGACTTCATCCATCAAAACAAAAACAGACGTAGTTCATTTGGTACATGAGCATTCCCAAATTTCCCAAATTAAGGCTTTGGGATTAAAACAGACTGTGTCTGCTACTGTGCCTTTAAGACTGATATATGCAAATGAGGTCTGGTCTGATTGGTTGCCCTGTAATGCACATTTAATGTAAAGGTTCTAATCCAGCCTAGGGGTCTCTCCTGGAACCTTTACATTAAGAGGTTTTGGTTTTTGGTTTTCCCAGGTGAGGGAGGCTTTAAAGAACCACTGTTATGCTAATTCAAGGCTCTTCCTAGAACCTTTACATTGAGTGGACATTTGTTATTTTACAAGGTCCTGTAAAGAATCATCCATTCAAAGGTTCTTTAGGGAACCAAAAGGGGGTTCTCCAAAAGCACCACTGACATATTGTTAAGCATTTTGATCAATTTATATTTATTTGTTCAAATTCAAATTTTAGAACAGTTCTTCTATTATTACAAGTGTGACATCACAATAATGGGAGAACCTCTTTTGGTTCCGTATAGAACCTTTTTTTAAAAAAGGTTTCATACAAAACCATCAATAACATTTACTATCTTTCTGAAGAACACTTTCATGGTGCTAAGGGTTCCTAAGGTTTCTTTGAGTGTTCATGGTTCTATCTATAGAACCATTGTCTTTACTAAAGAACCCTTAAAGAACTATCTATTCAAAGAGTATGATATATATTATTATGTATGTAAATGAGCTCTGTTTGGATTGGCTGCCCTGTACCACACACATAATGTAAAGACGCCATCCTTAGGGTTCTTCCTGGAACCTTCACACCATGAGGAGGTTCTTTAAACTTCAAGAAAAGGTTCTTTAGTTCTCCAAAAGTTTTCATGATGCAAAGACACTACCATCCTAGTCCTTTGAGTGTACATGGTTCTACATAGGACCGTTTTCTGTACTGAGGAACCCTCGAAGAACCATCTATTTAAAGAGTAACCTCTTTAAGACTAAAATATGTAAATGAGCTCTGTTCTGATTGGCTGTGCCTCCAAAGGCAGTCCAGGTTGAAAAACTCATTACAACTGCGGTGTGAGTGGGCGGTGCTAAACTGCCGTAGGCTGAAGAGGCAGATTTATGCAAATAAGTGGATTTTTGTGACATCACAAACACGAAGCATTCCCAGTTCCATATTCCCATGTACATTAGACACCATGGACAATTTACATACCACTTTGGACCAAAAGCAAGGAAAAGTTGTTTTTCCAAGGTATGGGATCTTTAAAGGAACCCATGAGCTGGGTTGAATGTAAAGAACCTTCACAGCTGCGAATGCTGAAAGAACATTTTTCCTAGAACCTTTATCAAACGTGGAGGTTTCTGGAGCTGTTTCCGGAACCAAGCTCAGTTTTCCATACTGTGCAGGAATCCCTGTGCTCTTACCCGTGGCTCAGCGGAGCGGCTGACTTCTTCATAAGCCCCTACGTTCTCCCAGGTGGCGATGACCGCGTGGGTCGGGGTGAACTGTGAGCCGGGAAAGCCCCTCTGGACCTCTGCGGCGATCCGGTTCAGCACGCCGGGAGATTCCGTCTGCCGGTAGTAAATGGCTCCCTTCCCGTTACTGGTGTCAATGTCGGCAAGGAACGGAGCAATGACGGGGAACTCAGTGGGGAACCCGTCGTCTACATACTGCTTCTCCATGGGCAGATCCTGAGTGGAGATGATTCCATTGGTGGCCACCTGGAGGCAGATATGAAGAGATGGGATGAGCGTCATGGTTACATATACGGTGCTGTCCTGGAGGTCAGCACTCAAATCAGTAAACGGTCCCACAAGGGTTCTTAGAACCATGGTTAAACCACTTTTAGACCCCTTTAGAACCATGTTTGAGGTATTTGAAAACCTAAAGAACCTTCACACTCATAAACGTTGGAAGAACATTCGCAAAATGTAAAGGGTCTACAGCGACGCCAGGGATTTTTCCTAGAACCTTTACTCTATGTGGAAGCTCTTGAACTTTAACAAGGTTCTTCATACTTCATACAAGCCACTAAAGAACCGTTCTAAAAGTGCACAGAAACTTAGCATAATGTAAAGGTCCTAGAGGTTCTGGTGCTTTAGTGTAAATACTCTTCACACTCATAAACCACTGTTGGATCGCCACATAATGTGAAGGGTGTATATATTTTACCTAGAACCTAGAACCTATACATTACATGCATATAACTTTAAATGCTTCTTCACACTCACAAACCAGCATTTTCCAGAGAACCATGTTTTACAAATAGGGTTTTTGTGAGTGGGAAGAACCTTCATGTAATGTAAAGGTTCTAAACCAGCTTATGGGTTCTTCCTGGAACCTTTACATGATGAGGAAATGCTTTAAACTTTAAGAACCGTCTTCATGCTTACCATCTATGACAGATCTCACACCATGTTTGAAAAAATAGATTTGTGAGTAAAGGAAACCTCCACATAACGTAAACCTTTCCGTCATGTGGAGGTTCCCTACTCACAAATACTCACAATTCTTTTCCTTTTTCTTTTAGAACCTTTACATTATGTGGATTGTGTGGTTTAAACTTTATAATGTCTTTCAACTGTAACAACTGAAAAACCTTTTTGGTTCTATATAGAGCCCTTTTCAAAAACGTTCTATACAGAACCCTCCACAGCACCATCAATCTGAGGAACAGTGCAAAGAACATTTTAATACCCCTTTACGGGCTTCCTGTAGAACCTTTACATTACGTAGAGGTTCTTTAAATTCAAAATCATTTCTCACATCTAAATCACATTTTAAGGTTCTATGAAGAACCATCCTTTGAAAGGTTCTTGGGGGAACCAAATGTGGGTTCTCCGAGGGCTCGTTTGACACATTTATTTTATATAGTGTTAATAAATTTGGTTAATTCAGAACGGTTCTTCTATTATTTAAAACTTGCCATTGTAGCAATACAAGAAACCTTTTAGGTTCTATATAGAACCCAGTTCAAAAAAGTTTCTATATAGAACCATCTACAGCACATTCACCTTCAATCTTTAGAACCCTTTCACAAAAATGCACAAAAAAGAGCAGTTTGAAAGTTTGTGGTTCTATACAGAACCATTTTCCTTTCTAAGGAACTCTCTCTTCTCTCTAGGTATGAGCGCTGGCTTCATGGTGCTAGGTACGGTACTCCTGCTGTATTTAACTCTGTGTTTATTCTAGGTAGCAGCACTGGCTCTTGTTTGGGCAGCATCTGAGCTTGTACTAGCTAAGAAACCTTCTCTGGAAGAACACTAAACACGGTTGTAGAACGTTCTGGATAAGAGCGTCTGCTGAATGCCATGCATGTAAAGCGAAGAACCATCTTTCTTTAAGACGCTGCAGCTGTGGAGTAAAGTTCACCCTACCAGTCAATAGTTTAGACCCGGCTACACATAGCAGGTTCCCCCTTCTGTCTACCTAAAGGCTTTAGTGAAGACACCAGACTACAAACTAGCCCTCATGGAGTTATACAGTCCACCTTAAAACACTAATGGAATTCAACAGTCCACCTTAAAAACCCTCCAGAATGAAATTATACAGTCCACCTTAAAATCTTCTAATGGAACTAAACAGTCCACCTTAAAACCCTCTCATGGAATTATACAGTCCACCTTAAAACATTCTAATGGAATTATACAGTCCACCTTAAAATCTTCTAATGGAATTACACAGTATACATTAAAACCCTATCATGGAATTATACAGTCCACCTTAAAACACTCCAGAATGGAATTATACAGTCCACCTTAAAACCCTCTAATGGAATTATACAGTCCACCTTAAAACACTCTAATGGAATTATACAGTCCACCTTAAAACACTCTAATGGAATTATACAGTCCACCTTAAAATCCTCTCATGGAATTATACAGTCCACCTTAAAACCCTCTCATGGAATTATACAGTCCACCTTAAAACCCTCTAATGGAATTATACAGTCCACCTTAACCCCCTCCAGAGTGGAGCTGTACAGGAGGATGGAGCAGCTTCCTTACCCTGCAGTGGAGCTGATAGAACAAGGTTTATTACTAAGCAGGTTTGGAGCGATTCTATTGGTCGGTCCATCATGAATATTCACTAAGCTGAAAGGAGAGCTAGAGCTGTTACCCTGTGCAGGAGCGTGTATGTAAATATATATTAGAGGTGGAGATATGGAGGAGGATCATACTGTGTACATCAGGAGTAGATGTGGTGTATCAGGATACAGACCGGTTCAGACTCTCATCAGGTGGAGCTGCTCTGTGTACCACTGTAGAGTCTATAAGACCACCTACTAGAAGGGCGTGTCTAAACTTTTCACTGGTAGTGTATATATGTATATATATATATATATATATATATGTATGTGTGTATATACATATCTCGTCACTGTCCAATGAAAACCGTCTATCTCCAGTTTGATCACCTGAGCTGCTGTTTACATTGGGTGGACATTTCTCTCCAGGTATGAGAGCTGGGTTGGGTTGCCAGGTAGTGCACTTATGCTTCTACATGTCTGTGTATTGTTCTCTCCAGGTATCAGCTCTGGCCCCTGTTCGGGCAGCGTCTGAGCTCAGGGCGAGTTGTGACTCCAACCTTCCTGTACTAGCTGGTACACATTATCCGACAGAACCCTGAGCACGGCTGTAGGTCGCTCTGGATAGGAGCGTCTGCTAAATGCCTCAAATGTAAATGAATGGATCCCCAGAAATATCCAAACCAGGCTTGGAAGAACGGTTGGTTTGATTGACTTACATTCAGATTCAATACCTATTAACTTTGATGCAAGGACATATCACCCTTATCTGCTCTCATATCACCATTACTGGCACACACATACCTTCACAGTGAACTTAGGTTTAAAGGGGAAGTCCACCAGCTTCTCTAAATTTCTACCAGACCAGTTCACAGTGGTGGTGAATGGAACCAGACGTCCAGCTCTAAAAGCTCCCTCACAGAAAGTTACTATGTGAGGTTTGCTTGGTGCCACTGCTTTATGGTAGCTCTGAGAAGATTTCGGCCACTTCCTAAACCAGTTCCTGGTGGAGGGATACCCTGCAGGGTGCTGAAAATAGTCCCCTATGGAAAAATTCTTATTTCCAGGTTTTCTGGATTTTCCCAGCATCAACATTCCATATGTAAACTCAATGGACATGTGTAGGCTCACTGGTGGGTAGCGGACTCCTGGTTCCCATCCCCACCACCAGCACCGCATCACAACCATCTCACACCAACCCCCCATCTCTTAGAACCACTGAACTATCCAGAACCCTATGTATAACTCTTGAGGCACATAAGTGCACTGAAGGCACTCCAGGTCCATCCCAGTGGGCAGGAAGTCCTGCCACCAGTGGACGAACCCGAACCGAGGCTTATATAAACAGCTGGGTCCTCCCTAATGAATGACCCGGCCCCTCAAAGCCGGGCAAACTTCCCCACCAAGTTGGCCATCATCCCCAACTCTCCGCAGCACTGCTAGGACAGCCTGCTGGTGGTCAGTAAGGGTCTGTGTGCAGGTAGGAACTCACGTATAGCTTGCTGAAGGCAGTCTCGTAGAAGTACATGGGCTTGGTCAGGGTCATCACCGAGGAGGTTTCATCGTCCCCCTCCGGAAGAGTCAGGTCGCCGTTGAGTGGTCCATATGGGAAGAGGTCTTTTCTTTGGAGCGCGCTGGCGCAGCACGCTGCCCAGGCCAGCTGGAGGAGAAGCCCCGCTGCTCGGTTCCACATGCTGACTGAGCTGAGTCCGGCTGCCGCTCCGCACCAGCAGCGCTACGGGATGGGGGAAATATGAGCTTCAGCCCTCTTTCTTACACACCCGTTTTCAGACAAGCCCCGCCCCCGCCGGCTGCCATTGGCCAGCAGCGTGCCTCCTCCTGCACTGGGATTGGCTAATCATAACACTCATGCTTATTCTATAGCTACTGCACGGATAAAGGCCCAATACAATCAACCGGATTAAAACCACCGCCAATGCAGATACAGGGAACTCTGCACAAGGTTCTGTGTACCCATGTGGGGAACCACCACATAATGTAAAGGTCCTGTATATGGAAGTGTTCTTCCTAGAACCTTTGCATTATGCGGATTATGTGGTTTAGGCTTGATTAGGTTCTTCACCCATGACAACCGGAGAGTGCTTTTTGGTTCTATGAAGAACCATTTAAAGAAATCTATATAGAACCATATACAGCGCATTCTGCATCAGTCTTAGAATTAATGTAAAGAACCCTCTAACCATACAAAGAACCCTACTGTACCATTCTAAGGGCTTTTTGCTAGAACCTAGAACCTACATAACAGCAGCAAAAACCTTTTTGGTTCTATATAGAACCCTTTTCGACATGTGTTTATACAAAACTATCTACAGCACATTCACATCCATCTCTAGACCCCGTTTACAATGTAAAGAACCATTTATAAACATGCCAAGGGTTCTTTGAGTGTTCATAGTGCTGCTTATAGAACCATTTGCTTTGCTAAAAGAACCCTTGAAGAACCATCAGTTTAAAAATAAAAATCAGTCAGTAATAAATACTGAAGTATGGCGTCCTCTACACGGGAACAAACTTAAATATGTCCATTTCTGCGTTTTTTAAATCATAATATAAAAAAAAAACATAAAACACAATATCTGAAAAAATATATATGTTAAATTCAAGAAATACACAACAAATGTGCTTCAAATGTGTCCATTTATTTTAATAAACTTAGAAAATCAGCAAAAACAGGTCATCCACAAAGTATTGCAGGATTATATGCAGAAGAAAATTAATAAAATCACAGATTTTATAGGTAAAATAAATACATAAATAAATAAACAGGGTAAAATGATCAACATAAAAGCAGCAAACTTATTAAAACACAGCGTTTTCTTTAAATTCACATTTAACTGGGGTGTTGTCAGCCTTTTAATTAATTAGCTACTTTAATTTTTGCGTTTTATCGTGTTTGATTTATTTATTTGTTAGTTTATTAATATATTTATTTATTAATTCATTCATTTATTTATTTATTTGTTTTTTGTTTATTTATTTTTTATTTATTCATATTTATTTTGTCCTTTTCTCCACATGTGTTGGGCCTACACACCACAATTACCAGTTTCTTTTAATGTTCATTGAGTAACTTCTGACCTATGACCCCCTCCAACATGTGCCCTCGGCCCAATTCCACAATCCCTCCTTACAGATGGTGTTGAAAGTGTAATTCCCAAAATGCCTAATATTATTAACTTCCCATTAGAAGCAGATGCTTACCCAGATGTGCCGGAGAGAGAATTTGCTGGAAATTATTATTTTGTTTTCATCAGCGCCGTGTAACTTTACACCCATTTCCACCATGCTGGAGTTTTGGTAACATTCAGACACTCTGAATCGTAATCAGCCGGTAGTGTTTCTGCATCTTTACGAATTCTCAAAAAAGCGCCGCAGTCTTTCCAATCCTCGTCTGAAAGATGGATGTTAGTAGTTTAGGAAACCATATGCCTGAAAAGCAGTGGATATTCATTATGGTGTACCCCAGGGCTCCGTACTGGGGCCACTACTGTTCTCATTTCACACGATTCCTTTGGGTATATCAGTGACACAGTCACAGGGTACATGTCTGCAGCACCAGGACCCTCTGTCCTCTATTTCAGCAGATCTTTGTAGTGCTGTACCTTTTGTGTGAGATGCTTTTTAAACTAATTGACACGTAAAATTTTACTTATCAGCACAAAATTAAAGACAGGAACGCAGCATCTGGTCGACAGACTACTAATTCAATTACATCAATTCAATCATCAAGATGTCACCAGGAGTGGTCTCTTTTAACTCCGGGGTCTCACCGTGGGTCGCCGTTCACACCTCCAGGTGTCAGGAAGTTGAGTGGTTTGCTTTTATCCTGCTTAGACTGCAGAGGGCTGTTACCTGGGTTACCTGTTACTGCTGTCACACCAGTACTCGCCTCTGTGATGTTCGGGGGTGTTCTAATTACCTGGAAAGGGGTCGTTGGTTGAGGTGACGGTGAATTAGAACCACGGTGTCTGCACTGAGTATCTGGATAACCAGGTTTTGCCTTTTGCTCATCATCATCTTACCGAGGAACCCAACGTTCCTATCCCTGTATTCCAAGATGACCGTTCAAGCAACCGTAGCAGGATGAACATTCGGGAGCGTTCACACATCTGGACTGGCCCACCAAATCTCTTGGAAATCTGTGGGACCTACCTGGAACAACCAATAAAACTCCAAGGAAGGCATCCATCAAATCTGGACCACTTATTTAAAGCAAGGCTGTCCGAACACTAATGTGACCTACATCCAGAAGCTTGTCCAGTGTGCTGGTGTGAGTGGATCAGACACAGCAGTGCTGCTGGAGTGTTGAGACACTGTGTCCACTCACTGTCCACTCTATTAGACACTCCTACCTTGCTGGTCCACCTTGTAGATGGACAGTCAGAGACGATAGCTCATCTGCTGCTGCACAGTGCAGTGTTGGTCATCCTCTAGTCCTTCATCAGTGGGGACAGGACGACACCTCTAGGACGCTGCCCACAGGACATTGCCCACAGGACGCTGCCCACAGGAAGCTGCCCACAGGACGCTGCCCCACAGGATGCTGCCCCACAGGACCCCCCCCCCCCCCCCCCCCCCCCCCCCCCCCCCCACCCCCCCCCCCCCCCCCCCCCCCCCCCCCCCCCACCCCCCCCCCCCCCCCCCCCCCCCCCCCACCCCCCCCCCCCCCCCCCCCCACCGGATCACCTGTGGTCCACTCAGTTTGGACTCTGTTAGACACCCTTGCTTGTCCCCATTGTAGTTGGCCCACAGGACGCTGCCTACAGGACGCTGCCCACAGGAAGCTGTCCACAGGACATTGCCCACAGGACGCTGCCCACAGGACGCTGCCCACAGGACGCTGTTAGCTGGATAGTTCTGGTTGGTGGACGATTCTCAGTCCAGCAGTGACACTGAGGTGTCCAGCAGCACTGCTGTGTTGACACCCCTCAACGCACCACCACCACGTCAGTGTCACTGCAGTGCCGATAATAATCAGCCACCACCCACATCATACCTGCTCTGTGGTGGTCCTGTGGGGGTCCTGACCATTGAAGAACAGGGTAATACAGTACACAGAGAAACTGATGGACTACAGTCTGGACCTGTACACCTACAGAGTGTCCTGTATGGTCAGTGGAGATGAAGATGGACAGCGAGTGTAGACATAAGAAGGTGGTTCAATTTGGTTTGGTTCTAGCTCTAATGAACGTCTCGTGATTGGGTCAGGTTAATCTGAACGAGATCATCTGCTAGTACAGTCTGGTGAGAACTGAGGGCAGTAAAGGTGTTGAAAGCAGAGAGGTGGAGGGCGGGTTTCTGGCAGTGATGAATGTAAGTCTGCTGCTGCCATCTTGTGGCCATTCAGGATGCACTGCTTCAACCAGCCACAGCCTCAAAGCCAAACCGCCCCCGTTTTCAGAGGTCAGTATTATCGTTCATCTGGATAACCGGTTTAAACCAGTTATATCAAACATGGAGCTACAATATATTTCCAGTTCTCATCAAACAGTTTCACCTCAGATTGAACCAATTGCGTTATGGTTTGTGTGAAAAGTAGATCAAATGTAAAATCATGAAATTACAACTCAGGGCCATACTCTAGCCAAAGGTAGGCGGTTACCGGGGGCCCCCATGAGCCAAGGGCCCAATGAAAATAGAAATTAGATGAAATTAATTAACCACATACAGCACCAGTCAAAATATACTATAAACTAGCCCTCAGGGAATTATCCAGTCCATCTTAAAACCCTCCACAATGGAGCTGTACAGGAGGATGGAGCAGCTTCCTTACCCTGCAGTGGAGCTGATAGAACAAGGTTCTTTACTAAGCAGCTTTGGAGCGATTCTATTGGTCGGTCCCTCATGAATAGCTGCTCCCAGAAGGAATCATCCATCTGGAATGAAACTTGGTGGGTAGGTTTGACATTGTCACAATGCTCGGGTGCACAGGTGACGTAAGCAAGGACGGGTTTTATCTCTGTACCTGACTGGCTATATGAGGTTGTGCTGGTCGTGTCCTTTGCGAGGGATGTATGCCTCAGAGGAGAGCTCGAAAGCAATTCCAGCAGTTGGAAGAGTTGGAGAGGGGTCACGTCATAGGGGTTCATGCAGAAACTACCATAGCACACTGTCTGAGGCAGTGGATAGAAGAAGGCATCGCCAGCGAAATGAAGGATCTGGAAGACCTACACAAACCACGGAGAGAGAGAACCGACAGATTGTTCAAAATGCCTGGAGCAGTGGTGTCCTCCATGGGTCCTCCTGTTAGTGCAGCACCATTGGCAGACGGCTGCACCACGCAGGACTACATGCACACAGACCGTTACCACGACTGTCCTTAACACCACGTCACCGTCACCAAAGACTGCAGTGGTGTCGTACCAGACTGTCATGGAGTGACTCAGAATGGCAGCGGGTCATCTTCAGTGACGAGTCCCGCTTTAGTCTTGGTGGAGACGCCCAATGAATCCGTGTGTGGAGGCACCGTGGTCAGCACCGAGATGGACGGTTTGTCGTCACACGTCCAGAAGGCCTGGTGTCCCTCCACCTCCACCCCTACCGCACCATCTGCAGGAACTGTGTGAGGATGTTCAAGATGCATGGGATGGGTTATCACAGGACTCCATTAGGAACCTCTACAGCTCCATACCGAGACGTCTGGCGTGTTGGGTTAGCAAACACGGCGGCCCGACGCCATACTGAGAGACAGACTTCTGTATGTGTAGCTCATCAGTTATTATCATCAGTTATTGTGTAAATTGATGTTTTGATGTAAACAGAGTCATTAGGAGTGGGATGGTATGAAATCCTTCACTTACCCAGTCAGAGCTGTTCACAGTGGTGGTAAATGGAACCAGACGTCCACCTCTAAAAGCTCCTCCACAGAAAGTTATTAAATAGAATGGTAATAATTACACTGGCTGTTTGAGAAGAATTTTGCACCAACAGCATATTTCTGAAATCCATTGTAGGTGGAGGAATGCATACAGGTCATTATATGGATAAATAGCCCCCCAAAGAAACCACATTCCACACCAAGCCCCTCTGAATAACTCTGTTTACATGTCACCCACTGAATCATGCAGGTATTTCTCTGGTAAGGTTGAATTGGATTGAATACCTATTTGGTGTCTCTGAAACATGAAACCGAACTGATCTGAGGGAGATGCAGTTGAATCCACTGAGCTCTAGGGGGCGCTATATGAGAAGCTAAGTGGTCTCTGGAGCTGGTCAGCGCGTACATGCTGGCTGACTACTGTAGGAGGAATGAAGGAACATTTATCACCATTAGGCGACACAGTTAATCACCACAGCTGCTCCTTCAGTCACACTCTGACATCCAGACAGAAGTCTGGACAATATAAAATCATTAGTCTCAGATCAACACAAGGAATCCAGCTTTCTCCCACAGGGTTACACAGCCCCTCATTCCGCAGCAGTGTGCATCCACTGGAAATATCCGCTGGGAAATCACAGGCATTTCTGTTTTAACCAAGCACAAGATATAATTTTCTAGAAAAAAGTCACCATGCAACACTGAATTTCCACAGAATAAAAAGATCATGATGAGTTCCACAAACTTATTGGGTTGGGTTAGGTTAAGTTAGGTTTGGTTCAGTTGGGGTTGGGGTTAGGTTAGGTTGTGTTGGGTTGGGTTGAGGTTAGGGTTACAGTTGAGTTGGGTTGAGGTTAGGGTTGGGTTAGGGTTAGGGTGGGGTTGGAGTTAGTTTCGGGTTGGGCTGGGGTTAGTCTTGGTTTGGGATGTGTTGGTGTTAGTCCTGGGTTGGTTGGGTTGGTGTTAGTCTTGGCTTGGGATGTGTTAGTGTTAGTCTTGTGTTGGGTTAGTGTTAGTCTTGGGTTAGGTTGGTGTTAGTCTTGGGTTGGGATGTGTTGGTGTTAGTCTTGGGTTGGGTTGGTGTTAGTCTTGGGTTAGGTTGGTGTTAGTCTTGGTTTGGGATGTGTTAGTGTTAGTCTTGGGTTGGGTTGGTGTTAGTCTTGGGTTAGGTATGTGTTAGTCTTGGGTTGGGATGTGTTGGTGTTAGTCCTGGGTTAGGTTGGTGTTAGTCTTGGGTTGGGATGTGTTAGTGTTAGTCTTGGGTTGGTGTTAATCTTGGGTTAGGTTGGTGTTAGTCTTGGTTTGGGATCTGTTAGTGTTAGTCTTGGGTTAGGTTGGTGTTAGTCTTGGTTTGGGATCTGTTAGTGTTAGTCTTTGGGTTAGGCTGGTGTTAGTCTTGGTTTGGGATGTGTTAGTGTTAGTCTTGGGTTGGGTTAGGTTGGTGTTAGTCCTGGTTTGGGATGTGTTAGTCTTGGGTTGGGTTGGTGTTAGTCTTGGGTTGGGTTGGCTTGGTGTTAGTCTTGGGTTGGTTTGGGTTGGTGTTAGTCTTGGTTTAGGATGTGTTAGTCTTGGGTTGGGTTGGTGTTAGTCTTGGTTTGGGATGTGTTGGTGTCAGTCTTGGGTTGGTGTTAGTCTTGGTTTGGGATGTGTTAGTCTTGGGTTGGGTTGGTGTTAGTCTTGGGTTGGGTTGGCTTGGTGTTAGTCTTGGGTTGGTTTGGGTTGGTGTTAGTCTTGGTTTAGGATGTGTTAGTCTTGGGTTGGGTTGGTGTTAGTCTTGGTTTAGGATGTGTTAGTCTTGGGTTGGGATGTGTTAATCTTGGGTTGGGTTGGTGTTAGTCTTGGGTTAGGTTGGTGTTAGTCTTGGGTTGGGACGTATTGTGTGTTAGAGTGTGTGTGTTAATGTGCCAGTCAGTGGGGTTAACTCCAGTGGTCTCGTGTTTACCGTAAACAGGAAGTGAGGAGGAGCGTGCGGTGAGGTTAACTCTCTGTGCGGTAAATAAAGCACCTCGCAGCAGAAATCATGAGCTCTCCCATGTCTCCTTCTCCTCCTCCTCCTCCTCCTCCTCCTCCTCCTCCAACAAGAGCCTACAACACTAGTGGTATAATACAGTCCAGAGAGGCCATGAGGTAGCTATCGCTTTCCTGGCTGTTATCTTGAGATGACAATATAATTAAGTCCTAATCTCAAGATAACAATGACAACATTTATAACTCCCTCCTGAAAGAGACTCGCCTCTCCAACAGAACTGTTTTTATAATCTCCTGATCTCAAAATAACGAAAGCTGTGATAACAAGAAACGTTCGTTATCTTAAGATCACAAGAAAGTATGCTGACCTCATTATCTTGAGGTCACTACATGATAACCTACGATCCTAAGAAATGACTTCTGTGATCTTGAGGTCACTAGATAATCGGTTATGATCCTAAAAATGAACTTTCATTAGCCCAAGATCAAAGGAAAAATAAGATCTCGGTACAGAACCATCCGGAGAACTAGAACTAGAACCTTACAGCCTCTCTAGGTGAGGTCTAAAGGGGGTCTGGAAAATGAATTGTGACTGCGGGGTCCAGAAAACCACACAAACGTCACCAACGCTGGATGCGGGCTGGTTACGAGACCCCTGCCTCGCGATTACACAACTCCTGGCTTCAGCTTCTCCGGGCTCCATCACACTCACTCAGCTGCTGAACACAGAAAGGTCAGTGCGACAGACCAGCGCGACAGATCAGCGCAAGAGACCAGCGCGACAGACCAGCGCGAGAGATTAGCGCGAGAGACCAGCACAACAGACCAGCATAACAGATCAGCGCGACAGACCAGTGCGGCCCACTGACAGGTTTCGAGTGCTGCTCAGTGGTTCATGAAAAGCCTGGGGTCAGTGCCCACCGCAGGCGTGCAGGGCTCGGAAAGCCATACACAGGGGCCGTGTTGATGTCAGTGCGGGGGGCTCGTGCGGGGGGGGAGGACGTGTGAGAGACAGAGCAGGATAGAGGAAGTGCATTCCGGAAGGATCCGCTGGAGAATCATTAATACTTTAGTTTTGTTTATTTGTTTGCTTTTCGTTATTTTTAGCATCAAACTTACCCCTACGTTCCCCTACGTTCTCCTACGTTCCCCTACGTTCTCCTACGTTCCCCTACGTTCCCCTACGTTCTCCTACGCTCCCCTACGTTCTCCTACGTTCCCCTACGTTCTCCTACGTTCCCCTACGTTCTCCTACGCTCCCCTACACTCCCCTACGTTCCCCTACGTTCCCCTACGTTCCCCTACGTTCTCCTACGTTCCCCTACGCTCCCCTACGTTCTCCTACGTTCCCCTATGTTCTCCTACCGGTTATTCCGTCTCACTACGCCAGAACCTGCACTATACACAGCACATACAGCAGTACTGACTGAGCAGTCTGCAACGCCACTGTTATCAGCTTCCCTCCTCTCAGTCTCCCCCCTCCTCCTTCCTCTTCTCCTCCTCCTTCCTCTTCTTCCTTTCCTTCCCCTTCTCCTTCCTCTTCTCCTTCCCCTTCTCCTTCCTCTTCTCCTTCTCCTCCTCCTTCCTCTTCTCCTTCTTCTTTTCCTTCTTCCTCTTCTTATTCTCCTCCTTCTTCTCCTTCTTCCTGTTCTTTATCTCCTCCTCCTCCTTTTCCTTCTTCCTTTTCTTCCTCTTCTTCTCCTCCTTCTTCTTATTCGCCTCCTTCTTCCTTTTCTTCTCCTCCTTCTTCCTCTTCTTCTTCTTCTTCCTCTTCTCCTCCTTCTTCTGCTTCATCTTCTTTTCCTTCTTCTTCCTCTGCTTCTTATTCTTCTCCTCCTTCTTCTTCCTCCTCCTCCTCCTTCTTCTTCTAATTCTTCTTCTTCCTCCTCCTCCTCCTTCTTCTTCTAATTCTTCTTCTCCTCCTCCTCCTCCTATCTTCTGCTTGACTGACGGACACTGTGTCATATACTCTACCTCAGGGCAGACCCTCCAGCAGAAGCTCTCCCAGTATGTAATACCTGTTGAACCTCCAGTGAGGGGAAGCACCTTAACTGACTCCTCTCAATGAGGAGGTGTCAATCGAGTAGAGTGTTGCCGCCACCTGGCAAAGAAAGCTCACTTCTGCCGAGTGACCGTAGATCGGGGTGGGGATGAATTGGGGCACTGAATGAGCGCTCACTCCATGAGTACAGAGACTGGATGGTCTGGAATGACCCATTCTCCCGGAGGAGCGCCCACAGACTCACAGGCCTTGACCAAGTCTCTATAACACATGTTGACCTGGTTGGCACACTCCCATACTCACTCAACAGCTGGCATCGAGGTGAAAAGCTGGCCCATTGTTCTATAGCCGGGACAGAATCTGCATTGTTCTCCTCAGTCCAAGGCTCAACTACCAGTTTGGGTCTCCTTTTCAGCACCTTGGCATGAGCTTTGCCAGGAACGATGATCTGTGTGATTCCATGGTAGTTGCCACATAGTCCTCTTAAAAATAGGGACCGTCTGCCAGTCCAAGGGTACCGACCCCAAGGTCCGTGCAATATTACAGACATGGGGCAGCCATGACAGCCTCACAAGATCCAGATGGTGCACTGCCACCTAGAGGCTTGCCAACTACTTCAGTGACCTACACCAAAGAAAAGGCGTCTGGCACCCCAGAAGCCCCTGGCCCTGATTCGTAAACGTCTCTCAGGTTTAGGAATTCCTCAGAGTGCATCCTCCATTGACAGACCACATCCTCAATTCAGCTTAGCTTGAGCAAAGCCACTCTGACTGCTGACCACTAACTGCTCCTGAGTCACTGGATGGCTTTCCAGAAGCACTCTGAAGCCAACCAAAGCCTTGAGCTCTCCTAACGTCTCCCATGTTCCGGATTTGGCTTCCCACCTCTGCGGTCTTCTTTGCATATCCCTACTGATCTCCAGGAGTCGAGAGACAACTAGTCTCCAAAACCTCCTTCACCACTTTAGCCATCAAGCTAACGTAGCATAACCAAACACCCGTAAATCAGACCACCTGTCTGCAGCTGCCCGTCATTCCTTTATTCGGACACAGGAACATTATTCCTTCATCCGTTCCTTCATTTATCCCTTGCTTCATCCATCTGTATGTTCGTTCGGGATTTTTCTGATCCAGTCACATAAAGGCTGGATAGTGAAGTTAGTGCTGTAGGAGAGGCGGCGCAAGTCTGGAGTGTTTGGACAGAGAGCTGTCAATCAAGCTAGCCACGCCCATCCAGTTCTTAGATGGGTCTAATTAGCAAGCAGTCAGATAACTTCCTGTTTCCGGGATGCTGGATGTGAATACGATGACAGTCAAAGAAAGAGGATCCAGTGTTGAGTTCTTGGAGTGGGTGGGAGCTTCATGTGTGGGTCGGATGAAACCGTGTGGGGCGTATCGTTCGGCTCCTGCAGTTACAGAGCAGCTGATGTGGAGAGGAGGAAGGAATGAGCTGGAACGTGAACAGAAGGAAACCTTAACGGGAGTAACAGTTACTGAGAGGTCCAGAGGAAGTGTCCTGGAGTGGAGACGTGCCTGTGCTTGTGTGTGGACGGGTTTGTTTGTGCGGTGACACTGAATCAAAAGATACTTATGGCAAGTGGAGGCATCATAAACCATCAGTATATGGAATGTTTGGTTCTTAAAGAGCCTATATCAAATACTGTTCAGCCCACACAGTCCAACCGCTGGGAGGTCACTGCTGTTGTCTGCAGTTTAGCTCCGCCCACATAGTTCTCACACAAGTCTGATTGGTGTTTTACACGTATAAGCTCCCAAAGTCACAAAAAATGAGTCCCCTTGTGTGTTTAAGGTGGTAGTACCTTCAGGCTCCTGCAGATGGCGCTGCTGCACAAGGATGACTCCTGGCTATAAATCCCTGCGGGGTGTGAGTGACGGGATCCACAGATTGGGAAGAGGTGCTACGGTGCAGGGAATGTCTCGCTCCATGTGTGGAAAATGGCTCCAGAGCAGATGTTAATGATTGGCTAAAAGGAGGGACTGCATGTGGGCGTGGCCAAAGACCATAGTGTGAGGAAGTAGCTGAATCTGCAGGTGTATGGAAGCGTACGGTCATACGGGTCTACCAGCAGTGGATACAATCCCAGCCTACAGGGAATTCTCCTCGGGAATTGTGCCAGGGAAGGCCTCCACCAAATCTGGACCACCTGACCAGTTCTTTGATGCAGGAGTGTCTGAACACCGATGTCTGACACTTTAACAGCTGATCTCTGTGAGTCTCTGTAAGGTCTATACGTGGTGGGTGAATGGTTCCTGTTTATGGGATGGAGACACAGAAAAACATTATTATGTTCAGCTATTTTCATCATGGTGGTGGGGTGAGGGGGGCGGGAGGTCATTAAGGGTTGGCAGTATGATTGGCATGAGTGTCATACACATACACACATAATACAAACAATAAAATGAAACAGTTGCTCAGGAAAAACCGAGTCAGGCGTCTGACTGAGTCAGTAGTAAGTGGGCTGTGCTGATCCAGGCTGGGTGAGGTAAGAAGGGGTGTGTACATACAGCAGCTCCTCCAACAGCAGCTCAAAAGTCATGCCACAGACAGAGTGAGGGAGCAGAACGAGAGAGAGAGAGAGAGAGAGAGAGAGAGAGAGAGGGAGTAAGAGAGCAGAACGAGAAAGAAAGTGAGAGTGAGAGAGCAGAACGAGAGAGAGACCAGACCGAGAGAGAGTGAGGGACCAGAACGAGAGAGAGAGAGGGAGTAAGAGAGCAGAACAAGAGAGAGGAAGAGAACAGAACGAGAGAGAAACAGAGAGAGACAGAGAGGAAGGACGAGAGAGAGATGGAGAGAGGGGGAGAGAGAGACAGGGGGAGAGAAGGAGAGAGAGTGCTTCATTAAAGCCATGGATAAACCAACACGGACCTTTTCTTGGAGGCACCGCCTTCAGAGCGCACTGAAGTCTGTGGCTTCCTCTGGTTTCCAGCCTCCACTGCGTTATAACACCCGTTATAACCATCAGTAATAGAGCCTTCCGGCCGGCGCTTTATAAAAGGCGGGAAAAAAGGGTGGGCTTTTCAAGGAGATAATTTTCCCAACAGTTTGAGAGATGGTGGAGAACGACAGCTGCCACCGGAGGCTGACGGTGGAGCCAGGTGGCGGGAGCCCAGAGTTGAGTGCCCTGATGTTCGCTACTGGAGTGCTGGGCAACCTGCTGGCGTTAGCCGTGCTGGAGTTCCGGCGGCAGCGGCGCTGTACCTTGTTCCGCGTCCTCGTTACGGCGCTTGTGGTGACGGACCTGGCTGGCACATGCCTGATTAGCCCGGTAGTGCAGGTGGCACATGCCCTCAACACCTCACTGGTGGGCATGGGGGGCACGGGGGACACGGATGGGCCTGTTTGCGAGTACTTCGGCTTCACCATGACCCTGTTCAGCCTCAGCACGCTGGCGCTCCTGCTAGCCATGGCGCTGGAGCGCTGCATCGCCATCGCCTGGCCCTATGAGTACGTGAGCCGGGCGAGCGCCCGCTATGGCCTGGCAGCCGTGCCCACCGTCTATGCCCTTTCCATAGCCTTCTGTGCACTGCCCTTCGCAGGTGTGGGCAACTACGTGCAGTACTGTCCCGGAACGTGGTGCTTTATCGACATGAACCCACAGGACATCAAGGACAAGGTGTTTGCCAACGTTTACGCCACGCTCATGCTGGTCATGGTGCTCCTGGTGGTGGGCTGCAACTGCTTCGAGGTGTACCACCTGGTGCTGATGTACCGCAGGCGGGTGGGGAAGTGGGACTGCGCCACGGTCCGAGGGAAGAAGGACAGGAGGCACTTCTCCTTGGCTGAGGAGGTGGAGCACCTCATCGTGCTGGTCATCATGACGGTCATTTTCGTCATATGCTCCCTGCCACTCATGGTAAGATGCATGAACACGCGTTAATGAAAAGCCGCTAGCCAATATCGGGTAACCAGTGGTGTAGATGTGTTGATGTTTGGTCGTGTGCAAAAAGTTTTGGCACCCCCTAGTGAGTTTGTATGATACGCTAGGTGAAAATAAACAAGACAGTCTGGGGTTTGACCGCTCAAGCTTTGACACACAGGCCCATATGTGTTGTCTAGACATAACCTGAAGAGAAGTTAGACAATCAGTCTCCTCCTCATGAAGCTGTGAGACAATGTCCAGAGTAGCTTGAAGTTTCAGTCAATGGAGATGTGAGGTTTGCCTCAGGTAGTGGCCTCCAACCGTACTGCCGTAGAATTCGGCTCCTACCTTGTGGGTACCTAGGTACCCTCAGTGCGGCACATTGGGGTTCAGTTCTTTGGCGGGGCACGCATGCCGGATCATTACCAGTAATGGTCAAGACTCCCAGTGGTGCATTAGCCTTAGTTCTGGAGCAACAGAAAGACCAGAGCTTCTGCTGAATGCCACCCTCTCCAGAACTACCAAGCAACCAAAAAGTTAGATCTGAAATCAAATGTTTTCGTTGGGGACTATTTTGCCTTACAACGCCCTGCCTGTATCCCTCCGCCAGTTTTGAAAATACATAGAAGGCGTATTCATAAGTCATATAATAACTTTGTGTTTTTTCTCACTATAAAAATATTGAATGTTTTAAAATTTTGTAAAACCATCTGGCTTAATAAAATGACCTAAAACAAATATAAATGTCTGGAAATAATAATCATAAAGAATTGTAAATAAAAATGTAAATTCTCAAAATGAGAATTTTAAGATTGATCAAGATCTGAAAATTAAAACGCTCATCCGAGGCAAAACATCTCGGGTGTCACACAGCACAGTCACAACCACTTCACGGAGTAACTTTCTGTGAGGGAGCTTTTAGAGGTGGACGTCTGGTTCCATTCACCACCACTGTAAACAGTCCTGACTCAGAAGGAACGCTGTTTACGCTCTATGTTGGAAAACCAGTGGAATTCCCTTTTAGTGCCTCCAGATATTTAGGATCATCTTCAGGTAGGCTTGCTTAGCTGGACCCAGTGGGAAAGACGTGGTGTGCTATATTACCTATATATCTATATCACCTTCTCCTACAGCCTGTGTTTGTCTCAGACTCTATCTAGAGCTCAGTTCTAGACACTGCCCAGCTGCCTGTAATGTGTACTGATGGCAGTAATGGATTTAAATCTCATTGTGAAGGACTAACGCTGGCCATGGCTTTATCAGAACACGCCTGTCTTCAGGATTGGGCCTATAATCTGTAATTATCGTTCATCACTGCGGATTAATTAGTCGTGTACTCTTCTGTATCCTCGTTACGTCCTCTCAGGGTTCTCTTCGTCTTGCTGTTAGGGAGCTTGTCTGGCTGGGTCGCCCTCACATGAGCGATGCTTGTGTGGAGCTGGGACCCATTTACTGTCCAGCTGCTCTCTGACAGAGCTCAGTATGAATAACTCTGAGCTGAACTGAAAACTGAAGAGGGCGATGCCACTCGCGGTAACCTGCACGGACGCTTCAGTTATCCACATGCTGGACTGTTATTAATGCAGATGTTCTCATACGCGCCCTCACAGGTGCAGGCAGAGAGGCGTATACGGATATGTCGATGGGATGACGGCGTGTTGTTGGTTTTCTAAATGAGTCAGAACATGCTCTTTCCGAGAGCACACTTACATACTTACATGCAAATATGAAATATTTAAATTTGATTCGAAGGCACAATGTCTATTTACTCGCTGAGCTGAACACATACTATATATAACAATGTCAAATAACAGTATACACCACATAATATAATAACAATATAACAATATACACCACATTATACAACAATATAACAAAATAACAATATAACAATATACACCACGTCACTGTGCAAAGACAATCATTTGTAAAGACAATGGTTCATATGGAACCATAAACATAAAAAAAAATAAAACATCTGCATGCTTATATGGTTCTCTGCATGGTGAAATGGTTCTTCAGATTGATGGAGAACGTGTTGGGTATAGAGCAGTTCTCAATCTTTTTAAAAATTTGTTTAGAGCTCTAAACGATGTTACGATTCCCAGCTTATGAAGATAGCAGAACCCTTTTAGGTGCTATATAGAACCCTTAAAGAACCATCTTTTTTAGAGAGTACTGTATGTATTGCGTTATATGGTCATAGACCTATCATAGATAGCTGTGTTGTCCTGTGTGTTTGCAGCTTGACCTTGTTCTTATGAACCTGACGCTCACTGTATCTGCCTGTAAAGCTAGAACCCAACCATATATATATATATAAATTTATGCATCATAATTTTTGCACAGACCACAGTTTATTATAAATACTTTGTTATGTATATTTTAATTATTTTCCAGTATTTTAAATAAGATGCCTTTTTGTCATTGCACAGTGTACAACAAAGTTGAGCAGCAATCCAACGGCACTTTACACACAAAATAATTAACAATAATAAAAAATAGATCAAAATAAAAAATAATTCTGAGAGAATTAACTAAATGAGATAGAGAGAATGAATTTCTTTTTACATATATACACATTGCCTAAAAAAAAATATATATATAATAAATCACTATACAACCCTATATTATGTATATTAATTATTATTAAAATATATATTAATATATATATATATATATTGCATATTCAATAAATAAACAGCAAATTTGTATTAAAATGTGTAGAACGTGGAGAACATGTTCAACACATGCATGGACTAGAACCTGACCAGGTGTGGCCAAACCTCCACATACACCTTCCCATAAACTGCGTTAACCATTCGAGTTTCACTTCCACGTCTCAGTCAGAGGTTTGGTAATTACATAAGCTGGACTAAATAAAGCATTGCACGCTCAGTTATAAGCTGGTAATAACTGTAACGGTACGTTATACAGCAGCCACGTCCCCCAGATACCACACGGCAGACCCTTATTCTGCTTCTGAGTGGCATGGTCGTAGCTGGCAGTGCTGAGATACGAAGGCGCGCTCTGTCTGTGTTTGTGTAGCGAGGGAGGGATCAGCTGCTCTGCTGTCGTTTCGTGTGGGAAGTAATTTGCAGGTTTCAGGTTTCTTCTGAATTCTTAGCATTCGTGCTGCTCCGTCCCCCTACTGTCTCACACCCTCACCGCGGAGGGACGTCCAGCCCGTTTGAGTGTGTTTCAGTAATAAGGGTGTGGGCAGACTGGCAGTGGGTAAATGACCCTCCAGTGAGTCTGCTGAGCCCACAGTTGGTTTGCTGATCTTCACTAAGTCTATATAGAATAATATATGGTCTTGTCTTGGTCCCGACCATCTCTGGTCTTGTCTTGTCTTGGTCCTGGCCATTTCTGGTCTTGTCTTGTCTTGTCTTGGTCCCGACCATTTCTGGTCTTGTCTTGTCTTGTCTTGGTCCCGACCATTTCTGGTCTTGTCTTGTCTTGGTCCTGGCCATTTCTGGTCTTGTCTTGTCTTGGTCCCGACCATTTCTGGTCTTGTCTTGTCTTGGTCCTGGCCATTTCTGGTCCTGTCTTGTCTTGGTCCCGACCATTTCTGGTCTTGTCTTGTCTTGGTCCTGGCCATTTCTGGTCTTGTCTTGGTCCCGACCATTTCTGGTCTTGTCTTGTCTTGGTCCCGACCATTTCTGGTCTTGTCTTGTCTTGGTCCTGGCCATTTCTGGTCTTGTCTTGTACTGCTCTTGGTTACTCCTGGTCTGTCTCAGTCTCTGCTACTTCTGATCTCTTTCTTGTTTCAATCTTGTCTTGGTCTCTGCCACTCCTGGTCTCAGTCTTGTCTTGGTTTTAGTTTTGTCATGGTATTGGCCACTCCCATTTTAGGTCTTGTCTTGGTCTCAGCCATTTCTGGTCCTGGTCTTTTCTTGGTCTCAGCCACTGCTGATCTTGTTCTTGTTTCAGGTTTGTGTTGGTCTAGGCCACTCCTGATCGTGATCTTGTCTTTGTCTCGACCACTCTTGGTCTTGGTCATATCTTAGTCTAGGCCACTCCTGGTTATGGTCTTGATTTTGGTCACTCCTGGTCGTGGTCTTGTCTCAGTCTCGTCTTGGTCTACACTTGGTTACATCATTTTAGTGATGTAAAGGGGATTCCACTATTTGTTTTCCAAATTTCAGCAAAACTGAAAGATTAAGATGTAAACAGTCGATGTGAGTGGTTTGGTGTGAATGTGAGTTTGGTCAGAATTCTTCACAGTGGTGGTCAATGGAACCAGACGTCTCTCTCCAAAAGCTCCCTCACAGAAAGTTACTACATGAATTCCTTATAAATACACTGCCTGACATCTGAAATGAACTTTCTGATAGATTTGAGAAGATTTTGAGCTTAAAACATATTCCACTGTTTTACATCATCAACGTTGCACATTAACACTCGAGAAGACACATGTGGACTGAACGACCTTGTTCATGTCTTAATATGAGAGATATGCAGATATGGGTGGAATGGGTAAAAGGGTGGAACTCTCCTTACAGCATGCCATAAAGCAAATTAGACTCAATCTGTCATGATGACTATCGTCCCAGCTGTGACACTGCTCAGCCGAGCACAGCGACCAGACAGTCCTGTACGTCTGTCATACAGCAGAATTAAAAAGCGAAGCCCTGCTGCCTTTATGGCCTCCTTCCCATCCCTCTCCGATCATGTCATGTGAAGAGCGTGTGAAATAAGAGTCAGAGCCCTTTTGATTTGGAGAAAGTCTCTCAGGGGCAAAAACAAACATAGACCACAACAAAACACTTTCACTGGGACCGGGACACACACTGCCAAGCTATCACGCTCTAGCTGGCCCCTGTAGATATTCTGCTCTAACAGAGAACCAGATTGATATCTCTGAGATGAACTCTTCAGTCATTAACCCACTCATCTCCAACAAGCACCTTCTGATCATAAACTGATCATATTTATGAATAAACGTCTAGAAAACCATTTTATGTTCAGTTTTTACCGTATTTTTCACAATCGTTTATAGATAAATATCAGTAGTGCTAATGACAGAACTTAAAATAAGAGATAGAGGATCCACTATGAATTATTCAGTATTTACTGTTAACTGTTCACTTACTGTATTCATTATACAATACCTATTAGAACATTATTCAGAAAGGATTCAGTATCCACTATGAATTATTCAGCATCCAATATGGCTTATTCAGCATCCACTATGAATGATTCAGTATCCACTATGAATGATTCATCATCCACTATTAATTATTCAGTATCCACTATGAATGATTCAGTATCCACTATGAATTATTCAGCATCAACTATGAATTATTCAGTATCCACTATGAATTATTCAGCATCCACTATGAATGATTCAGTATCCACTATGAATGACTCAGCATTCACTATGAATTATTCAGTATCTACTATGAATTATTCAGTATCTACTATGAATTATTCAGTATCCACTATGAATGATTCAGTATCCACTACGAATTATTCAGTATCTACTATGAATTATTCAGCATCCACTATGAATGATTCAGTATCCACTATGAATTATTCAGTATCTACTATGAATTATTCAGCATCTACTATGATCTCAGAAACTACTGATGTACGTGTGACTACTATGGAACTCGAGGCAGAAGCTTCCAGAGAGTTTCAGGAGGAACTGGTACTGCCACCATCTAAAAGCCAAGCTCCACTCACGCATGAAACCTGTTGCCTCCTATGGGACGATACCGTCTGGTTTCCAGGACACCATAAAATCAACCGAATTAAGGTTTACTGCAGAGGTCCGGGAAAAACAATTACCTTGACTCAGAGAGGCCTGTACACAATGTAGGACCACACTTACATAATAACGAGGATGTGAGCAAATAGTTCAGTTACTGCAGATCAAATGAGGCAAAGTTTTCCAGGGCACATACCACAGAAAAAAATCTGACCTTCTTTATTCGGTTAAATAAGAGCTTCATCTCGTAAATAAACACTGTAAAATCTCAAAACAGATTTAGAAGGAATGTGACTTTGTTTGGGGTTAAAAAAGTCCAGATGTGGTTCTACACTGTGCCCATTACCACCCATTGATCTGGTTCAGAGAATCAAACCAGAAGTTTTCCCTTTTTTGCTGACCTCATGAATATTTAGATGAGCTCTTCTCTGATTGGCTGGTTTATAGCGAGACGCCACAATGATCACACAGAAGCAACATGTTTATTCAGACTAAATAAAATGAGCCTCTGTGTCAATAAGCCCCGCCCTCATACTATTTTGTTAGCTATGCTGTTACTTGGAGCTAATGCTAGTAGCTAACGTTGCCTGTACAAGCTACCGGCTCCATCTGCACACCAACACACAGTAGAGTAAAGTTGATCCTCACTATGGAGCTCTCAGTTTAAGATGATCTGCTCCAACCGGCACACACGGATACAATCACACAGCATGGCTGCTACTTAAAGGCTACTGTTGTGGTGGTGGTGCTAATAAAGGTGGAGCTGCTCCTCTCTTCAGTCTCTCCATATTGTCCAGAGAGGTTGAGGAAACTGTCCGAAGTGGAATGTGCAGAATTGTCCACCTTGAATGGTACTGTGGTTACATACTGGCGCCTGTACAAGCTGCAGAATTTAAGGTGGAACGGAAGATTAGATTAAGAAGCTGGTGAATAGGAAGCCTGGCATCAACCATGTACTGCTGACAGTTGGGTTGCGTGGGAAGGGAATTAAGAGTGGCGACATCCTATTCCCAGCCTGCAACGCTGGATTTTTTGGGTCTGCAGCTCCGTTGTGGTTGTATGTAAAATTTGGGGGTGTAAATATTAATGAGTCTGTTCCGTAACAGTTTAGGATTTAGGAACTCTTTTGGAAATGGAGGATTTGTATTTGAATGTTTGAGGTTGTGCGTTTGGACAGTGTTTGAGGTTGTGCATTTGAACAGTGTTTGAGGTTATGTGTTTAAACAGTGTTTGAGGTTGTGCGTGTAAACAGTGTTTGAGGTTGTGCGTGTAAACAGTGTTTGAGGTTGTGCGTGTAAACAGTGTTTGAGCTTGTATGTTTGAACAGTGTTTGAGCTTGTATGTTTGAACAGTGTTTGAGCTTGTATGTTTGAACAGTGTTTGAGGTTGTGTGTTTGAACAGTGTTTGAGGTTGTGTGTTTGAACAGTGTTTGAGGTTGTATGTTTGAACAGTGTTTGAGGTTGTGTGTTTGAACAGTGTTTGAGGTTGTGTGTTTGAACAGTGTTTGAGGTTGTGTGTTTGAACAGTGTTTGAGGTTGTGTGTTTGAACAGTGTTTGAGCTTGTATGTTTGAACAGTGTTTGAGGTTGTGCGTTTGAACAGTGTTTGAGGTTGTGTGTTTGAAGAGTGTTTGAGGTTGTATGTTTAAACAGTGTTTGTGGTTGTGCGTTTGAACAGTGTTTGAGGTTGTGCGTTTGAACAGTGTTTGAGCTTGTGCGTTTGAACAGTGTTTGAGGTTGTGTGTTTGAACAGTGTTTGAGGTTGTGTGTTTGGACAGTGTTTGAGGTTGTGCGTGTGAACAGTGTTTGAGGTTGTGTGTTTAATCTCTGTTTGAGGTTGTATGTTTGAACTGTGTTTGAGGTTGTATGTTTGAACTGTGTTTGAGGTTGTGCATTTGAAACGTGTTTGAGCTTGTGTGTTTGAACTGTATTTGAGGTTGTGTGTTAAATCTCTGTTTGAGGTTGTATGATTGAACAGTGTTTGAGGTTGTATGTTTGAACATTGTTTGAGGTTGTATGTTTGAACAGTGTTTGAGGTTGTGTGTTTGAACAGTGTTTGAGGTTGTGCGTTTGAACAGTGTTTGAGCTTGTGCGTTTGAACAGTGTTTGAGCTTGTATGTTTGAACAGTGTTTGAGCTTGTATGTTTGAACAGTGTTTGAGGTTGTGTGTTTGAAGAGTGTTTGAGTTTGTGTTTGAACAGTGTTTGAGCTTGTATGTTTGAACAGTGTTTGAGGTTGTGTGTTTGAAGAGTGAGTTTGTGTTTGAACAGTGTTTGAGCTTGTATGTTTGAACAGTGTTTGAGGTTGTGCGTTTGAACAGTGTTTGAGTTTGTGTTTGAACAGTGTTTGAGGTTGTGTGTTTGAACAGTGTTTGAGGTTGTGTGTTTGGACAGTGTTTGAGGTTGTGCGTGTGAACAGTGTTTGAGGTTGTGTGTTTAATCTCTGTTTGAGGTTGTATGTTTGAACTGTGTTTGAGGTTGTATGTTTGAACTGTGTTTGAGGTTGTGCATTTGAAACGTGTTTGAGCTCGTGTGTTTGAACTGTATTTGAGGTTGTGTGTTAAATCTCTGTTTGAGGTTGTATGTTTGAACTGTGTTTGAGGTTGTGTGTTTGAACAGTGTTTGAGCTTGTGTGTTTAAACTGTGTTTGAGGTTGTGTGTTTTAACAGTGTATGAGGCTGAACTCTCCTTAGTACTCTCTGACAGTGTAGATGTAGTTTTGCATTCAATGGCACCTTTAAATGCAGAGTGACGATTCCAGGCTGTTCCCGTTCTGAAGGGCTAGCCTGGTAAACTAGCCTAGTTTGACTTACTAGTTACTAGCCTAGTTTAACACTGCTTTATCAGAGGATGTTGCAGTTTGTTGATGATGTGATTGATGGTTTCTGACTAAAGCCTCTGACGTTACTGTTACAGTCAATGACGTGGCCTAGTAATAAATTCTCACTCCACTCTCTCCAGCCTGGATCCCTGTGGGAGGTCTAAAAACAACACATTAAAGATGGTGAATTGTCCTGGTGGTCTCTAATGACAGCCGAAGCCACAACGGTCTGTATATTTCACTCAGTGGAAATCATCTTTTAGTGGCTAGCTGCCAGAGCTAAAAATCTTACTTTCCCAGGCTATCAGTCACACGTCTTCAGCCCCGGCAGATCAATGTGGGCAACGTGAAAATGCACTGCACAACTTATTATTACGTGCACATATGACTAATCTTCCTAGGAAGCCACTGCAACGGGGTATGAAAAGAAATACACTAAATAATATGAGCCTCCACCCTCATACTCTAGCTATGCTAGTTGCTTGGAGCTAATGCTAATAGCTAACGTTCCCTGTACTAGACTAGACTTTTCATCTAGACGTCCACACAGTAGAGTAAAGTTGATCCTCACTATGGATCTCTCAGTTAAGATGGTCTGCTTCAACCGGCAAACACGAATACAATCATATAGCATGGTGCTACTTACAGGCTGCTGTTGGGGTTGTGATGCTAATAAAGGTGGAGCTGCTCCTCCCCTCAGTCTCTTCAGGGTCAAACACTGTGTACTGTGTCGCCTATACAAGCTGGAGCATTTAAGGTGGAACCGAACATTGGATTAGGAACCTGGTTTAAAGATGAACATCAACCATGTACTACTGACAGTTGAGTTCCTTGAGAAGGGAATGGGAAGTGCCAACATCCTCTTCCCAGCCTGTAACGCTGGACTTCTCCACATAGTCCGCTATTTTGGTTGCTGTAGCTCCGTTGTGGTTGGATGTAAATGTTGGGGGCGTAAATATTAATTTTAACAGTCCAGGGAAAACTTCAGGAAGCAACTTCAGCCTGTGTTAGAGATAAACACCAACCATGTACCAGTAACAGCTGGGACTGGATTGGGCATGTACTGGACAAGGTTCTGGATGTAGCCACATCAGTGTTCAGACACTCTCACATCAAGGATTGACTAGTTGGGCCAGATTTGGTGGAGGCCTTCCTTGGCACAATTCCGAGGAGAATTCCCTGTAGACTGGGAGTTTATCCACTGCTGGTAGACCCGTATGACCGTACGCTGGCTCGCTCAGCAACTTCCTTCACACTACGGTCTTTGGCCACCCCCACACGCAGGTATTTTTATCCCCACCATCACCCAGCAGCGCCATCTGCAGGAGCCTGAAGTTACTACCACCTTAAACACACAACATCTAATGTTTCACTGTAGTTAAAAGTACAGCATGTTTTTTTTTATTGTGTGCTGTATAAGCATCACATGAGGTTTGATGATGTGCATTTCTGTTTGATCTCTTGACATAAGGTTAGCCTTTCAGCCGGAAAGTACCAGGATGCTAATCCTTGGGTAAATTTCTTCATCAAAGGTTTCCACTGAGACTAATCCCGTTCTCTCCTTCGTCTCTCCACAGATCCGTGTGTACATCAACGCCACACAGAAGAATGAAGAGAGCCACAAGACCGACCTGGTCGCGCTGCGCTTCATTTCCGTCAACTCCATCATCGATCCCTGGGTGTTCATCATCCTGAGCCCATCGGTGCTGCGCTTCTTCTGGGGGGCGATCTGCAAGGCCAGCAAGAAGGGCACATCCTACAGGACATCTCTGGCCAAAAGCCCGGGCAGGCCGTTGGAGCTGTGTCAGAATAGCACAATCCAAACGGAGATCACCCACCTCAACAAATCTGCGGAGATGATATGACCTGTGACCTCCCGGGAGGCCTGTTCATTGGACACGCAATGAGAAAACATGAATATTCTTTTTGAGCGCTGAGGCTTAGCCTCCCACATGCGCCTACATGCTGACTTGAGATGTCCTGAGCGTGGCTAGGAAGGGGGATTTGGTGTGTTTGTTTTTTTTGGAAAGGCTAATTTAAAATCCCCCCAGAGTCAGCTCGTTTGGACTGGCAGAGATATTTGAAATCTGGGGTGGGGGGTGAGGGTGAACGAGGTCACAAGATGCTTTGCTGAGCTCTAGAACCACTAGAGTAATTGTTTTTGGGAGCGAGCACACAAAAAGGACTCCTAGAACCCTTAAAGTGTGTTCTAGACACATGGGCGTCCTTTTGGGAAGGGCCTACCGAGGCTCATGACATGGAGTTTCAGCTGGGGGTCCACAATAGGACAACCGGTTCAAGCCATGTTGGAATGCGCTGGTAAACGTTTGAATGTATCTGAACGCCCACTGTGGAGCACATGAGCAAAAGGTTCTCATTTATGATAAGCTGCACCCGTTGCTGATGAAGGTTCCTCATAGTCTCTGTGGAAAAGCATTGACCGAGAGAATGGGATGCTCTGGAGCAGCCAACTAAGGTCTAAAGACATGGGCTAGAGGAGCAGTGGAGCCGACTGCTGTAGCCCTGTCCAGTCCATAACTGACTCAACATCAGTGCCTGACCTCACCAAAGCTCAATCAAATCCTCACAGCAATGTTTTAACGTCTAAGGGTACAGCCTTAACAGATGAGAAGAGACTGCTACGGCAGCAAAGAGGGACAAACCCACTATTAACTGACTGTCAGAGGAAACGCTGGAGAAGCAGGTGTCTACAGACATATCGTCCAACCTATGTGCTTATGCATGGAGACCATCAGCCCACGAACCTCACTTTCTGAAAGAGACACATCATGCTAGTGCTGCTCTAGGAACGTTCTGTTCCTCTTATATTGCCACCTAATGAAGAGTTACCCTTCCGCACCGGTGGCTTAACGAGAAGCTCCCAGTTTTCATGCAGCCTGGTGCTGAATTAGGCCTTCTAAAGGAAAGTCAAGCGGCTGAAACGTCCATGGAAGGGACCTATAAAGCCAGGCTGCATTTTTACGGGGTCAAGTCATAAAGTCTTAATTGAAAGCTGGTGATGTAGCAATGCAGGCAAACCATGTAAAGGGTTCCTTCATGCTTACGTCGTCTTGGTGAGCTGCTGGGGTGTGATTAATTGAAATCCCACTATTTCACTGTTTGTATACGTGCACATCATTGTTGCCTATGATGATGCTGATTGCACTGAGCTGTGAAACGGTGGCAAGTTTGGTTTCTGTGTTTATATGTGTTGTGGGGCAGATTGACTGTAGGAGTACAAAGCACTGAGACAAGCGACCCTAACCACTGAAGTCCATTACGTGTAATAGGCCTGATGAGAATTCACATGTCAACGCAAAACAGAATCAGACTACATTCCCTCACTGAGAACTTTACTAGGTCCACCTCCTTGTATCTACACTCACTGCCTGTTCATTCAGCTCCACTGACCATATAGGACACTCTGTAGGCGTACAGGTCCAGACTGTAGTCCATCTGTTTCTCTGTGTACTGTATTACCCTGTTCTTCAATGGTCAGGACCCCCACAGGACCACCACAGAGCAGGTACTATGGGGGTGGTGGATCATTCTCAGCACTGCAGTGACACTGACGTGGTGGTGGTGTGGTAGTGTGTGTGGTGCTGGTGTGAGTGGATCAGACACAGCAGTGCTGCTGGAGTGTTTAGATACTGTGTCCACTCACTGTCCACTCTATTAGACACTCCTACCTTGCTGGTCCATCTTGTAGATGGACAGTCAGAGACGATAGCTCATCTGCTGCTGCACAGTGCAGTGTTGGTCATCCTCTAGTCCTTCATCAGTGGTCACAGGACGCTGCTGGCCACAGTACGCTGCCCACAGGACACTGCCCACAGGACACTGCCCATAGAACGTCTACAGGACGCCGGCTATAGGACACTTTTGGGCTTAATAGCTTTGGAAGATTCTCAGTCCAGCAGAACTGCTGTGTATGATCCACTCACACCACCACCACCACGTCAGTGTCACTGCAGTGCTGAGAATGATCCACCCCCCACATCATACCTGTTCTGTGGTGGTCCTGTGGGGGTCCGGACCATTGAAGAACAGGGTAATACAGTATACAGAGAAACAGATGGACTGTACGGTCAGTGGAGCTGATACAGTGGACAATAAGTGTGGATACAAGGAGGTGGAGCTTATGATGTGCTCAGTAAGGGTATGTACCAGCAGACACAATCTGGGAGTTAATGGGAGTTAACAATTGCGGCACAGAACACTATTTATTTATTTTGTTTATTTGCTGGATGTCATATACTGGGAGAACCTACACATTTCTGTCATTTGGGAAAGGCTACATAAGGTTTTATTTGAATCCCAGTGTGTTAAATTCAGTAAATAAACAATCATTATATATGAAAGTGTGCTCTCTGTCAAAGATGTGTTTACTTATTCACACTTGGCAAATCAATAGAATATTTAAATTATTGACCAGGGGCTCCAAAACTTTTGCATATGACTGTGTGTGGAGTATAAGTGTGTGTTTACTGTGTATATGCATGTATAATGGTCTTACCCTGCTTGTAGAAATATGGATGGAGGTGATTAGATGAAGGTGGAGGTCACTAAGCTGGAACAAAGAAGGCGGACAAGGAACATGGTTGTGCAAAACATCAGTCTCTGAGTTATGAAGACATGTGGGAGCGTAGGAGCAGGGCGGGTCATACGTCCTAAACACACTCAGGGCAGAGTGACCACTGGTGCCATGGTTCCGCCAAAGCACAACACTAAGGAGTCCAGGTTACAGTTGCATTCAGGTCATTCACATCAACCACTTCCGAGATCCTGAGTACAATGTGATCGGTGTTCAGTAGTTGAGTTTAGAAAATGCTCTCGTCATTGTCACACATATCTCCAAAATCCAGTGGTGGACCAAGTACCCAAGCCATGTAGTTGAGTTACAGTAAGGAGATCCTCAGGATAAACTCCTCCTCCAGTGTCAGTGTCAGTTCCTCCCTTTAGTCCTCCACTGGAGTAACAAGTATGTACCTTCAGATGTACTTAAGTATGGAGAGTAACAGTACTAAAGTATGTACCTTCAGATGTACTTAAGTAGGTGAGTAGGGTACCCAAGAGAGTATTTAAAGATATGTAGCCTTCAAGATGTACTTGGTTTATGGATAGAGTTACCAGATATACTAACTAAAGTATGTACCTTCAGATGTACTTGAGTATGGAGAGTAACAGGAGCATGGTTTATTACGGCTCTAATGTCCTATTATCATTTCTGGAGCAGGTAGGTGTAGCTCAGTGTAGGTGAAGAGACTCTAGTGTCTCTCAGTCCACCAGT
Organism: Prochilodus magdalenae; assembly: GCA_024036415.1. Lineage (NCBI taxonomy): Eukaryota > Metazoa > Chordata > Actinopteri > Characiformes > Prochilodontidae > Prochilodus > Prochilodus magdalenae. The sequence continues at coordinate 61,417 of JAMWET010003850.1, forward strand.
CTTTAATAGAAGCTCATTCATTAGTCTGACACTGACGTCTATTCACATCATCATCAGCACAGAACACTGAAGGAGAACAAGGAACATTAGCTAGAACCAAGCTCTGTCCAAAAGGTCAAAACAAGGAGACACCTCAAAACAGATACGCCAACACACTAGTTACAGATACGCCAATGCATTACTTTCAGTACACCAACACACTACTTACAGTACACCAACACTCTACTTACAGATACGCCAACACACTACTTACAGTACACCAACACTCTACTTACAAAAACACCAACACACTACTTACAGTACACCAACACTCTACTTACAGATACGCCAACACACTACTTACAGTACACCAACACTCTACTTACAGATACGCCAACACACTACTTACAGTACACCAACACTCTACTTACAGATACGCCAACACACTACTTACAGAAACGCCAACACACTACTTACAGTACACCAACACTCTACTTACAGATACGCCAACACACTACTTACAGAAACGCCAACACACTACTTACAGTACACCAACACTCTACTTACAGATACGCCAACACACTACTTACAGAAACGCCAACACACTACTTACAGTACCCCAACCACCAACGTAAAGAAACGCCCACACACAACTTACAGAAATCAAACGCCAAGCCCACTACTTACACAACACCTCAACTCTACTTACAGATACGCCAACACACTACTTACAGATACGCCAACACACTACTTTCAGTACACCAACACACTACTTACAAAAACACCAACACACTACTTACAGTACACCAACACACTACTTACAGTACACCAACACTCTACTTACAGATACGCCAACACACTACTTACAGATACGCCAACACACTACTTACAGAAACGCCAACACACTACTTACAGATACGCCAACACACTACTTACAGAAATGCCAACACACTACTTACAGTACACCAACACTTTACTTACAAAAACACCAACACACTACTTACAGATACACCAACACACTACTTACAGTACACCAACACTCTACTTACAGTACGCCAACACACTACTTACAGATACACCAACACACTACTTACAGTACACCAGCACTCTACTTACAAAAACACCAACGCACTACTTACAGATACACCAACACACTACTTACAGATGCGTCAACACACTACTTACAGATACACCAACACACTACTTACAGATACGCCAACACACTACTTACAGAAACACCAACACACTACTTACAGAAACACCAACACACTACTTACAGATGCGTCAACACACTACTTACAGAAACACCAACACACTACTTACAGAAACAACAACACATTACTTACAGATGCGTCAACACACTACTTACAGATGCGTCAACACACTACTTACAGAAACACCAACACACTACTTACAGAAACACCAAAACACTACTTACAGAAACGCCAAAACTTACAGTACACCAAATGGATTATTACTTTCAGGTTTTCCTGATTTTCCCATTGTCAACATTCCATATTAAGCTCAGAAGAGACGCGTAGGTTTACTGGTGGTTTAGATAGCATATAAAGTGTCTATATGTGTGTAGTACACATGGAGAACCCTGGTTCCCATCACCACCACTGTAAAGAACACCTGAACCACCTCACACCACACCCCCCACAGGAATGTGCATTCCACTGCTTGTTATAGGAGGTAGACCCTCCCTGTACTCTGTGTTGTCATTGCTGATTGGCTGTGTTACCCCTACATTTGTGGTATAGAGGGAACATATAATCCCATTCGTTCGCCAAACTCTCACTCCAAGTCCAAAATCCAGACCTTACAAAGTGGTATAGTAATGTACAGCGATTCTGATAAACACCCTTCCACAGAAAGGTAGGAAGGCTCTTAGAACAGATGTTCCCTTTGTTCTCCTTGAATGTCGTTTGTTTTAATGCACTGAATGAAAGTTAGTCATAGTGTTTCATCACGTATGGCCATTCCGGCTGGCTTGTCTCTCAGCAATGCTGAGATAAAGTGTCTGAAATAAAGCTGGTGTTCCCCCCAACCATGGAGAGGGATAAGAACAAAGCTTCGGAAGTCTTTCAATTCCTTCTCCTTACGTCACGCTCTGCTTTTCATCCTCCGTTCGTTTTGTGGATCCTCCCGTTTCTCTGAAACGAAGCTCCCAAATCAAGTCCCAGCAGGACCTAGATTTGAGGTTTTAATTATGATTATGGAATGACTTGTTGCTGGGGACTGGATATGTTCTATCTCAGGAACGCTTCGGGACAAAGCCCTACTAGCAGAGAGATCCACGGCCTTGCGCTTCGGGCAATACAACGAAGTATGCAGCAAGTGTTCCTTGAGTGCCAAGAACCTACCAAAGTTCCACGTCATGACTGACTTTCTACTTCGTTTGTCAGTCCTGTCAGTACATCACAGAACAGTTAATATTCAGACGCTTTTATGTAACCCCATGTCGTTTAGCAAGTTTACAAGACTCTTCAAGGGTTCTTAAAGGGTTCTTTAGTAAAGCGATGTAGAACCATGAATTTTACACTGACTTATTTGCATGCCTAAATGGCGCTTTCCGAGGTGAGATGGTCTCTAGATTGCTGGAGAATGTGTCCAGTCTTTTAAAACTATGGTTCTTTAAGGGTTCTTTCACAAAGGTTAAATATGATTGAGATTTAATGGAGAATGTGAGGGGTGTGCGGTGATGCCACACCAAATGGGTTCTTCAAGCTTGACATTGTAACAACAGAAAAAAGCCTTGGTGCTGCCTAGACCCATTTTCCAATAGAACCGTAACAATAAAAGAACCTTTTTAGTGGTACATAGAACCATTTTCAAAACAGAACCATGTACAACACATTCTCCTTAGATCTGAAGAACCATTTAAGCATGCAAAGAACCATTTAAGCACACAAAAGGTTCTTTAAGAGTACATGGTTCTATATAGAACCATTGCCTTTACCAAAGAACCCTTGAAGAAACATCTTTGTAAAGGGTCTTTGTAAAGAGGGTTCTTCTGTTACAAGCTTGGCAATACAGCAATAGTAGAACCATTTTGGTCCAATTTTAAAAAGCTTCAATATGGAACCATATACAGAACATTCCCCATCAATCTGAAGAACTATTTCAGTCCGCCAAGAAGAATTTAAGACTGAAATTGATCAATATAGAACCATATACAGCCATTCTGTTACCAAAACCCCAGAGGAACCATCTTTTTATGAGTGTAGAACAGAACTTGTTTCAATTGGTCTAAAGAAATTCAGGTTTGCGTACTAGAATAGTTTTATTGTACCATTACACTGTAACATTGCTGATTAAACAAAATTTCCATCATTCCTACAGTCAAATCCTATTTCCCATTGTTTAGTTGGAAACCAAACAGCTGATGCTAATTAAAAGACATTAAATGATAAGAACTCACTTTTTAGCTCCACGGTTGGAAACTTATTTGGAATGGTTAATGGCATGCTTTGGTTAAATTGGGAAAACTGAATGAATTGATTGGGTTAAACTTGGGATACACTGGGAGAGACAACCTTCCTTTACAGTAAAGAGAATTAGTGGACAAAGGGTGAAAATACTAACAATAACAAACACCACAACAGCTGAAATGATTGATACAACAATCTCCATGACAATCCAGTCAGCCGATAATTATTAATAAGACCTGTGCTTCAGAATGACCTGTTCTAGGCTAACCTGGCCAGCTGGAACAGGTCATTTAGTCGGGTCCAAAGTGTTCTTCTCCATGTGTATCTTTCCGTCTGTCCAGTTGATCATTAAGGGAAAAGACCCATTCGAAAAACAGGACACGCAGCCCTGTGGCACGCTAAACATACCAGAGTCTCAACCGAGCGGAGATGGATCATGGAAAGGTTTACGGGTTCACAAGGAGCGTTTGGACCCGAAAATGATTTTTAGGTCACACGTGCTGTCAGACTTAATACAACTACTTAAAACAAATAAATAAAAAGAGAAAAATAAGAAATAATCTTAACGTAAGACTAAAATGAATGATATAGATATATATATATGAATGAAAGATTTTTACTTGCAAATGTATCATTTAAAAAAAAAAAAAAAAAATATTATATATATATATATAAAAAAAAAAAAAAAAAAAAAATATATATATATATATATATATATATATATATATATATATATATACATAATAAAATAATCTCATGCTCTTTTGTTTAAAGTCATTTCAGTAGGACCGATTTTCTCAGTATACTTCCAGATACTTTTGCTTATTTGAAGAAATTAGCTTGAAAAAGGTAAAATATCTGCCATCAGGTACCGTCGTTAGGATTTGGGATTTGAAGGAGCATTTGGACCCAGAAATGAGTATTAGGTCACACATAGTTTCCCATACACAGTATAAATGAGAATTTCCAGTTTTGGCATGATTTCAAAGTTGCCCTGTACACTGTGTTTACATTAAGGAATGAACTAACAGAAATGGTCCAAACCGTCTGGTTCCATTTCAGAGGTTATTTTCAACCTGCCGGTGGCTTATGTTCAGGTTTATCAGTGTAGCCTATACACGACCACTTGGTGAAACCAAACCCTAAATAGGCTTTGAGTATTTACATTTACTGTACATGGCATTTAGCAGACACGACTTACAACCGTGCTTAGGGTTCTGTTGGATAATGTTTTCCAGCTAGCACACGAAGGTTACAGTCTAAACCCACCATGAGCTCAGACACAAGGGCCAGTGCTGATACCTAAAGCAGAACAGCAAAGACACTTGAGAAGCCATTTGTGTCATTGTACCCGTTTCTTCATTAACAGTGTGTTTATAAACAACACAAATCTACACTGGAAAAAAATCTAGTCAGGCGAAATGACCTTGTATCTAGCTGACTTAAAGTGTCTTAAAGTTCTCAATTTAAATTGTAAACTACTTAAGATTATTTCACTTATTTCCGGATTTGTTTACATTTTCTCACTACATTGGCAGATAATTTGGCTTGTTTTAAACAGGTTTCTTAAGAGTAAGCAAAATTATCTGCGAGTAAAAATTTAATTAGAAAAGAGAAAAAATTAAATAAAATAACTTCAAGCCTAATTAATCTGAATAAAATGACATAAAACTAATTAAAAAAAGATAGATAAGATATATAATCTTAAATCAAGCTTACAACATTCTCAAAATACATAAACTCCTAGATATAGGAATTTTGACAATATTATTTTTTGGCAAATATGTCCTAAAATTCTGATATATATAAAATAAAATTTACATGTACAGTACCTCACATTTTTGTAAATATGTGATTATATCTTTTGATAGGACACTGAACATATGACACTCTGAGACAGTGTACAGTAGTCAGTGTACAGCTGGTACAACAGTGTAAATTTATTGTGCCCTCAAAACAACTCAACACCCAGCCGTTAATGTCTAAAACTGTTTGGGGCTTTCTTTAGAAGAGGCTTCACTTCTGAGACAACAGCCATGCAGTTTGATACAGTGTGTGGTGTATGGTCTAAGCACTGACAGGCTGACCCCCCTGACCCCCCCACCCCTTTAACCTCTGCAGTAATGCTGGCAGCACTTTCAGGGTATGGGTTCTTCTTATAGTCTAGAACATCTGTATGTAGAGCAGCACTTCTTTTTTGAGATCCTTAGAGAGTTCTCCATGTGGTGCCATGTTGAACTTCCAGTGACCGGGTATGAGAGAGTGTGAGAGTGATAACACCCAATTTAACACACCTGCTCCCCAGTCACACCTGAGACCTTGTGACACTAACGAGTCACATGACACCAGGAGGGGAAAATGGCTAATTGGGCCCAGTTTAGGGTGTACAAACTTTCGTAGCCAGCAGTTTAGACAAAAATGGCTTGGTGGAGTTATTTTGAGGGCACAGTAAATTTACACTGTTTTTTTTTCTTTGCTTATTTGAAGAAAATTGCTAGGTTATAATAGCTGCCACTATAATAAGACAATCTGGCTTACTTAAAAGGTATAAAACCAGTACAAATGTCAGGAAAGAAGTGAAATAATCTTAAAATAATCTTAAAATCTACATTTTAACACAAGATTGTTGTACTTATTTGCAAAAAAAGGACATCTTTGCAAATGAAAAACGTCTGGATGTAAGTAAAATAATCAGAAATTAGCTTACAATTAGCTTAAAATTCTTAAAATTTTTATTTTAAGATATATCAACTAGATATTAGATAATTGTATCCAAGATCTCAGTTCCTGCATGCCAAAACCTTCTCAGAACTGTCATCTCAGGCAAAACATCTCAGGCATCACGCAGCATGTTCACAACCACTTCATGTAATAGCTTGACGTGAGGGAGGTGGACGTCTGGTTCCATTCACCACCACTCTCCAAATGAGTTTCCAGTTTGCTGTTCTTTACTAAGTAGCGAATGGTTGTTCATGGTTGTCAGCAGTACAACACAGATTAAGCATATAGATATATGGTTGAATATCCCTGGAGTCATATGTTTCTGTATGTCTACCAACACATATTTCAGCCTGAACACATTTTTTCTGTATGCGGTAATAAACGGGTTTGCCTGAATCTGATGCCTCAATCTAATCGAACGTATTTCTCGTGAGTATCCATTTAAATGAGGATTGAGCAATGCTAATCGCAGTAATTAAAGGTAATCGATGAGGCCTAGATCTGTATGTGTACATTAGCAGGGCCTGTTGAGGCTCATGAAGCCAATAAATCTAATCAGACTCATTAGCTCTGCCCCTGTTTACACAGATCCATCTGTTTTACTGGCATGTAATTTACACTGAGGGAGGATGGGGGGCTTATTAATGTGAGCGGAGGCCGGAGCAGACCAGGAAACAGCTGTCGGCCTGTAGGGAGTTGATGCTACGCGGGCTGGGGTGACATAATGTGGCCACATACTTGTGACACAAAAGACGGCAATGAAACATACACAATCGCGTGGGTGAACTCAGACTTCCACTGCCCAGCCTTGGCTTAGAGACAATAAGCCTTATTCATGTTCACGTTGCATAGAAACAACCACAAACATGACCTCCTGACAAATATGACAAACTTTGGTGCGCCTCATTTACATATCATTTACATAAACCACGCCCAGTGCAGCCCAATTCAGTAGCTTGTGAGTCAATCCACTTGTTAAGTCTTGACGTATTGATCTTCACGTCCGGGTCCTAGCCTCTACTGTACTGAGGTTCTCAGTGTTAGAACTGGATCTGGACTAACTACTCAGTTATCATTCCAGCTCTTTCCTTGTGATGGGTAAGAGAAGAGGTATGTGTGCAGTGGATAAGGAGAGTTCCAGTTCCTACACCAATGATGAAGAACCAGTTTGGTGCCAGTGGTTCTACGTTGGTTTCCTGGAACACTGCTTTCTGTCACTTCAACACTAATTGGTTGACTTCATTCTCACGAATACTTGTGACGGCGGAGCAGCAGTTAGTCAAATCGAACCTGTGCCGGGTGTTTGGATCTCTTTAGCTAGGGAATAGGAGCCTGCTAGCTTTAGCTCCAAATCCAACAGAACAGGTTTAACTCCTGCTCCGTCTCCCTGCAGCATCGGCTACACAACTTTGCTGTCTCTGAGTTGAGCCGTTATAATCAAAACTTGTGTCAGTAAAGCTTCTGTTAGTCAGAACTGAATCTGTTCTGTGGTAGACAGAGCTGGCAGCATGCTAGCTGAGCTAATGCTAATCGTGGCTGCAGCTAATCTCTCCTGGTTCAACAGCCCTGTTTAACATATAGAAACTGGTGTTAGATTGACGCTGTAATGTGTAACCAGTGGTGGATTGATAAATGTGAACTGTATTCATGTATTTTAATGAGCAAACGTGTTTGACCGTCTTCAGGTTTGTGATGTTGCAGTTTACACGTTAGCACAATACCGACCCAAACCTGGGACCCACCAGCAGATACCACGCGAAACCAGCGGCTCTGTGGCTTCAAGTTTGGTTAGCTAATCCATGTTGAGAACCCTTCGGCCCTGCAGTGAAAACAAGGTCAAAGTTAGCTCTGAAAATATGGGCGGAGCTACATAAAAGGGGAGGTATTATTCTAATGAGACTCCATCTGATAAATAAAAGGTAGCAAAATCAGAATAGCTTGTTGCATTCCAGGTTTTACATTTACGGCATTTAGCTGACGCTCTTATCCAGAGCGACGTACAAGGTTAATCATATTACAGGTAGGCTAACGTAGCGTTAGGAGTCTTGCCTAAGGACTCTTATTGGTGTAGCACAGCATAGTCATCCAGTGACTGGGAATCGAACCCCAGTCTCCCACATGGGACGGTAGCTTCATGGTGGGTAGTGGTGTTATCCACCTGGTTTTCTGATGTCATGGTAAACAGGCAGGCTTAATCTCCAGATATCCAAATGTGTGAACAACATGTGTATATGTTATGTATTTTATCTTGTAATATTATATTATATAATATTTATGTAAAATTTATGATATTTCGTCGCTGTCCAATGAAAAACATGTATCTCCATTTTGATTTTTATGTATCATTTGAAAACAGAAGCTGGTGTTTACACTGTGTGAGTTTTGCATGATGCCTGGAGCAACAGAAATGGTCCAAAAGTGCTTGGAGAGGTTTTTGGCTTCTCATGTAAATTTGCCATTTTGGAGATATTTATTTTTCCTTGGACAGCGACAATATACTATGTAAATATTCTAATGATCTGACCTTTAACCCAGATGAGCTTCTCTGGGAAACATTCTTCACAAAACATTTTCATCTGGATTAAAAGTGTCTTGATAAGTAAGTGGCGGTTTCAGAACATTTTTAGACCGTGTACGTTGTATCTCCCATAACTGACCGGTATTCCCACACTGTCCAGCAGGATACAGCAGACCAATAACCCAGTGATGTATGGTTACATGCTGCCCTGCAGTCATGGGTGCTTCAGCAATAAACCCACAGCTGAGCCAAAGACTTGAGTGTCCTCCCAACTCTCAAAGCAGGCTTTGCAGCTGAAAGTCTGACAGAAGCTCCTTAGCTGTTTCCACATGGCTCTCTGACTCACATGTGAGACATGCTTATATCTGAAACATCTCTATTATCTGCTTTCCTGAAACTCAGACAAGCTGCCATATGCTCCACTCAGGAAGACAAATACGTCTGTAAGACAGGAATTATAAAACCCATTGATGTTCATATTGGACACATTAGATTTTGGTCAATCTTGTCTTCAATCACGCAAAACATAAAAATAAAAGATATTTTTAAATATTAAATATTAAATAAACAATAACAACCATATAAAACTCATTTTTCTGGGTCACCTTGGATCACTAATACAATATAACAAAATTGTAAATTTGATCTGGTAAAATATACTTTTAATGTAAGCAATAAAATCTAATTGGTACAGATAGAAGTTAATCCAAGGTATAACCATATCACATTTCATCACTTCAGACTAATCAGAACAAAATCTGTTATACTTTTATCTTTTAAATGGGTTACAGTCATAATTATGAGATACTGTCTCATTATTTTTGAGGTAGTACTTTGAGATAGTTATGAGACAGTCTCTCATTATTTAAAATGCTAATTATGAGAAACTCCCTAACTGAGACATTATAATCATCACATTTAATCATCTTGATATAGTATAATTCCAAATCATGAGATAATACGTCATATTTATGAATTTATGAGACAGTATCTCATTTCATCTTAATTTCTTTTAAGTCATAAGTCATGGTAAGATATGATCATGATACACTCTGCATAAAATGTAATTATGATATATTTGAATGAGTTAAAATTATGAGACGACAACAACAGCATCATAATGAGATAGTAAGTAGAAACAATGAGACAGTATCTTATTATCCTAGGATTAATAACAATGGGGATCATTTCTGATATATGACTCGTCTAAAGACAGGTTTTCAAAGGAAGCACATGGGGAAGTATAATAATCTAGAAAAGTCTTAGGAAATTTTAGGAAGCTGCCACGGCACAGTGCTTTCCATTAGAGTCTCACGCGACATCCCGTTCTCCAGCAGATGTGCCGTTCAGAGAGAGTACAGATTAACATTAATTAATCTAATACTTTAAAAATTACAAGATAATCTCATTTCTATTAGACAGTAAGTAATAACAATGAGATAGTATCTTAATTAATAACTATTTAAAACTCTGGGAAACATTGTCACTATAATAGCTGCCTTTTTTCAAGACAGGCTTTTCATAAGGAAGAGGGAAATCCAATAATCTACAAAAGACTTTTAGGTCATTTTCAGAAGCAGCCACAGCAGAACGCCGTCCACATATACACTGGAGTCTCACGCAATGTCCCTTTCTCCTTCACATGTGCCGTTTTACAACAGCAGCTTCTTCTGAGAGAGAACAGATTATCATTAACCTCCCGGGACCAGCAGGCCTTGTTTAGTCTGTGCCAGCTGTTGGTCTGGATTAGCATTTGGCAGCATTTAGCGCAGACTTCTGTTTTCAATTAAAACGAAACTCCACTTACTGAAATAAAAACAGCACCTTATGAGCGTTCCAGGGTTTTGGCGAGAACCCTGGGAGCAGAATGAGTCATAGTGTCGCAGCAGAGTTTGGAGGCACTAGTAAACGTGTTTTATCCCTCACGGCTTCACAGCCTTATAGAAACAGGGGATTCCCAATCCAGAAATAATCCTGGGATTCTTGCTTAATTTAAGAACGGCCAACATTACAGGCCTGGACCTCGAGAGAGACCAGCACAGGTCGAGCGTGCATGAGAACTTCTGGTGAGAAGGAAGGCCAGGGACTGAAAAAAAGTGCATTATATAATTTTTTTGTGGTTGTTAAAACTAAAAGTAGTATTTCTGTGTCAGAGCAGAATAGGAAATCACTAAAACATGGAGTCCTTGTGCTGCTGAGCCAATCTGCCCTCTGAAAATAATAAAGTTACGTGATTCAAACATGTCAGTAAGTCACAAATCAATACAAACGACCCATTAGAACAGTGAAGCAGCTTTTTATTTTTCTGTTAAAGCCTAACCATCCCAGATTTCCAGCAGTTGGATCAAATAGAGAAGGAATTTTTAAGACTGTCGTACATTCTATCCCTTCTATCCAGTTTCATGCCTTTGTGCTGTGACCAATTAAATTCACTGGCTATTATTTTTATTACTGCAACATGCAAAAACACATTACCCTGAAGCTAAAGCGTGTTAACGTGTTAAAGCAGCTCTATGTAAGATTTGGAGCCCTCTCTGGTGGAAATGTGTAACTGCACACAGTGTGCAGTAAATTATTCAGCCTTATTATTAAGACCAACTTTCCCGAGATGATGATTCTGACGATACAAAGAGAACTGAGAGAGAATTCAGCTCAGTCTATACTTGGTGAAGGTTGTGTCTTCTGAGGATCTGAGTAGATAAGCTCCTATAGTCAAGATTTTCATCAGTATGTTGTTGATTATATGACCATATGAGGTCTAAACATTGAGCCAGACCCCCTATCTGGTTCTAAACAAAGACCCGGTTGGCCCTTCACAGTGTATGAACTGTAACTACCCAGAGGTACGACACCTCAGGAACACCATACGATATGTCCAAAGTTGGAATGAGTGTCTTGTTGCTCAACAGAAGACAGAAAAGGATATGGTAAGTAAGATCTCAGTTACAATTTGGAAGAACCCACCAAACTACAGAAGAGTATTTCCAGTAGCGGAACCAGTAAACCCAAACGCTTTTGGCCACTGAGGCATCAGCACCACTATGGCAAGTGAGGTAGAAGCCAGCCAGAACTGGAGTCTGCAGCCAACATGGCGTTCTGGGTGCATGTCACGCACTGGTTTTACTCATTGTGCTTCTCATCTACAGCAGGTTTCAGAATGAGCCGTGAAGTGTTGAGTAACACTGTGAGCTAAAACCTACATTCCCAAAAAGGACAGCATATTTCACTAAACCCACACCGTTTGGATTTGTCGCACAAGCCGAGCATGTGTTCCTCTGAGCAAACAGGAAACGGTCAGTGGAGAACTTGGTCAGTGTGTTCCTGAGGCCATGCAGAAGAAAACTGGGATCAGAGCTCTTGTCTGACACAGACGGTAGAAAGCTGGAGTATTCGTCTCTGAATTATAAAAAAAATATTCAAATTTTGCTATTACTGATGACTTTCATCTGTCAAGCATTTTTAGCTGCCAACGGTATGAACAAATATCTGTAAATAAAAATGATTATTACTATTATTTAAGCTTACATAGTGTTTGTTTGTTTAGGTAATGAAAAATGGAACAATCAATCATTAGTTTCAATAATAAAATAAGCATATTAAAGGTACAACGTCACCACGTCAAAGCTAAAGGATTTTAGTCTAGAGTCTATGGCCCGGTACAAGTACCCAAGTGCTCTGAACCAGTTAAATCAAATTTTAAAAAATTAAAAAGCTGTTTATGTTTTTCTTAAAAACTAAATTTAGCTGTATACAACGTATCCAGCTCAAAATAAAACTTCAGACCACATAATCAGTGCTCTTCAATGGTCAGGACCCCCATAGAGCAGGTAGTATGTGGGTGGTGAATCATTCTCAGCACTGCAGTGACACTGACGTGGTGGTGTGTTAGTGTGTGTGGGGCTATTGTGGATGGATCAGACACAGAGTGCTGCTGGGGAGTGCCACTGCTGAGATTTGTCCACCGACCAAAACTGTCCAGCCAACAGCGTCCTGTGGGGCAGCGTCCTGTGTCCACTGATGAGGGACTAGAGGATGACCAACACTGCACTGTGCAGCAGCAGATGAGCTATCGTCTCTGACTGTCCATCTACAAGGTGGACCAGCAAGGTAGGAGTGTCTAATAGTGTCTAATAGTGGACAGTGAGTGGACACAGTGTCTAAACACTCCAGCAGCACTGCTGTATCTGATGCTAAGCTGACTATCTGGTTCTCCTCTGTCAGCTCCTGTAGGTGGGCAGATGTTTCAGCACTACCAGTGCTGTTTGACTGTAGGACTGTAGGTCTGTCTAGCCAGTGAGAGCAGAATATCTCACACACGTGTGCAAAATTTGCAGGCAACCGTGAAAACCGTGAACGCCACTGTGTGGAATCAGGTCTGAAGGTTCAGAATCAACTCTCAATTCCTGAATACCTAGAATCTCTTTGGTTCGGTGAAGTAGTGTCTTATAAAAGTGATGCTGCTCTAGTGCTCAAACTTGGACGTTCCTGTTGGAACACTGAGAAACTCATCTAAGGTGGAGGTCAGGAGTGGACATTTGGTCTGGAAAGCGGTGGAGCGAACATCAACAGGACAAATTCAGGTTATGTAAAAGTAGCAAGGAACAAATCTTAGTATGGTTCATTTTTCATTGCACCAGATACACCTGTAACCGCAGGTTTAATGTAGAAATATTCACTTCCTAAAGATGATTTTTATACACACACCGCGAAACAAGAACCCAAACACCCACCAACTGAACTTACAGCTGTAACATTAGCGCCTGCTTGAGAGACAGAACCATTATAATCACAGTAACCACTTATTGGGTCATTTCGCGTCAGTCTAAAGCACCACAATTGGCTAATTAGCTAGCTAGCTAACTGTTTAACTTATTTACTGCAATGACCCAACATATTGCTCTATCCTGCACACACACCCACACACTATTTTTCTCTGTCAAGTGTTAATATGAGCAGAAACACTCGTTCTGTGGTTGTTAGCTTAAGCGCTAATAGCGTTAGCTTCTCCTAGCTGGTCTCCTGATGTAGTAATGCTCTCTACAGAGTAATAACTCTACACATATGGATCAGAACATCATCATCCCGTCCTAGTTTACACTCTGGGGCTCTTATTGGAGTATAATAGAGCTGGTGGAGCTTCATCTCCATCTGGAGAGTAAAGGATTCACTAAACTGGGATTAGCTTCAGCTGCTAACGTTAGCAAACACAGAGGCTCCATGAGAAAGCTGGGAAATGGGGAAAACTGAAGTAAATCTGTTATATACTCTGGTATATTTGACATTACAGCTTCAAACACAACGTAATTTGACTATTATTGACAAAGTTGTGAATTTATTGTTGATCGTGGTACAAACTGAGCTACTTCCATTCTAACTGGGGCGGAGTTCTCCACTCGGAAGTGTCTTGAATCCCTTCATTGTTCACAAACAATGAATTCTTTCTATAGGTTAATATATCAAAGCACCGGAATGTTATGATGGACTAGAAGCACGAGAAGAACAAACTGCAATGTTTAACAATCTTTTGGAGTGGACGGGATGTTCCTGATCAGAGCTCAATCCTTTCGGCACATTACTGTAATCTGCTAGAAATAATGAAGCTCTGATCATCGGTATGAGCATAAAACGCCTCGAGGCACAAAAACACCAAGTCTGACATCTCACGCTGATGTTTATTTACCCTCGTAGACTATGTTTTGGTTTTGTGTGATGTAATTGATTTTTGAGGTTATGGTGCAGGGTGACTACTGACCCTGCGCTGTCTGGCTCGATGAAATCTGATATGCTCGCTAAACATTTTAGTAGTGACACGTGTCTACAGTGCTAACCAACTAATGTTTCAGCTTCATGTGCATGAAAAGCATGCACATAATCCAACAACATACTTTTAGAATCTAAAAAAAACTTTTTTGTTATAAAATCTAGAAATATGCGATTGTTCTGGTCTACAGACTGATTGCTGATTGCAGAAACTAACCCCAGTCTCCCTCCATTAGTGAATAATTCATAGTAGTTATTGAATACTTAATAATAGATACTGAATAATTTATAGTAGATGCTGAATAATTCATAGTAGGTACTAAATAATTACAGTAATTACAAAATAATTTATAATAGATACTCAACAGATGTTAATTAATAACATATATTAAACAATTCATAGTAACCAATACTTTATAGCAAGTAACAAATAATTCATAGCAGATACTGAACACTGTACAGTAGAGAGTGAATACTTCATAGTAAATGCTGAAAATTCATAATACTTAACTTTTTATGTAAAATTTAAAAACTTAAAACTTATAAACATAAGTTTTTTAATTATCTGGAATTCATATCCAGACCTGCTGCTATTTGCAGGAGCGACGTTAGTTCGTCATTAATGTAAGTGGACTAAAGGTGAGGATGCCGTGGTGAAAGGCCTTGCAGCAGGTTGACCTCTGCACACACTGGGGCCGCTGCCTGGACAGACACGGCGGGCGGCCAGCCTTTGAGGTTATTCTCTGGGGAACATAGGGCTGTTCAACACATGCTTCCACAAACACAAACCATCAAGTTCGGATCAAAACAAAGGACCGTCAGAAAGCGGGCATGCTTGAAAACAGAATTAGCTGTGCTTTGTTGCTCTCTGGGTGAGGTCAGTAACCTCACTTTGATCCCTTTCTGTCCTTATTAAATTTATACGTTCTCACAGTGCAGAAATAAGCAAAGAAGAGCTTTAGGAGCTTTATCTAGTTCACCAATGACAAACAAGCAATAACTGGCTCAGATGCCATTCATCTGGACTTTGAGGAGACAAAAACTGACACCCAAAAGATTCACCTCCCACTCGGGTTTGCACGCCAGTGATTCAAGACTCGGCTCAGACTCACCCAAAGAAAATACAACCCAGACTTGCACACCTAGAGATCCTAGAGATTTAGGACTCAATTCTGATTCACTCCCAGCAGACCAGAGACTGGACACCCAGGAGTCTCAACTTGGACTCGAGACTTGATTTGGACTCAACTTAGTCTTGTCCTCCAGAGCCTTGCGACCTGACTCCGAGCCATACCTCTCAGAGATTTGACTCTCACTTAAACTTAAAACTTGACTTGGCTTGAGACATGACTTTGACTTACACCCTGGAGAATCTAGACTCAACTCAGTTTGGACTCACCTTCAAAAGACTTGTTTTGGACTCTTCCCACAAAGACTGGAGACTCAACTCTAGGTCATGCCCCCAAGATTCGAGACTCGACTCTTACTCTCTAACCAAAAAGACTCAGACTTACACCCTAAAAATTTGAGACGACTCAGACTCACACCCCAACACTTGAGACTCACACACTTAAGACACACTCCCTAGAAACTCAAGACTCAACTTAGACTTACATCTTAAAAATTTAAAACTCGACTCAGATTTACACCCAAAAGAGTTGAAACTGGAATCAAACTCACACCCTAAAGACTCAAGATTGGACTCAGACTCACAACCTAAAGAGCACTGAGACTCAACTGAGATGCACACCCTTAAGATTTATGAATGGACTCAGAATTACACCCTTAAGATCCACACCTCTAAGACTGGACTCAGACTCACTCCCTAAAGACTCAAGACTTGACTCAGACTCACACCCTAAAGACTCAAGATTGGACTCAGACTCACAACCTAAAGAGCACTGAGACTCAACTGAGATGCACACCCTTAAGATTTATGAATGGACTCAGAATTACACCCTTAAGATCCACACCTCTAAGACTGGACTCAGACTCACTCCCTAAAGACTCAAGACTTGACTCAGACTCACACCCTAAAGACTCAAGATTGGACTCAGACTCACAACCTAAAGAGCACTGAGACTCAACTGAGATGCACACCCTTAAGATTTATGAATGGACTCAGAATTACACCCTTAAGATCCACACCTCTAAGACTGGACTCAGACTCACTCCCTAAAGACTCAAGACTTGACTCAGACTCACACCCTAAAGACTCAAGATTGGACTCAGACTCACAACCTAAAGAGCACTGAGACTCAACTGAGATGCGCACCCTTAAGATTTATGAATGGACTCAGAATTACACCCTTAAGATCCACACCTCTAAGACTGGACTCAGACTCACTCCCTAAAGACCCAAGACTTGACTCAGACTCACACCCTAAAGACTCAAGATTGGACTCAGACTCACAACCTAAAGAGTACTAAGACTCAACTGAGATGCACACCCTTAAGATTTATGAATGGACTCAGGATTACACCCTTAAGATCCACACCTCTAAGACTGGACTCAGACTCACTCACTAAAACTCGAGACTTGACTCAGACTATAAAAGTCTTAAGACCCAAACCCCTCTAAAGATTTACGACCGGACTGGACTTACATGCCTAAAGACATAATTCAGATTTAAATCTTGGAGACTTTAGACTCATTTCAGACTCATGTTCCAAAGATTCTAAAGTAAATATTCTCCATATCAGTCTAAATATATCATCAGTTATTGATCCTGGTGACCTTTATCTTCCTTCCCAACAGACCTGCAACCCCACACCTCCTTCTGGGTGCAGCTGTTCTTTTGATGATGAGTGTAGATGAAAACAGTGATTCTGAACGTTGGTCTACCTCTATTTTTAATAAAAGTGACTGATGTACTTGTGTTTACAAGTTTAGGGGGTCAGAGTGAAGAGGCTACCTTACAACACAGGGGCCACCATGACGTCTCTGACTTATAAATGAGTTCCTTTTGACACTAATAGATCCCCAGGGACAGAAGACAGCGATGGACAGGAAGGAAACCAAGTCTTACGTTAGTGCAGGAAATGCTCCAGTGGACGTTATTGCTATGAAATCAAAGGGATCAGCCATGCTTTGACCATAGCTGCTCCCCTCAAGAGGATGTCACTTTTCACCCAGTTGTCCAGCTTTAGTCTGCGGGCCAGACAGTATGTTTATACGGACAAGGACCTCTCGCCTTCAGCCTGAGCCAGACGTGCTGTTTTCCGCAAAAGTCAAGAGACAAGAGAAGCAGGGGTTGTGATTCACTCCCTCTGCACATGGTCTGCTTACTCGATTTAGACCTCTTGTTTGTGATCAGCTCATGAAAACAACATTCTGTCAAACACTTTATTCACTGATCTTGCCAAACAGCCGCCTGTCGGGATTCGGATAATCGCCTCCATGTATGCCGAAAGCAGCATGATGTCGTCTGGTGTGAACATCTAGATAACCACAAAGTTCAGACCGGGTTTTTATCTTGGCAGGCTGACATCAGGGAGTAGCTGACAAAAACTACTAGTTAAAAAACAAGAACAACTCATGCTACACTATAATGCTAACTTCAGCTAGCCTCCGTATGGGATTTCTAATAGTATATTTCGCTAAGCTAATGCTATACACCAACATCAGAAACTTGCAAAATACACTTTTAGATATTTTATCGTTCAGCTTCTAACAGACATACTCATAAGTACCCTCGGTGATGTTCTAGGGAAGTCTTAATTACGTGGAAACGGGTCCCTGGTTGAGATGAGTTCCTACACTGAGCTCCTGGAAGAACCACGTTTTGTCTTTTGCTCATCATCTTACCGAGGAACTCAACGACATTCCTATCCCTGTATTCCAAGATTACAATTCTCACATTTACAGGACTGCAGATGCGACTGGCTGGTATCATGAACATTCAGAATCATTCACACATCTGGACTGGCCTGCAAATTCCACAGATTTGGCTGAACACTGATGCGGCCTACATCCAGAAGCTTGTCCGGTCCATGCCAAATCCAATGGCAGCTGTTATTCATGCTCGTATTCCGCGCTACAAGGTACTGATGAGCTTATATCCGATCTTCTATGTACTCTTCAATAAAGAGTTCCAAGCTGCTGTTATACATCCTTAACAACTAACCAGAACCTGACTGCACAACTACACAGTCAGTGACGTATCTAGAACTTCCAGAAGGACTATGGTGACATTTTCTATCAATACACTGGCCCTGTTGTGAATCATAACCTGATTGCTTCATTAAGATGGTAGTAAATCGAACATGTAAGTCCTAACAAATGGGAGAGCTTGCCTAGCTGCATCTACTAGACACAGCTGAGAAAGCAATTGTGTTTGTATCATTTTTAATAGTTTTTCACAATTATTTTAGAAATTAAGTAAGATTATTACAGAAATTGCAGAGTTGAAGTACAACAAATCATGATAACTAAAATCTGCTCATCAAATTACATGTACAACATACCATGCTAGGCTAGCTAGGTAGCTAGTTATCTTGATATTGGGTTACCTTGTGGCTTAGTTATCAGCTAGTGTAAGTTTCTTTGCTCTAATTGGCTACAGTAGTAAACTTTAGAAAAAATGTAGGAGGAATTTCAATATGTTTAAAAATCTTATGTAAATCCTATAGCAAATTAAATTCGTAAAAATATCGGCCACTGTGTTAGCTAGCATGGCTGGGAAGCAGGCAGATTACTTCTGACCACGTATAAAGCAAACTTTAGCAAGCATAGGTTCCAGCATCAATGTCTAAATACAACCCGTGACATTAGAACATAGAACAAGGCCCCTTTTTAATGCATATTGTTCTTGGGAAACTGTTTTGTGGTGTCGATGTACAACACGTGGAACATATTGACGATTTAAACATTTAGGAATGTCCAATGTCCCTGTCCACTCTTAAGATTTCACCCTGCCCCAGAGAGATTAACCACTGTATCCTTCTCCCCAGGCACAGGGAAACACCTTGGGGGCACCTGTGTGTGTTGGAGCCCTGGTTTAGCTACCACTAATTAAAGGCTGATCAGTGCAGTCAGCTCGACTTGCCCCACCTCCTCTGGCAGCAGCGCACCCAGGAATGACCCCAGTGTTAACTCCCGTCTCACCGACTCAAATGCCAGATATGGCTGCTGAACCATCACACCCAGCTCAGCCACCAGCTCACCCGTCTACTCATCAAGGAACAATCTCCACAGTCGACCACACCGGCTGTCCCGTCACTGAACACTGCTGGAGGGCTATAGTCATTCTCCCTAGGCCGTAATGCTGTTCCGCCGGCTGGTCTGGAACTGGCTGCTATCCATGTGCTTCCAGGTGGGCTCTACTGCTGAGCCCCGCAGCGCTGGTTCTTAAGACCAGGACAAACAGTATCCCTTAAGTGCTAAAGGTTTGAGTGCTCTGCCTTAGACACGCATGATCTTAACGCCACTTGTGTGTCCCAACAGCTGTCAACATGAGTAATGAACCCGGACACCAAGACCACTCTGCAGTTCATGGCTTCGGTGCTTCACTTGGATTAGTTTAGAGATCTGTCTAGATTAATGGAGAGCAGGTTTAGATTTGCCTGAAGGAACGGAGAAGCATATGGTTCCTCAGGGACATATACGCTGCGCGTATACGTCTCCTGTACGGCCAGATAGAAAATTAATGGGTGCCTTCTGAACATGTCATGTGTGATAGATGTGGGAATCCAAGCGTGTTTTTTTTACCATCTGAGAGAACGAGGCCACGGTTAAACTCAGGACACAGTGTTGGTGGGCTAAGCTGATTTATGTGCTCTCTGATTCATAGAACCTCACTCGGAAACACTTGAGCCTTATTTAGACCCATAGACCTTTTTGAATAAAGTGTTCAGAACTTGGTTGTTTGGAGAGATATTTACAGAGATGCATCCCTGTTCTGAAAACAGTTCATGGTTGTCAGTCTTCTCCCTTCAGCTCACTACGAAATGTAGTGAATTAGTTTTTCAGGGAACTTACCTGAATAATTTTTTTTTTTTTAATCTAGAAACATATATCATGTTTTACAGTGAAATATTATTTTACAATGAGCAATAATAATATTAAAATGGCTTCAGCATTAAAAACACGCATTTAGAAACAAAGCAACACAAAATGTAAATAGGCTTCCTCCATTTTCTACCAAGCCGAACAATGTGAGGAGGCGCCATTTTGTTTTTTACACTACAACCTGCTGTACACAGACTGACATATAAAATAAACCAGCATACCTGTGCTGTAAAAGACAGTTCATCGTTGTCAGTGAGAAGCCATAATCTGAAAGTCCTGAGACAGTAAGAGAACAGATTCTCAGTACCTCAGTTAATACACCAGGCGGAATCTACTCATACAGCTAGCGAGTTAGCTAGCAACACCGCCTCACTCACTCGACAGGACAACACATTTTTACAACAACACGGACCAAAAAAAGATCTTTTTAATGACCAAACAGGAGGGTTTAGGAATATTCACCAGCATATTTAGTGGGTGATATTGGGTTTTGTTGAACAGCTTTACACTGTGTACCGCTCCCCTCAGCTCTCATTGCAGACTGAGGAAGGGAGCGCGCGAACGAGAGTCACGTGCACCTCTTAAAGAGACAGCGCCTCTTTTCAACCGAGACTGTTTCCTGCTGGCGGCCGAGAAGCGCAAAACAAACATTTCAGAAACGGAAAATGACGAAAAATAAAAACTTTTTTATTTTACAAACAAATATTACATTCATGAAAACAAAATTACAAAAGCAAAAAAAAAAATATTTTACAAGACATGAAACACTTTTACAAACTGGGAATTCTGATGGAAAGGGCGGGTCTAACAGACCGGAATGGCTTTTAGTGAACTCTTGTCAATCAGACTGTTTGGCTGTGGTGGAGTGGGTGGAGTTCGGGATGGTGATAAATCTAAAGTACGATTTGTACATTGTGTGGCGTGTGTTTTATACAGCCTTTTTTCTGTTGAAGGACTTTAGAGATTTTAAAGAGCAGACGGAGGAAAGAGACGAACAGACGACTCTAAACCACGAGGGCTGTGAACAGTGGGCTGTAAAAGCTCTCAGCCATTTTAAGATAGATTTAAGCTGGTTCTCCACTACAGCTAGGGAACAGCCCCCTTACCTTCACTAACATCTCCAGCTCTAAGTGGTTTAGATGCCTCTTCTTCTTTTACTTTTACTAACTCTGTCAATGCCAATCAGTTTGATTGACAATGGTCTGCAACAAGCACTTCCTGTGTGTTAGACCCGCCCTTTCCATCACAGTTTGTAAAAATGTTTCAGTACTGGCAAAAGTGTTTCATGTCTATTATTGTGTTTTCCTAAATGTAATTATTTTTTGGTTTGTAATTTTTTTTTTATTTTTGTACAATTTTGTTATCTGAAATGTTTATTTGTTTTGTTGTTCTAGGCCAACGTAGTTAACTTTTTTAAACACATTGTAACACTTTTAAACATGTTTTAAATTATTTTAATGCACTTTTAATACAAAATATATATGTCATACCTTATAACCCATTTTACATGATGCAGATTAATATGAAATAAAAAACCAAACTGATATTTTACTTCTGCTACATTAGTACTGAGCAGTCCTGTCTTGTAACACTACCTGAGGAGGCGACAGTGAGTCACTGTGGCACTGTAGGAGCGGAATCATTTCAACATGGAGGAGTTCTGCTTAATCAAAGGCAGGAACCTTGCACCGAACACTGAACTGAACACTGCATGTTTGGATTGGGGTTTGTTTTTGTTTAGACTTCCTGGACCTCTTCTCCAGGCAGTGGTGATTTTCCCAGGTGGCAATGAACCTAGACACGCATCATTCCAGAATGGACACGTCCGTTGGTAATAAATCCTGTGTAATGGCCGCTATGCGATTATATAAATAGCTTCCATTAAAAGAGACTCAGCTCATTTAAGAAAAACCTTAAAAAAAACATTATCTGCATGCGCCATCACAGATGATCTCGAAGCTTTTAACACGTTCATTCAAACTTATACGCCTTATCGGAGCTGGGTTAACGTTATATGGGAATGTTTTACAGTCTGATGGTAATAACTGTGGAGTGAATCCAGTATGAATCTGCAGCGTGTGAGTTTTACGGTCTGACGGTAATAACTGTGGAGAGATTATAATCCAGTATGAATCTGCAGCGTGTGTAGTGTTTTACAAGACTAGAGAGTGATTATAATCCGGTATGAATCTGCAGCGTGTGTAGATTATAATCCAGTATGAATCTGCAGCGTGTGTAGTGTTTACAGTCTGACGGTAATAACTGTGGAGGGATTATAATCCAGTATGAATCTGCAGCGTGTGTAGTGTTTACAGTCTGACGGTAATAACTGTGGAGGGATTATAATCCAGTATGAATCTGCAGCGTGTGTAGTGTTTACAGTCTGACGGTAATAATAACTGTGGAGGGATTATAATCCAGTATGAATCTGCAGCGTGTGTAGTGTTTACAGTCTGACGGTAATAACTGTGGAGGGATTATAATCCAGTATGAATCTGCAGCGTGTGTAGTGTTTACAGTCTGACGGTAATAACTGTGGAGGGATTCTAATCCAGTATGAATCTGCAGCGTGTGTAGTGTTTACAGTCTGACGGTAATAACTGTGGAGTGATTATAATCCAGTATGAATCTGCAGCGTGTGTAGTGTTTACAGTCTGACGGTAATAACTGTGGAGAGATTATAATCCAGTATGAATCTGCAGCGTGTGTAGTGTTTACGGTCTGACGGTAATAACTGTGGGGTGGTTTTAATCCAGTATGGATGTGGTAGCAATAAAGCTCTGAGTAACAGGTGATGGGAGATTTCACAACTTCCTCCTTTTATGTTTGCATCTCTTCTTCACATCCTTAGACGGAGAAACTTAGATGGCCAGAAAATGAGGATGCAGGAATAAAGATGTGTCCATTTCAGCCGTCCAGTGCTCATCACACACTTCGTAATGAAACATGGAGGAGAAAACACATCACCGAAATGTCTCAGTAGTTGAGTTGCTAACATGAGCAGTGTGTTGCACAACTGAGTGAGTCTTTAAGCCAGGATGACAGGCCGGATCTGCCTGCTGGAGTCATGCACTTTCACTGCGCACGGGTGAAGCCACAGCTTCTGTTCGAGCTTTTCCCTCAGAGGAGCAGGAAAGTCTGCAAATGCATGTTAATGACATCAGCTTCTGCCCTCAGAGAACCACATTAGCAGAGCTTAAAAACGCCAGAGACAGAAACCAGGAAATGATATGTCATCCTGGAACTTCCACCATGAGGGGAACGATAAAATTAAAAAAGGGGGGGCAAGTTAAGGCGCCCATGATTATTGACGTTATCATATTGTTTGAGTAATTCAGTGTAGGATTAGTGGGGATGGATTTCCGCTCTGAATAAACAGTCTGGGATTTCTAGGAGTTTATTCTGTTCCTCTCAGGAATCACATGGAATGAAGTCAAATAGGAACGGTTTCTCTGGTTGGCTTGGCACATCTGCACATTCCTCGATATGAGAAAACAGATTTATTTATTTATGTATTTATTTATTTATTTTCTGTACTGGTGAAAGTGATTTAAAAATCTGTCTACTGTATGCAGTGAATGTCTTAACAAAAGTGTCTTGGATTCAGTAATATTTCTTAAATTAATTAAACAATAAATAATCGTTAATAAACAACACAATACTGTAACCTTTTTACAGTATGTACTATTTGTATTTTTTGTAATTTGAAATAATACTGGTGGTCGTTAAAGGGTTCCTTGAGAGTTCTAAGCTTAACTTATGGTTCTAACATTAGTGCATTTTCTACCTGCACGAGAGACAGAATCATTACAGTACCTATAATCACCGTAACTGACGACTTGTCACTCTAAAGCATCTGAATAGGCTAATTAGCTAGCTAACTTGTCGTTTATCTCATTGTCGTTTATCCTAGCAATGAACCAATGCTCTACTCTGCACACACCTACATATTATATTACCACAGAACCGTGTGGAGAATCAAATAAAGCTGTTTTTTTTCTCTGTCGAGTGTTAATATGAGCAGAATCGCTCGTACTGTTGTTGTTAGCATAAGCGCTAATAGCGTTAGCTTCTCTTAGCTGGTCTCCCGATGTAGTAATGATCTCTACAGAGTAATAACTCTACACATATGGATCAGAACATCATCATACCGTCCTAGTTTACACTCTGGGGCTCTTACTGGAGTATACTAGTGCTGGTGGAACTTCATCTCATCTGGAGAGTAAAGGATTAACTAGACTGGGATTAGCTTCAGCTGCTAACGTTAGCAAACACAGAGGATCCTCAGTGGGGCTAATACAGCAGCTCTACCTGCTTTAGAAAACTGGAGAACAGGGAAAACGAGAGTAAATCCAACATGTCCTGGGGTATATTTCACATTACAGCCTTACAATTAAGTTGGTTGACTTTTATTGACAATATTTTATCTGTTATTATTGAATTTATTGTAAACTGTGGCATAAATGCAGCTACTTCCCTTCTAACTGTGCATGGGTTCTCCACCAGGAAGTGCCTGGAATTTGTTCTATATAGCGTTATTGTTCTTTGTATATACACCATATTTTCACATGCTGCTTTTGAAATGCAAAATAAATGAATACACATTGGTCAAATGGAATCGCTTTGTCTCACACACAATCTGGGAATCTGTTTCGGAATGTCTTAGAGCCAAGTCTGTTCCTCTGGGCTTGATCCTCTCTTCTTTCTGAAGAACTGGCAACACAGTGATCAGTCCCACAGTGGCCCGGTCAGTAAAGAGATGGTCATATCCTGACATAAAGCTGCTGATGCTGTATTACATTTCTAACAATTGACCGGAACGTTCTTGCACTACCACTCATATTCACAATGCCCTATCTAGAACATTTAAAAGAACTATAAGGATGTTTTGTTTTTTTCTCACAAAATTGATTCCAGAGTAAAACAAAGAGAAAGCTCCCCACATCTGCCTGCAGTTAGAAATGGACGTTGAAAGCCAAATTTTGAAGCCAGTCTTGCGATCCATCCCACATCTGTGTTTATGAGCAGAAGATGAGATTATTTTTTGTGATGTGGATTTGATTTGGAGTGATTGTTGTGCGTACCGGCTTGTAATCCCTGGACAAACATCCACATTTCCGTTTTGCCACATTTGTGTGGAATCACTGCCATCAAAAGCTGTTGGTTCTGGCCGCTACAGGCTGGTGATGGTTCCAGCGGCTATGCCACACGTAAAGGCGAACGCCCTCCACCAATAGGACTGTATATGCAGTTTGGTGGTGTTGTGTGTTTGTGTTATGTGTGGTGTTACATGGGGATGTTGGTTTTTTTGTGTGGGGTTGCATCCACCCATCCAGCCATCTATCCAGTCTTCTATCGATTTATCCCTCTCTCATTAACCCTTCTATCCATTAATCCACTTATCCATTTACTCTGCCATCCACTCATCCTCTCTCTCATTTAATCATCCATACTCCACTTACCATCTATTAATCTCTTCATCTATCCACCCATCAATAAATCCTGTTCTCCATCTATTGACATACACATCTTTCTTTTCCTTCAATTCATCCATCTACCCATCCATATATCTATCCTTTATTCATTAATCCACTCGTCTATCCTACGTTCATTCATCCTCTCATCCTTGCTCTCATTTTACATTTACATTTACATTTAAGGCATTTAGCAGACGCTCTTATCCAGAGCGACTTGCTCGTCATTGAGATTTACATGTTACATTTACAGAGTGAGTGAGAGGGCTTGGTGTCCAGAGTGACTTACAGACCGTCAGGGAGAGTGGTTTGGTGTGAGGTGTGTACAGAGTGAGTGAGAGAGGGTTTGGTGTGAGGTGTGTACAGAGTGAGGGAGAGAGGGTTTGGTGTGAGGTGTGTACAGAGTGAGTGAGAGAGGGTTTGGTGTGAGGTGTGTACAGAGTGAGGGAGAGAGGGTTTGGTGTGAGGTGTGTACAGAGTGAGTGAGAGAGGGTTTGGTGTGAGGTGTGTACAGAGTGAGGGAGAGAGGGTTTGGTGTGAGGTGTGTACAGAGTGAGGGAGAGAGGGTTTGGTGTGAGGTGTGTACAGAGTGAGTGAGAGAGGGTTTGGTGTGAGGTGTGTACAGAGTGAGGGAGAGAGGGTTTGGTGTGAGGTGTGTACAGAGTGAGCGAGAGAGGGTTTGGTGTGAGGTGTGTACAGAGTGAGAGAGAGAGGGTTTGGTGTGAGGTGTGTACAGAGTGAGGGAGAGAGGGTTTGGTGTGAGGTGTGTACAGAGTGAGTGAGAGAGGGTTTGGTGTGAGGTGTGTACAGAGTGAGCGAGAGAGGGTTTGGTGTGAGGTGTGTACAGAGTGAGTGAGAGAGGGTTTGGTGTGAGGTGTGTACAGAGTGAGTGAGAGAGGGTTTGGTGTGAGGTGTGTACAGAGTGAGTGAGAGCGGGTTTGGTGTGAGGTGTGTACAGAGTGAGGGAGAGAGGGTTTGGACCAGAACTCAGAGGGCTTGATTTGCTAGTGAGCAATGAGGGGTGTGGGAGGAGACCCCTGGCGGTGAAATGCTATTCACCCCTCTCCACAGCCACAGCCATGTACAGCTGACCCAGCCTACATACACACCCACCCATCAGTCCATCTATCCACTCCTCTATCCAACCTACTGTCCATTAATCTAGTCATCCATCTCTTCATCCCTTAATTCATTCATCACTCCACCCATTTAGCCATCTATCGCTCATTCATCCATACATCTATCCACCTATCCAGTCACCTGTCTACTCATCAATCTCTCAATCTCTCCACTCATCTATTCATCCCTCCTTTTGTCCATACATTATTAGTTCATCTGTCCCTTTGTCTGTTAATCTACTCATCCATCTCCTCCCTTAATCCAGCCATTTACCCATCCATACACCTACCCATCTATCCAGTCACCCACCCATCCATCTATTTACTCACTCATTCATCCACTCATCATATCCGTCATATAATCATACATTCATTTAGTCATGCTACGCTCATCTATTCATCCCTCCATCTTTTCACCCATCATTCCATGCATCCCTGTGTCCATTACTCATCATCTCTTCCTCTTGGCCACATTCCCACACAGCCGATCACATAGCTTCATAGCAAACGGAAACTTTCTCCTCCGCAGAGAGGAGCGGATGATGTGGGCGATCACTCAGCGGAGTTACAGCCCTCAGACAGGCCGACGTCTCCCACCACCTCACATCTCCCGACCTCCCCCACGTCCACAGAGAGGAGATATCTACTACCCAGCTGCCTCATATCAGAGTGAGCCCGACAGCCTGTCTATCATTCACCATTCACCGTCGACCACACGACTAATGTGGCCAGTTAGAGGAAGTACAAGGTGGGTGTTTCCAATGAAGTGGCCAGTGAGTTAAAGCACAAGGTGGGTGTTTCCACAGAGACAGTCAGAGAGAGAGGAGAGGGAGATAGACAAAGAGAAAGAGAGGCGAGAGATACAGAAAGGGGAGAGAAAGTGAAAAATGGTGGGATAGTGCGAGAGAGAGTGAGAGAGAGAGAGAGAGAGAGAGAGAGAGAGAGAGAGAGACAGACAGACAGGGAGAGAGAGGTGGGTGTTTCCAATAAAGTGGCCAGTGAGTTAAAGCACAAGGTGGGTGTTTCCACAGAGAGACAGTCAGAGAGAGGAGAGGGAGATAGACAGAGAGAAACATAGACAGAGAGAATGAGAAAGAGAGGAGAGAGAGACAGAAAGGGGAGAAAAAATGAGAAATAGTGGGATAGAGAGAGAGAGAGAGAGAGAGAGAGAGAGAGAGAGAGAGAGAGAGAGAGAGAGAGAGACAGACAGACAGGGAGAGAGAGGTGGGTGTTTCCACAGAGAGAGAGAGTCAGAGAGAGAGGAGAGGGAGATAGACAAAGAGAAAGAGAGGCGAGAGATACAGAAAGGGGAGAGAAAGTGAAAAATGGTGGGATAGTGCGAGAGAGAGGGAGGGAGAGAGAGAGAGAGAGAGAGAGAGAGAGAGAGATAGAGAGAGAGAGATAGAGAGAGAGCGAGACAGACAGACAGGGAGAGAGAGGTGGGTGTTTCCACAGAGAGAGAGATAGACAAAGAGAAAGAGAGGCGAGAGATACAGAAAGGGGAGAGAAAGTGAAAAATGGTGGGATAGTGCGAGAGAGAGGGAGGGAGAGAGAGAGAGAGAGAGAGAGATAGAGAGAGAGCGAGATAGAGAGAGCGAGACAGACAGACAGGGAGAGAGAGGTGGGTGTTTCCACAGAGAGAGAGATAGACAAAGAGAAAGAGAGGTAGGAGTTACTAATAAAGTGAGCCAGTGAAAAAAGCATAAGTTAGGTGTTTCCAATAGAAGTGGCCAGAGAAGATAGAGAAGCACAAGGTAGGTGTTTCCAATAAAGACAGACAGTGAGTGGAAGCACAAGGTAGGTGTTTCTAATAAAGTGGCCAGTGAGTTAAAGCATAAGGTAGGTGTTTCCAATAAAGTGGCCAGTAAATGGAAGCACAAGGTAGGTGTTTCCAATAAAGTGGCCAGTGAGTGGAAGCACAAGGTAGGTGTTTCCAATAAAGTGGCCAGTGAGTGGAAGCACAAGGTAGGTGTTTCCAATAAAGTGGCCAGTGAGTGGAAGCACAAGGTAGGTGTTTCCAATAAAGTGGCCAGTAAATGGAAGCACAAGGTAGGTGTTTCCAATAAAGTGGCCAGTGAGTGGAAGTGTACTCATACACACACTAGTCTAAATATAAGACGCTTGAGAATAAAACCCCACATATAACACTACTATATATAACCGCCAAGAGGTCGTGACCTCTCAGGTGGGATTCAAGGCCCAAAGCTTCAATCAAAAGACTGACGCAGATGCATTACAGCATGGGCCCCAGGGGACCATTACACAGAGCCATTACAGTAACGCTGTGAATCATCAGGAAATATGAGAGAAAATAGCTTTTCACTCAGAGTGTTCACACGTGGCTCAGTCTGGCTCCCAGCGCCGAACCGAGCTGGTATGAGCTCTATTAGGACTGAACAGCAGACAGGATCTCTGGTGCCCATTAGTATAATTAGCGTGGGTGGCATTTATCCATGGAACAATGTGCTAATTGCCAGAGCATGGCCCTTAATTGAGACAAAATAGCATGATGATAGCTGCACGCCCATTAAAGAGATCCAGGATCTGATTTCCTACCCTGCAACCTCCATCAGGCAGTCAGAGGCGCTGAGTTACACGTGCTCAAGAAACAACGCTGATGAATTTGGGTGCTTTTACTTCTGCTCAAGTGGAATACTAAATTCTCTTGGGCAGTATTCCGCTCTGTTGTACTGGTTCAGCTCCTGTTCCTCTGACCCTGGTGGGCAGCAGAGCACCAACTCCACACTGGTGTCCCCTATATTGGTGTGCCGGGGAGTGCTGCGTCCTCCTCCTGCGCGTGGTGTTACTCGTCACGGCTCATAGCGCCAAGTCCGAGTCTACTGGAGGCGTCAGCAGCAACAACAGTGCTTCCCACGGTCTCCTTGTGCTCCTTATAGGCTTATAGTAGAAACCCAAGGTAGGTGTTTCTAATAAAGTGGCCAGTGAGTAGAAGCTGCCACTCACTGGCCACTTTATTAGAAATACCTACCTTGTGCTTCTACTTACTGGCCACTTTATTGGAAACACCTTCTGGTAGAACGGTGCACCTGCAGGTCCTTCGCTGCCACGTGGGGGTTTTGCTTTGCATTTCTGAGCAGCTCCAGATTCTGCCCTGACTTCCACAGTTACAGCAGATCAAACGGAGGACTGTAATGTTCACCAGCATGCTCAGTGTCATCACGTGGAGTCTGCCAGGCTGCAGGAATAATAAACACTGAGAATTATGTTTAGAGCTGCTCTGGAAAGTGATCAGGGCGGCTGTGCTCTCTGAGGAACACGCATGTGGGAATTAATCAAAACACCTGCGAGTTGTCAGGTCGCTGTGGCAGTTTATTTGCCCTTGCAGTCTGTTTGTGGTGGGCTGGTGGAGCGGTTCTGATTCCTGCCAGCCGCACATCTGTAACTCCTTAAAAGACCTGAGGGAAAAGATCATAATAACCTTCTCCTCCCCGAAAGAATTTAGGGCTCATAGGGAGCGACGGAGTCTGTAAACGTACGTGAAAACATCTCCGTGAATGGGACAGGAGTTCCCACGCTTACCCAGAGATCACCGACAAGTGACAAAGTCAATAAGGCACATTTAAATAAGCACAGTTATATCAAATATCAAAAGCACCTTAGGGGAATTCCACCATAATCTATAATATAATCTATATCTGATATAATGCTCAGGTTCGTATCATATCAACAGAAAGGAGGTGTGGGAGTGCAGGTGTGTTGGGAAGGAGGATAAAGGTGACCAGGATCAATAACTGATGATAAGTTTAGACTGATATGATCAATATTTATTGAGCTACACATACAGAAGTCTGTCTCTCAGTATGGCGTCGGGCCGCCGTGTTCGCTAACCCAACACGCCAGACGTCTCGGTATGGAGCTGTAGAGGTTCCTAATGGAGTCCTGTGATAATCCATCCCATGCAGCTTGAACATCCTCACACAGTTCCTGCAGATGGTGCGGTAGGGGTGGAGGTGGAGGGACACCAGGTCTGGATGTGTGACTACAAACCGTTCATCTTGGTGCTGACCACGGTGCCTCCACACACGGATTCGTTGGGCGTCTCCACCAAGACTAAAGCGGGACTCGTCACTGAAGATGACCCGCTGCCATTCTGAGTCACTCCATGACCGTCTGGTACGACACCACTGCAGTCTTTGGTGACGGTGACGTGGTGTTAAGGACAGTCGTGGTAACGGTCTGTGTGCATGTAGTCCTGCGTGGTGCAGCCGTCCGCCAGTGGTGCTGCACTAACAGGATGACTCATGGAGGACACCACTGCTCGCTGGATGTCTGTAATGGTGGCTGTTGGGTCGGTCAGGTACAGAGATCAGACCCGTCCTTGCTCACGTCACATGCAGCAACTTTAATCAATAGCATGTCTCACGATGTCAGGAACTTGATATGACCCTGCACTTGTCTTTCCTACACCATCATAGCTTTCCTGAGCTTTGCACTGGGCCTGGAGGGTTCTCCGACTTGGGGTGCCACCGCTGCATATGGAGATTAGGCAGGGGAGTGTTTCCCTAGGAGGCCGAACGCTGGCATCTTTTTTGGATTAACGGTTCGGCTTCTCGTCCACGGTTTTACCAGCAACACAGGAAACTGCACACCGGTTTAATATGACCTGTAATTACAGCAGACATGATGTTACTGTTTCCAAGGCAGCAGGAGAAGATGACGGAGAAGGAGTTGTGGGAAAGCAGTAAGGGCTCAATCAAGCACAACCACAGCCCTCAGCACATACACAATCCATACGGCACTGATGCACACGCATGCTTCTCGTAACCATGGGACCACATGGAGCACTCGTGGAGTGGGAAAAAATTAGACCTAAAGATCAAGGAGACATGATCCGAAACATACATTCCTCTAAACACAGCCAATGATGGTGAATTCCCAACATCCGAATCCCAAATGGCTGTTTTTTAGACAGATCATGCACTGTTGGTTACAGAAGCCACATTATTATGACCACTCCCTTTTGGCAGTGCCAGGGCGTAGCACTCTCAACTGACCTGGATATGAATCCATCCTCGCAGGTCACATACATGCTGGGAGCCTTCTCAGGTGCGGACGGGATCTTCCAGGAAGTCAGTGCCACATGCCACACGATAGGCAGATCAGATGAATATCTTCATATCTCAGAATGTCAGAATCTAAAAGCCTGTTTATGAAAAAATACTCATGACTGACATCGTGAAAATAAAAATACAGAAAACACCCACACACACACCCACACATAAACACACACCCACACACACACACAAACACACACCCACACACACACACAATCACACACCCACACGCACCACCACACACACATAAACACACACACACACACACACACACACAGCACACATACACACACACACACATAAACACACACACACACACACACACACACACAAACACACACACACACACACACCACCCCACACACAAACACACACGCACCACCCCACACACATAAACACACACACACACAATCACACGCACCACCCCACACACACATAAACACACACACACATACACACAACCCCCCACACATACAGCACACACGCCTAAACACACATGCATAAACACACACACACACCGCACACACATACACACGCCTAAACACACATGCATAAACACACACACACAAACACACACACACAAACATACTAACACACACACACACCCCACACACACACCAACAAACGCACACACACACATACTCTCTCACACACACACACACACACACACACACACACACACACACACAACCCACAAACAGGCACACACATGCACACGACCCCCCCACACACATACAGCATGCACACACGCCTAAACACACACACAGCACACACATACACACACACACGGCACACACACACACATAAACACACACACACACACACACACATACTCACACACACACACACACACACACACATACTCACACACACACACACACACACACACACACACACACACACACATTCCAGGCTTCTAACTTGTTATTCTAATTTTGGGGAGAGTGTGTCTTCATGCACTTCAATAATCTGATAACAGCAGAACACCAGATTTGGTCAGACAGAATTTGTCTACAATATTCCAGACAGCGTTCCAGTTTGTGCTGCATGAGCCAGTCAGCTCCTTACATACTCCTAACTGAAAACTCAAACTACATCGCCACATAGTCACTTTCGCAGAACATATGTGCACCATGCAGAAGATGAGGAATCTTTAAATCCTGATTTAGATAAGGATGTAGTTTCTGCTTAGTTACGTCTCACGGTCGCTGTGTTAAACGCTGCTTGGTTTATTCCTGTAAGGTGTTTCTGTGTGTCGTGCAGACTGCTTGCACTGAACTAACCGATTACTGAGCTGAAATCCATCCAGGTCTCTTTATCAGACCTCTGGGCCATGACCTGATCTCAGGAATGGGAGCATGCTGTGTACATGTCTGCCTAAATAGATAACTCCCAATATCCGACAATGGTGGGTTTATTAAGAGCATGTACCCGGGCACACTGGGAACTTAATCGCTGCTGCCAGAGGCTGTAAATCAGTCGCTGTGGAGCAGCATCACATTAAAAGCTCCAAGTCCAAAGAATTCATTCAGTCTTTGAAGTTTTGATCGAATGTGTCTATCATAGCACCGTGTAAACCTGCCCTGAGGAAGGGTGCAGGAACAAATCTGTTTTAATTCCTCTGGCATTCCACAGACTCAGATGGATCCTAAGAGTGACCAAGCTTTTGCAGACACTGCTCTGAAGCTCTGGGCCAGCATAAACCTCAATATTAGACAAGCCTGAACTTCAGGCTCCTGCAGATGGCGCTGTATGAGGACGATGGGACTATATATCCATGTGGGGTGCGAGTGACGGGATCCATAGATTGGGAAGAGGTGCTACAGTGCAGGGAATGTCTCGTTCCATGTGTGGAAAATGGCTCCAGAGCAGATGTTAATGATTGGCTAAAAGGAGTGACTGCATGTGGGCGTGGCCAAAGACCATAGTGTGAAGGAAGTAGCTGAATCTGCAGGTGTATGGAAGCGTACGGTCATACGGGTCTACCAGCAGTGGATACAATCCCAGTCTACAGGGAATTCTCCTCGGAACTGCGTCAGGGAAGGCATCCCCCAAATCTGGACCACCTGACCAGTTCTTTGATGTAAAAGGGGGCTGAACACTGATGTGGCTACATCCAGAAACCGGTCCAGTCCATGCCCAGTCCAGTCCTAGCTGGTACTGGTGGATTATATTTCTCTACATGTGCAGTGTTTTGAGTAGCTATGTGTTTGACAGATTTCTGTGAAACATCTGAGGCACTTGGATCCTAACACGAGTACTTTTCCGATTCATGGCCGTGTACCCTTAATGACAACACTTAGATCACTACTCATGTGTTTTTGTTCACGGCTCCGTCTGCAGAGCCAAGCCTAAAGTTAGTGCCAGTAAATGCTGCAAAAGCATCTGAGCCTGTTTCAGCTTTGTCTCGCTCTAAAAACAAACAGCTGAGAGCAGTTTACAGCTCATTATCTTGGCGACAAGGGCCCGTACTGCTGGATGGTTTGCTTGTCATCCATGACGTATGTGGTTCAGTCAGTTCTCGGTATCGTGTGGAATCCAGTGGCCGTGTTGTGAACGAACTGTAAATGATTTTGAGCTTCACTAGAAACGAAGAATGAGAAATCCTAGGCCGGCTTTACACAGAGACATCTAAAGAAAACTAACACTAGTGTCCGGCGACTTAGTTGAAACCCAGCTGCAACAGCTGCAGGAATCTCAACTTTGTTAAAACACATATAATACATCATGTGACCATGTAGAAGGATGGAGGTTACATGGTGAAAGCTACCTAAAACCAAATTCCACCGGAATTGCATTATGTCTCATGCAACTTATTTGAAACCAGCCACAACAGTTGCTTCACATGTATACTAGCACATCTGTCTGGAGTAGAACACCATCTGAGGATCTCCAGTACACCATGAAGATAGCTCCACCTGTACACTAGAACCTCTGACTGGAGTAGAACACCATCCGGGGCTCTCCAGTACACCATGAAGATAGCCCCACCTGTACACTAGAACATCTGACTGGAGTAGAACACCATCCGGGTATCCCCAGTACACCATGAAGATAGCTCCACCTGTACACTAGAACCTCTGACTGGAGTAGAACACCATCCGGGGCTCTCCAGTACACCATGAAGATAGCCCCACCTGTACACTAGAACATCTGACTGGAGTAGAACACCATCCGGGTATCTCCAGTACAACATGAAGATAGCTCCACCTGTACAGTAGAACATCTGACTGGAGTAGAACACCATCCGGGGCTCTCCAGTACACCATGAAGATAGCTCCACCTGTACACTAGAACCTCTGACTGGAGTAGAACACCATCCGGGTATCTCCAGTACACCATGAAGATAGCTCCACCTGTACACTAGAACCTCTGGCTGGAGTAGAACACCGTCTGGGTATCTCCAGTACACCATGAAGATAGCTCCACCTGTACACTAGAACCTCTGGCTGGAGTAGAACACCGTCTGGGTATCTCCAGTACACCATGAAGATAGCTCCACCTGTACACTAGAACCTCTGACTGGAGTAGAACACCATCCGGGTATCTCCAGTACACCATGAAGATAGCTCCACCTGTACACTAGAACCTCTGACTGGAGTAGAACACCATCCGGGTATCTCCAGTACACCATGAAGATAGCTCCACCTGTACACTAGAACCTCTGACTGGAGTAGAACACCATCCGGGTATCTCCAGTACACCATGAAGATAGCTCCACCTGTACACTAGAACCTCTGACTGGAGTAGAACACCATCCGGGTATTTCCAGTACACCATGAAGATAGCTCCACCTGTACACTAGAACCTCTGACTGGAGTAGAACACCATCAGGGTATCTCCAGTACACCATGAAGATAGCTCCACCTGTACACTAGAACCTCTGACTGGAGTAGAACACCATCCGGGTATCTCCAGTACACCATGAAGATAGCTCCACCTGTACACTAGAACCTCTGACTGGAGTAGAACACCATCCGGGTATCTCCAGTACACTACAGATCTACTGTTAGGCAGATTTAGTATGTGAGTAGTTTGTGGTATGCTGTTGTGAATACAGCCTGTGAGAAGCCAGTGGATCTTCCATTCTGAGAGTGTACGGGTCAGTGAAAGGTTTATGAGCCTCTGGTTTAAAACATTTACCAGATAAAAGGACAAGAAAGAATGGAAGAGGCTTTATTGGACTGTAAAAGCATGTTTTTAAAAAAAATTAAATCCAGTGAAGTTAAAAACCACCAGCATCCAGAAACATTCCTTTGGCTTCGGGACTGAAGACCCCGGTAATGGTTCTATCATCCCACCTCCCTCTATAAACCTACTCCGGCCCTGGCCGTGCTCAGTCTCTGCTCAGGGAGTGCAGGTCGGCTCTACAGTTCGGTATGAGAAGGAGGCGTCTGAGCGGATTCTGTTTCTCCTCGTCCAGCAGGATTCCTCTCCTGGCCTCTCTCGGACCCTCTCTTGCCCCCAGGCTTCGTTTTAGGGCTCCGCTGAGCCGCATAACCGGGCGATTCCTCGTCCATAACAGCCAGGAAGTCGTAGAAAGGCACAGGGGGACCCCACGCTTCATCTGAGACCGCACCTAAAGATAACATTGGAGAAGAATGTGAGATCACTCAACACGAGCGACCCCGACCTCCGAACCACGTCACGGCCGCGAACACAAGCCGCGCGATGATGGGAAGTGTGTGTGCGAGTGTGAGGCGAAGAATATGGTGGAGGTCAGGGTGGTGGTGGAAAATGTTCATCATATTTAAGAAATACACCACATCGTCACTAATCAAATATCTCCATCGAACCGACCCAGGAAACGAGGGAATGAGCAAGACCCTGGAGGTCAGCGGGATACAGTCAACACTTTCCCTGGAACATACAATCAAACCTGCCTGTTTCCAACATGTTCAACATGTTCCCCGAAAAGAGAGAGAGAGAGAGAGAGAGAGAGAGAGAGAGAGAGAGAGAGAGAGAGAGAGAGAGAGAGAGAGAGAGAGAGAGAGAGAGAGAGAGAGAGAGAGAGAGAGAGAAAGGGGGAGTAAGAGAGAGGAAAGAAGAAAAGAGGAGAGAGGAGGGGAAGAGAGAGAGAGAGAGAGAGAGGAAAGAAGAAAATAGGAGAGAGCGGGGGAAGAGAGAGAGAGAGAGAGAGAGAGAGAGAGAGAGAGAGAAAGAAAAACACAGCCAGAGAGTAGAAAGATAAAGTGGTAAATAGAGGAGTAGAGAGGGAGCAGAACAAAAGCGGTTGACAGATAGAGGGGTAGAGAGGGAGCAGAGCGAGAAAGGTAGACAGATAGAGGGGTAGAAAAGGAGGACAGAGATAGACAGAGGGGTAGAGCGGGAGCAGAAAGGTAGACAGATTGAGGAGTAGACAGAGGGGTAGAGAGGGAGGGCAGAGGTAGACAGATAGAAGGGTAGAGAGGGAGGACAGAGGTAGACAGATAGAGGAGTAGGGAGGGAGAACAGAGGTAGACAGATAGAGGAGTAGGGAGGGAGAACAGAGGTAGACAGATAGAGGAGTAAAGAGGGAGTCCAGAGGTAGACAGATAGAGGGGTAGAGAGGGAGGAGAGAGTTAGACAGATAGAGGAGCAGAGATGGAGGACAGAGGTAGACAGATAGAGGGGTAGAGAGGGAGGACAGAGGTAGACAGATAGAGGAGTAGGGAGGGAGAACAGAGGTAGACAGATAGAGGAGTAGGGAGGGAGAACAGAGGTAGACAGATAGAGGAGTAGAGAGGGAGTCCAGAGGTAGACAGATAGAGGGGTAGAGAGGGAGGAGAGAGGTAGACAGATAGAGGGGTAGAGAGGGAGGAGAGGTAGACAGATAGAGGAGTAGAGAGGGAGTCCAGAGGTAGACAGATAGAGGAGTAGGGAGGGAGAACAGAGGTAGACAGATAGAGGAGTAGGGAGGGAGAACAGAGGTAGACAGATAGAGGAGTAAAGAGGGAGTCCAGAGGTAGACAGATAGAGGGGTAGAGAGGGAGGAGAGAGGTAGACAGATAGAGAGGGAGGACAAAGATAGACAGATAGAGGAGTAGAGAGGGAGGAGAGGTAGACAGATAGAGGAGTAGAGATGGAGGACAGAGGTAGACAGATAGAGGAGTGGAGAGGGAGGACAGCGGTAGACAGATAGAGGGGTAGAGAAGGAGGACAGAGGTAGACAGATAGAGGAGTAGAGAGGGAGGAGAGAGGTAGACAGATAGAAGAGTAGAGAGGGAGCAGAGAGGTAGACAGATAGAGGAGTAGAGAGGGAGGAGAGCGGTAGACAGATAGAGGAGTAGAGAGGGAGGAGAGCGGTAGACAGATAGAGGAGTAGGGAGGGAGGAGAGAGGTAGACAGATAGAGGAGTAGAGAGGGAGGAGAGGTAGACAGATAGAGGAGTAGAGAGGGAGGAGAGAGGTAGACAGATAGAGGAGTAGAGAGGGAGGAGAGGTAGACAGATAGAGGAGTAGAGAGGGAGGACAGAGGTAGACAGATAGAGGAGTAGAGAGGGAGGAGAGAGGTAGACAGATAGAGGAGTAGAGAGGGAGGACAGCGGTAGACAGATAGAGGAGTAGAGAGGGAGGAGAGGTAGCCAGATAGAGGAGTAGAGAGGGAGGAGAGCGGTAGACAGATAGAGGAGTAGGGAGGGAGGAGAGAGGTAGACAGATAGAGGAGTAGAGAGGGAGGACAGAAGTAGACAGATAGATGGGTTGAGAGGGAGGACAGAGGTAGAAAGAGGAGTAGAGAGGGAGGAGAGGTAGACAGATAGAGGAGTAGAGAGGGAGGACAGAGGTAGACAGATAGAGGAGTAGAGAGGGAGGACAGAGGTAGAAAGAGGAGTAGAGAGGGAGGAGAGGTAGCCAGATAGAGGAGTAGAGAGGGAGGAGAGGTAGACAGATAGAGGAGTAGAGAGGGAGGAGAGGTAGAAAGAGGAGTAGAGAGGGAGGAGAGGTAGCCAGATAGAGGAGTAGAGAGGGAGGAGAGGTAGACAGATAGAGGAGTAGAGAGGGAGGACAGAGGTAGAAAGAGGAGTAGAGAGGGAGGAGAGCGGTAGACAGATAGAGGGGTAGAGAGGGAGGACAGCGGTAGACAGATAGAGGAGTAGAGAGGGAGGAGAGCAGTAGACAGATAGAGGGGTAGAGAGGGAGGAGAGGTAGACAGATAGAGGAGTGGAGAGGGAGGAGAGAGGTAGACAGATAGAGGAGTTGAGAGGAAGGAGAGAGGTAGACAGATAGAGGAGTGGAGAGGGAGGAGAGAGGTAGACAGATAGAGGAGTAGAGAAGGAGGAGAGAGGTAGACAGATAGAGGAGTGGAGAGGGAGGAGAGAGGTAGACAGATAGAGGAGTTGAGAGGAAGGAGAGAGGTAGACAGATAGAGGAGTAGAGAGGGAGGAGAGAGGTAGACAGATAGAGGAGTAGAGAGGGAGTCTGTGCTGAGAGTATATACTGTATATGGAACAGAGGAGCAGAGTGAGGAACCAGAGCCTGGATGTTCCATGTGTGTGGTTTGAAGCAGGTGAAAGGTCGGAGAGATGGATGTGCAGAGTGGAGGTCAGTGTCCGGCTCCAAATCAGATCCAGAGTCACAAATAACTCCCCAAACATCCTCCCGGCACGCCGCACGCCGCACACCACACACACCGCACGCACTGCCAACTGACATGAAGGTGCTCAGAGCTGGCGGTTCATCCGAGTCCGGATGCAGCATCTGGTACAGATACTAATACAAATCCAGAGGACGGGAAAATGGGCCTGTGCATATTCACACCCCCAACATTTACATACACCCACAGCGGAGCCACAGAGCCGACCCGGTGGACTACCCGCAGCGGAGCCACAGAGCCGACCCGGTGGACTACCCACAGCGGAGCCACAGAGCAGAGCCGAGAAGAATCGCGTTCCAGGCCGGGAAGGGCATGTCAGCACTTTTCATTCCCTTCCCAAAGAGCCCAACTCTTATCAATGTTCCGTTCCACCTTAAATGCTGCAGCTTGTACAGGTGACAGAAGGTAACCATGACAGCATTTAAGGTGGAACAGAAAATGTACACCTGGGAACATGTGCAGGATCCCGGACACCTTTAATCCGGCGGTCTGCACGTTTCCCTCCGGACACTTTCCCGAACCCGTGGTGAATATGGAGCACCTCCACCTGCAGCTACACAGGCCGTCCTCTGGACAGTCCTGACCGACCCCCTCAGAGACGGAGCTTAGTATCCGCTTCACACTTTCGTGATTTGTACATCTCCTCCTGTCATACTACCTTCCTTCTCCTCCTTCCTCCTCTGTCTCTCTTTCTTTCTGCATTCCCCCTTTTCTCTTTGATCCGCTCTCTATCTTCTGCAGCCACTGGGCGATGGCTCCAGCCAACAGGGGGCGCTCTGAGGGGAAGTAAAACTCCTTATGCCGCTCCCCTTTCTTCTTCTCTTTAATATTAATTATTTTCTTTTTTCTTCCACCTGTTCTTTCTCTCTCTCTCTTTTTTCTTATTTCCTTTCTTCTTTCTCTCTCTCTCTTCCTTTTTTCCTTTTTCAAGCTTCCTTTCTTTCTTTTTTAACTTTCTGTCCCTCTTTGTCTCTTTTTTCCTCTTTCTTTTTTCTCTCCTCTTCTTCCGACTTCACTTCTTCCTTCCTTGCTCTCTTTCTTACGCACTATATGCACTCACCTGTGTGTTGATGTCCAGAGGGAAAGCCAGTAGCTAGTTTAGGTAACGTTAGCGACTAGCATTAGCTCCAAATAACTAGCATAGCTAAGTGAATAGTATGAGGGCGGAGCTTATGGGCACAGAGCCTCATTCCATTTAGCCTAGTTGCACATGGAGCCTCTGTTGTGATCACCGCGGAGCCTTGCTCAGTGTTTCCATGTCCGTGTCAGTTTGCGCTTCGCATCAGTGATCTTTATAAACAACAGCGTTTCAGTAACAGCGTTCAATCACCGCGTATAAAACAGGAGATAAATCAGACCAGAGGACCCAGTGATTCACCCAGCCCGTAAAAGCCCGTCTGAAATGTCAGGAGGATGAAGCCATTCTCTTAAACTGCAGAGGTCACGGAACGAAAAGCCCGCCGTCCCAGGAGTCAGGCGGATTCAGGGAAATAACTGGCAACCATCAGACACAATTAAGGGATATGGTTACCCCCGGCCTCATAGGAAGCAGATGGAAGATGCTGCTGAGAAGGTGACGGAGGAGGAACTGTAAAACGGTGAAATGGAGCAGAGGGCCTTCAGGGAGGAGAGAGCAGAGTGGCGTTTGGATCAGGACCAGCACAACGTCTCCACGGCTGAGGGCCAGGGCTGGGTAATGCCCCCCCCAGTGAACAATGGCGATTGTATTAGCTGGTGGAGTATGAATGAGGGAGAGAGACAAGTGACTGGCCGACTGCGTTCACATACTTCCGCAGGGGCTGCGGGTGACGGACCACCGGCACGGAGCCCGGATTGAGGTTCTAACTGGCACCACAGAAATAAAGAGACGTCCACTACTACTACTGGGGCAAGGGTCCTACTCAAAGGGCCAGGGTCCTACTCAAAAGGGCCAGGGTCCTACTCAAAAGGGCCAGGGTCCTACTCAAAGGGGCCAGGGTCCTACTCAAAGGGGCCATTGTCCTAGTTAAAGGGCCAGTGTCCTATTTAAAGGGCCAGTGCCCTTCTTAAGGGGCCAGTGTCCTACTCAAAGGGCCAGTATGCTCCTTAAAGGGCCAGTATGCTCCTTAAAGGGCCAGTATGCTCCTTAAAGGGCCAATGTCCTAGTTAAAGGGCCAGTGTCCTACTCAAAGAGCCAGTGTCCTACGCAAAGGGCCGTGCCCTTCTTAAAGGGCCAGTATTTATTTTCCTTGTGTCGTGTTTGTACGTCAGACGTCCTCGGCCCTGCGCCAGTGAACACCGAGAGGGAGCCTCTGTTTGCCGGGTGCTAGATCTCTCTTTCGCTGACCGCACTACGTCTCTCTAAGACACTCCAGGACACTGTGTACACTGACCTGCAGGCTGCTCCTGGCCGCTCTCTATCCTCTGCAGCCACTGGACGACGGCTCCAGCCAGCAGGGGGCGCTCTGAGGGGAAGTGAAAGACCTCTCCTCCTCCGGAGATCAGCTGTGAGAGCACCAGGGCAGGAAGAGGAGGAACGAACCCGAGATAGGCCTCCAGAACAGACCGTCCGGCAGGAGTTCGCCCCCTACAGGGCAAACACAACCAACTCAGTCAAAGGAGCTTCAGCAGCGCCTCCGCACCGCTCCTCACGTCTTCTACATTACCAGCATCCCTCCGTCCTTTCCCTCTTTCTTTATTCAGTCATTGTGTATTACCTTTCTATTCATTCTCTGTTGCTGTCTT
This sequence comes from Prochilodus magdalenae, assembly GCA_024036415.1. NCBI lineage: Eukaryota > Metazoa > Chordata > Actinopteri > Characiformes > Prochilodontidae > Prochilodus > Prochilodus magdalenae. The sequence goes on from JAMWET010003850.1 coordinate 103,802, forward strand.
TCTTCCATCCTACATCATTTCTTTCTTCTATCCTTCCTTCTTTTACTCATTCTCCTTTCTTTCTTCCTTCATCTTTCCTTTTCTATATTCCCCTTTTCTTCCCTCTCTTTTATATTCGTTCTTTCTTATTTTCTTCATTTCTTCCTCTCTTTCTTTCTTTCTTCTTTTCCTTTTTCTTTCTTTCTTTCTTTCTTTCTTTCTTTTTTCATTTTTCAATTTTCCTTTCCTCTTTTTTTCTTTTTTCCTTTCTCTCTCTCTCTTTCTTCCCTTTTCTCTTTTCTTTCTTTTTGCCTTTTTTCCTTTCTTTTAATAATTTTTTTCTTTTTTTCACATTTTTTCTTTCTTAATTCCATGCTTTATTTTCTACTATTATTTTGCGTTCACTTATTCTTTCTTGTATCTAATTTTCCTCCTCACCTGTTTCATTCTACCTTTCATCCATTCTTCCTTCTTTTCTCTCTTTACGTTCCTCCTACATTCCTAAGTCATTTCATTATTTCCGAATTTCCTTCATTCTTAGGCCGAATCCCATTTCCCCCCTTCCTTTTAGCCCCATCCCTCCGTCTTGTAAGTTCCCACCTAGGGGTAGGGTTGTCCCGATTGGTGTTGAGATGGAGGGGTAGGGTGAAGTGTTAGGGCTACAGGGCCCTTCAACTAGTACACTCCAAACGGAGTGTGATGAGAAAATTCCCAGAATGCCCTGCGACTCATTGGTAAGATGGCTGCACAGGTGACCAGAGAGACCCATGAATATGAGTATGTCTCTGTTAAAGCCGCTGTACTGTAAGATCACCATGGTAACAGTGTTTTATAGTCATTTTCATCATAACACACGTTAACATCACTAGTGATACGCTGGTGTCTCCGCGCTACCTGGTGTAATCTCCCGTTCCACCTTAAAGGGTGCGGCAGTTACGTTCTGGTACCTGAGGTTGCTGCACTGTTTAAGGTGGAACGGGGAGATTGGCTCATGCAGCTGGAGATTAAAGAGCTCAGCTCAGCTTCATATGACTGAGGAATTCTGGGTAGAGATGATAAATAATGGTCCTCCGCCTCTTTGAGGTCACATGGTGCCCTCAATGTGTTTAAGCAGTGAGGAGCTGAACTCCACCCTCCTCTGCTGGCACTGCAGCCCGGCAGGGTCGCCTACAGAGCACCGCTAGCAGCCTGGTAATGAAGTCAGGTAGGTTCTGTCTGTGCTCGTGTTTACTGGGTGACTCGTTTGATTGACGGATGTGTAAAACTGAAGTCCATGCTTTTATCTGTTTACATATAAAGCCACTGGACTGGCGACACCTGATGACGTGTCCGGTTCTTGATGGATCGTGCCACTGGGCCTTCCTCTGCGGCGTGTTATTCTTCAGTTCAGTCATTTAGATTAGACTAGATTCGATTCTAATCTGATCATCAGAGAGATTAACTAGCAGACGGTATGCACTCACAGGTGGATCCAGCAGGGCAGGTGGGTGCCCAGCTGTCCGGTGCTTTGTGCCTTTTTGACCTCCTTGAGTGACTGGCCAGTCTCTGGACTCTCCTCCGCCCCCACAAACAGCAGCAGCAGCGGCTTCCCCAGCTCCAGGTACCAGGGCAGGTTCTCCACGGTCAGCTCAGGCTGGGAGAGAGGGGAGAGGGGAAAGGTGAGCTACTCCACCTTCCTGAGCTCAGATTTAAAGGACAGACTGTGAAACTGTCATGTTAATCCCCAGGAAGGTGGAGCTGACAGCAGAGCATGCAGTGACGGAGCTTTACTGTGGCTGACGTCAGAGGAGGACATGCGAGCCCTTCGTCTCTGATAAGCCCGAGGACTTTCTGTCTGTCTGTTCTTCCTTTCCTCCTTACTTTCTTCCTTCCATCTTTGTTCATTCCTCCATCCCTTCTTTCTCTTACGTACTGTATTGCCTTTCCTTTTTCTTTTCCTGCTCCTTTATTCCGTCCTTTTTGCATTTCTTTCTTCTATTCTTCCTCCTTTCTTTCTTTTATCCTTCCTTCTTTCTTTTTTCCTTCCACTTTTCTATTTTTCCTTCTTCTCACCTTCCTTCCTCCTTTTTTCCCTTCCTTTCTTTTTCTCTTTCAGTATTTTCTTTTTTCCTTCCTCTCACCTTCCTTCCTCCTTTTTCTCTTTCTTTCTTTCAGTATTTTTTTTTCTTTCTTTCTCTTTTTTTTCTTTCTTTTTTCCTTCCACTTTTCTATTTTTCCTTCTTCTCACCTTCCTTCCTTCCTTCCTCCTATCCTTTCTCTTTCTTTTTTGCCTCTTTTTCTCTATTAGTATTTTCTTTTTTCCTTCCACTTTTCCATTTGTTTCTTCTTCTCACTCTCCTTCCTCCCTTTTTCCTTCTTTTTCTTTCAGTATTTTCTTTCTTTTTTCCTTCCACTTTTCTATTTTTCCTTCTTCTCACCTTCCTTCCTACAGAGAGACTGGCGAGCTTTCCTTTGAAACGCACAGCTCTTTCTAAAAACAGGCTTTGGAGGTCATTGGTGATTTGATAACTGCTGGACTCTGGTTTTTCAAGCAGCAGAACACACTAGAGGACAACATCTTCAGGTGGGCTACAGACTGGATAACAGGGCCAAGCCCCCTCTCTATCTGACCGTATTGATGAGCGCCATCCCCTGTGCACCATCCTCATTCCAAGACCAAGTCCTTCAGATTCTCGGTAGAGCAGCTGGCACACCATGGCACAGAGGCAGCAGGCAGTCTCTACGGCGCTTCTGTAAAATGTAACTAGGAGCTAGAGGAGGACAGTCTGGCCTGTTTGAGTTTCCTCCAGGAGGAGTAGCTGGAATAGACTCGGCTCAGCTTTGTTCACCAGGTGGGAGGTGTTAACGGACCAGGAGAGGTCTTTTGTTATATGGACCTCCACAGACTTGATGATGTGGACATTCTCCACCACCTCATCGTTTATGTGGAGAGGGGCAAGTGTGGTCTACTTGGCTCTCCTGAAGTTCACAATGGTCTCCCTGGTTTTTGTGATGTTCAGGACCATTGTCCGAACACCACTCCACCAGATGCTGGTGAAATGTGCCTCCTCACTGTTGGCAATGAGTCCTGCTATGGTGGTGTGGCCCACAGGCTTCACCATAGTGCTAGCAGAGTGGACAGTGGTGAGGAGAATAAAGAGGTGCACCTGAGTTCAGGGCCGACCGCAGGCTCATTCTGATATCTGGGAAAATCCATAACTGATCCAAGTTCATATACACATCTAACTCAACACAAACGTCAAGGTCTCTGGAATACCTACAGTAAACAACTAGTGGTTGTAGTGCAGTGGATAACACACCTACCTCCCAGTGAGCTACCACACCCTGTGGGAGACTGGGGTTCCATTCCCAGTCTGTGTGGCTATGCTGCACTATACCAGTAAGAGTTCTTGGGATCAGTAAACTTACAAATGGATCCAGCGTGGCTCTTTGTATGCGTGAGACCAGCTCCTGTGGCGTGGATGAGTGAAGGGAGTAAGCTTCACGCTGAGTTCCGGGTCCACGAGACACAAGGAACGCCGGCAGCGCTACAGAGTGTTCCTCAGCCCTGTGAAAACACACAGCAGTACAGGGATCAGGTGGTGGATCATTCTGGAATTCCTGAATTCCTCTGACTGTCCATCTACAAGGTGGACCAGCAAGGTAGGAGTGTCTAATAGAGTGGACAGTGAGTGGACACACTGATCCACTCACACCAGCACCACCCACACTAACACACCAGCATGACGTCAGTGCCACTGCAGTGCTGAGAATGATCCACCACCCACATCATACCTGCTCTGTGGTGGTCCTGTGGGGGTCCGGACCATTGAAGAACAGGGTAATACAGTACACAGAGAAACAGATGGACTACAGTCTGGACCTGTACACCTACAGAGTGTCCTGTATGGTCAGTGGCGCTGACCAAAAGAAACGGTTTATGCTGGAGCTACAAGGCTAATACCAGCATTGTGCTAACCACTTGCCCCAGAGACATTTTGTACTGGACCGGGTTTTTTTGTTGCAGCTGACAACCAAATTTACCAGTTACACTCCAGTCCAGTGTCCAGACAGCAAACATGCAAAACGCAGAGACAGCCTGTTTCAGACGACCCGTGGGTCTGAGCAGTCTGGTGTGCATTTGCCCACTGCTAAAGTTAAGCAGGTCTGTTACTGGAAGTGTTGATGGGAATAACGCGTACCATCTCTCTGCCTCTTCATGCACAAACAGTCCCAGAAGGATTTCTCCCCTCAGTGACGCTGCAGCCTTCTGAAAGATGACCACATCTGGACACCAAGAACAAAACAGATGAGAGAATGAGAGCCCTAACAGCACATAAACAAACCATCACCCACTCTTACATAAGTGCATTGTGTAGGAAGTTCACTTCAAAGTAAAACAAACACAGTAAAAACGAACCCTCCGGGCCGGGAACGTTCCGGCTCCGAGTGCTTCGGCGTTTCCTCCTCTGATTTGAATAATCAGCGTTTTGGTCTCTTTGCGCAATGGGAAAACGGGTTTCACTCGCGCTCTTATTCTAGGTTATGCTCTGGAACACTCGTAATGGTCTTTCAGTAAACCAATCTTCTGACTGAGCACGTCTCTGGAATTCCAGTATGAATCTAAAATAAACTCCTAATTGTTTAAATTCCAGTCTGAATCTAAAAGTGAGTTATTTATTTAAATACCAGTTTAATTCTAAAGTACACTATGAATTATTTTAATTCCAGTGTGAATGGAAAATAACCTGTTACAAATTCAAATTCCAGTATGAATCTTAAATAAGCTGTAAATTATTTAAAATTCTAGAGTTACCTGTTAGATATTAATTTAAATTGAACACTAGTATGAATCTTAAATAAGCTGTAAATTATTTAAATTCCAGTATAAATCTAGATCTTAGGTATTTAATTCAAGTATGAATCTAAAAAATCTGTTTAGGATTTGAATTCTGAAGATGAACTGATGGTATGTTCAGGATTTTAATTCCAGGCACAAATCGAAAATTAGCTGTTCAGGATTATAAGTATGAATTTAAAAAATGAATTCAATTTGAATTCCATGAATCCTAAAAAATCTGTTTAGGATTTGAATTCCAGTATGAATTTAAAAAATGAGCTGTTCAGGATTTGAATTCCAGTATGAATCCGAAAATTAGCTGTTCAGGATTTGAATTCCAGTATGAATGTAAAATGAGCTGTTCAGGATTTGAGTTCCAGTTTGAATTTAAAACGAGCTGTTCAGGATTTGAATTCCATTATGAATTTAAAAAATGAGCTGTTCAGGATTTGAATTTCAGTATGAATGTAAAATGAGCTGTTCAGAATTTGAATTCCAGTATGAGTCTAAAATGAGCTGTTCAGGATTTGAATTCCAGTATGAGTCTAAAATGAGCTGTTCAGAATTTGAATTCCAGTATGAGTCTAAAATGAGCTGTTCAGAATTTAAATTCCAGTATGAATCTAAAATGAGCTCCGCCCTCTCACCCTGAGGTCATATATGTGTTTTAGCCTGTAGCTTTTTAAAAGAGGCACAGCCAATCAGAACACAGCTCATTTTGATATTGGATTTCTGAAAGTTGCAGGGCTGATATTAATACAGTTTTGCCCTCAGAAAACATTCTCATCTCTTACAGTTTAAATATACATTTATTATTTTAAAAGTGATCACAAATAAATAAATAAATAACAGATTCTCTTTATAGTTAAATGACTGAAATGTTAACAGAGTCATTCCGGGTGGTTTGGCGTGAAACACTCAGAAAGGAACCAGGTGCCTGAGGGATCTAATGCCTCTGAACTTTCCCTCACATGAAATGGTATATGTGTGCTACTATGTATACGACATAGTTTTGTGATCAGGCTCAAAACACATTTTGGTGAATCCATCTGTTTTTGGCAGAGGGATACATTCAAGGCACTGGGAGGAGCTAAACTCTCTCTAGAGAAATAGAGAAATAGAGAGTTCCACGGAATGGAATACTCCAAACTTAATTAAGTAAAGTAATTACTCCAAACTTCCGAGACAGGCTGGGAACAAGTCCTCGGGCACCGAAGCCAGTCTGGTACCTGTGTCTGCGCGGGAGTAAAGGCCGAGCACACGGACGGGAGAGAGAGCGGAGTGTTGGCTGTAGAGATCTCCTTCCAGAAAGGACAGAACCTCGGCTGAGGAGGAGAGAGGGGCGGGGCTTGGCACCTGAGAACTAAACACACACAGGAAAACAAGATGAAGCCCCAGAGCTGAAGAACCTCCGGAGATATTACTGCAGGCATTCAGCAAACCTGTTAAACCACAGCTGCTAGATACAGTATAGATACAGAATAATTCATAGTGGATGCTGAATAATTCATAGTGGATGCTGAATAATTCATAGTGGATGCTGAATAATTCATAATGGATGCTGAATAATTCATAGTAGATACTGAATAATTCATAGTAGATGCTGAATAATTCATAGTGGATGCTGAATAATTCATAGTGGATGCTGAATAATTCATAGTGGATGCTGAATAATTCATAGTGGATACTGAATAATTCATAGTGGAAACTGAATAATTCATAGTGGAAACTGAATAATTCATAGTGGATACTGAATAATTCATAGTAGAAACTGAATAATTCATAGTGGATACTGAATAATTCATAGTATTCTGAATAATTCATATGGATGCTGAATAATTCATAGTGGATACTGAATAATGAATAGATGATGAATAATTCATAGTGGATGCTGAATAAATCATAGTGGATACTGAAATTCAATAGCGGATACTGAATAAGTGGAACTGAAATAATTCACGCAGATACTAATAATAATTCATAGTGGATGCTGAATAATTCACAGTGGATACTGAATAATTCACAGTGGATACTGAATAATTCATAGTGGAAACTGAATCATTCATAGTGGATACTGAATAATTCATAGTAGATACTGAATAATTCATAGTGGATACTGAATAATTCATAGTGGATACTGAATAATTCATAGTAGATACTAAAACATCGGGGGAATAATTTGGGAATCATTTGACGAATATAGAAATCCTACTATCCTAGAAATAATAGCAGAGTTAAACCCCTTTGCAGTGAGGCTAAGCCATAGGATGGAAAATTCCAGGATGTATACAGGACGGAAAATTCCAGCATGCTCGGACCCCAGAGGTCAAGGGAACTGTTTGCAGTGATCAAGTCAAGCAGCAGTATTAAATTTCCAACCAGGGCTAAAAGCATTAAGCGATAACTTAATATACAATCCCAGGAATTTAGGGAAGAGCAGAATCCTGAGAACTCTGCTCCGAGACACGGATTTCACAAACACACTCAATGTATGGGTCAATGAATTGAGCCTGTCGGACACAACTCACTGTCGGTGTGACTGGGGAGTTAGGTCCCTCGAGAGCTAGCTGGGTTAGCCAGCATGCTAACTGACCAATAAAGCTAGTCATGAATGCTAGCAGTTATGCCTGTAAACATATGAGCTTTCAAACACAGGTAGCTTGTACTTGTAGCGGCCTTGAGCCCACCCACAGGAGACAAACTGGGGGCGGCGCAAGCGACTTATCGCCTGCTAGTGTGAACGCAGAAGGTAAACTTCTGACGGTGTCATGCACAATCCATCCCCTCCAACCGACATCTCCACAAGGGTATCGGCTTTCGGAGTGCAGTCTAGACGCAGTATTGACCATCATTACGCTGTGTTCTAACGGATGTCCATGAAGTGGCTTTTAAAAGGACTCAGCAGATAATTACCTCAACCGCTGCAATCCCTTTCACCGATCATTACGGAATCTCATCCGAACGCAGAGCAGGGAAATGTCATCACTGTGCTGCATGAGGAGATCGTCTGGAACTCAGCTGTTCTGGTCACTGTGGTGACGAGTTTTATTACCTACCTAATTATGGATCAATTAATCAGGAAACTGATTAATATTTTGTTTGAATATTAATCTGAACTAAATACCTCGGGGCAGAGCTCTGAAAGCCTAACGGACAGGAGTGCTGCATCATCATCTTATAGCTACTGCGGACTTCCGACTTACGGATGCCAATAAGCCAATTAGCGCATAGCGGTGACTTCCCGTCACTGGCAGCTGCACTCATCACTCCGCACTGATAATATATTAATGCTCTCACCTCTGGGTCATAACGACCCCATCTTAATGGGAACTTGAAACATTTTGGCCTGGTACTCATTGGAAGGTACTAGAGCCAATAGAAGGTAATATTTCCATTACAGCAGAGCTGTACCGGAGAACACGTGTTCCGTGTACCACCACAGACCTGCGGAACTGAACACCATGTAAGCTGAACTTAGTCAAGAACCCCTGAAGCTTTATTTCACTTTCACTGCTGTTAGATATATCAGATTCTCCACCCCCCCATACAGAAAACTCAGTATCCACTATGAATTATTCCGTATCCACTATGAATTATTCCATATCCACTATGAATTATTCAGCATCCACTATGAATTATTCCGTATCCACTATGAATTATTCAGTATCCACTATGAATTATTCAGTATCCACTATGAATTATTCAGTATCCACTATGAATTATTCTGTATCCACTATGAATTATTCAGTATGCACTATGAATTATTCAGTATCCACTATGAATTATTCAGCATCCACTATGAATTATTCAGTATCCAGTATGAGTTATTCCGTATCCACTTTGAATTATTCAGTATCCACTATGAATTATTCAGTATCCAGTATGAGTTATTCAGTATCCACTTTGAATTAGTCAGTATCCACTATGAATTATTCAGTATCCACTATGAATTATTCAGTATCCACTATGAATTATTCAGTATCCAGTATGAGTTATTCACTATGAATTAGTCAGTGTTTATTACAGATTATTCAGTATGTACTATGCTATGCTATAACACTCATGCTAATATTTATATTTTTGTATATTTACAGTATATTCATTTTATTTATCCTATAAACTTTATTAACTTTGTATCACTTCACTGTAGGAAAAGCTAGATCACTCACAGCAGGAGGAACCTGTGGAGGCTGCTAGTTCCCAGCATGCCTCGGTAGCGCAGAGGAACCTCTCCAGGGCGATATAGAAAGACGGAGGGGAAAGTCGTAATGTTCTGGCCACTGCAGACGAACGTCCACTCACCACAGTCTACAGAGGCCAACTCTACACCACTCACATCTTCAGGAGAGAGAGGGGGAGAGAGAGAGGGAGGGATTCTTTTATTTATCCGAGAGAGACTTTATTAACAGAGACAGAGTAGACACAGTGAGCGAGGCTGTAGGAAACGAGCGAGATCACGAGAGAGAAAGAGAGTGGGACAGAGAAAGTGAGACAGAGAGAGTGGGAGAGAGAGCAGGAGAGAGCAAGAGAGAGAGAGACGGAGAGAGAGAGAGAGAGAGAGAGAGAGAGAGAGAGAGAGAGAGAGAGAGAGACGAGGAGGGGAGAAGTCGAGAGAGGAGAATGTTCTGAGCCACTGCAGCGAACGTCCAGAGGGAGAGACGGAGACCAGAGAGGGGAGAGGCCGGAGGAGAGAGAGCTAGTGAGAGAGAGAGAGAGAAGAGGGAGACGAGAGAGAGAGAGAGAGTGAGAGACATCGAGAGAGAGAGAGAGAGAGAGAGAGAGAGAGAGAGAGAGAGAGAGAGAGAGAGAGAGAGAGAGATGGGGAGAGAGAGAGGGGAGAAGAGGGAGAGAGCGAGAGAGAGGAGAAGAGGGAGAGAGCGAGAGGAGAAGAGGGAGAGAGCGAGAGGGAGAGAGAGCGAGTGAGAGAGAGAGAGAGAGAGCTGAGAGAGAGCTGAGAGAGAGAGAGAGAGAAGAGGGAGAGAGAGAGAGAGGAGAAAGAGGGAGAGAGAGGGAGAGAGAGAGAGAGAGAGAGAGAGAGAGAGAGAAGAGATGAGAGAGAGAGAGAGAGAGGAGAGAGAGAGAGAGATGAGAGAGGAGAGAGAGAGAGAAGAGTGGATTGAGTTTAGTGCGTCAGAGAGAGCGAAGAGAGAAGGGGCCGATACCGTGATGGAGAAGAGGGGGGGGGGACGAGAGAAGGTAAGTAGAGCAGAGTAATTGAGGAAGAGGAGAGACGGAGAGGTAATGATGAGGACGAGATCATGATAAGGGATGGTAGAAGAGAGACAGAAAAGTAAATAAAAGGAGAGTAATGAATTGGATGCAGAGAGAGAGAAGTAGGATGCGAGAGATGGAGACCAGAAGTAAGAGATAGAAGATATATAAGTAGCAGAGAGAGATGAGGGATGTAGTGAGAGAGAAGCAGATAGATTGAGAGAGAGTAGAAGCGAGAGAGTGGAGTAGCGGAGAAGGAGAGGACAATAACCGTGTGGCGAAAGTGGAGGTCCTATCAAAACCTGAACACAGTGATGTTAATTCAGTGTTAGTGCGTACCGTGTGGTTCTACAATGGTAATAAGCAGGTAATGATATGGTAATGATATGGTAATGATATGGTAATTATACGGTAATAAACTAATTAATCATTAATTAAATTACAAGTTCCAGGTTGTTACTAAATAATAAGTCAGAAATTGTAGTGAGGGTTAACAGGGACAATATTAATCACCCCAAGAGACTTTAATTCATTAAGGATTAGAAGGTGTGAATATAATATTTAGGAAAGTGTTTCTATTACATCACTGCCTTGTTACCACGACAACTGCTCACTTATCATACATAATGCACTATAAAATAAGCAGGTCATTTTTAGGTACGTACAGTGTGTTACCATTTTTTTACCATGTCATATTGGCCCTGTTAACCCTCACTACAAATTCTGATTTATTTTGTATCAACTAGAAAATTTAATTAATGATTAATTATAGTTTATTACCATATAATTACTGTGTCATTACCTAAAGTAAGGCGCTACCATGTCTGTATGTGTGTTGTAGACATGGTCACTCCTGGTTCCATTCTCTACCATCACCACTGTAAAGAGTCTTTCCAATCTACCATTTTACATATTTGCTTACATCTGTATGACAGAAATATGCAGAAACGTTTGTGGAATTTCTGATTAATTCTGACATTTACCTGCAGATTTTATTGAACAATTTCTATTTATTTCCTGATTTAAGCTGGTGGGCTAGGGAAGAATATAAATAACTTGAAAAATAAAATTATATACATATAATATTTACATACACATATATATTTTATGATAATGTGCTTTAAATGTGCTAAACATGTTTTATGTTTTTCCCAGCATGTTAAATTTAGTAAATAACTGTAGTTGTGTTGTACAGTGTGTTACAGTGTGTTACAGTGGGTCTCTGTCTCTGTGGAGGATGTGGAACCTATTTACACTTAGAACACCGACCATAACATGGACCCCCCCAACAACCAGGAGCCCCCAAACGTTTGCATCCTGTAGGATGTGTGCTTTACCTTCAAATGCATCGGCAACTTCTACATAGGACTGCAGGAAAGCCATGCACACAGCGTCCCCTGCAGGACAGAAGAAATAAACACAGATCAGGCCCAGGAAGGCTGTCCGTTATGCCTATTAATGGTTTAGTTTAGCTGGAATTATCTGCGGTTATGTAATAAATAATAATTGACCACACTGCTGGAAAATCCGGTGACATCACCTCTAAAACATCCACTACAGAAAGCAACGGGACAGGGACATCACACTCACATTTCACATAGAACAGCACCACCGTGAGGCCACTCTGTGTCACTGCAGGGCTGAAGGTTTCATCTGTGAGCTTGGTGACCGCTTCCATGTCCAGCATCAGTCCTCGGTCTCTGTACACAGACTCCGCCACCTCATCATCCAGAACATCTGCCAGGGAAGGAGCGACAGGTCTCAGAGGGCATCACAGGGCAAACCCAATCAGGAGCTCTGGAGCAGACGGACAGGAGGTCACCATGGGCAAGACTGAGCATGGGCCAGAGGGGTCTACAGCGCCCCCAGCACTAGGCAGTGGAGCCATGGAGCTGCAGTCTCCGGCGTGATGGAGCTCCATCCAGCACTGATCATCACACCAGTACCACACTCAATCAAATTCTCACAGCAAGGTTCCAACATCAGCACCTGACCTCACTAATACTCAATCAAATTCTCACAGCAAAGTTCCAACATCAGCACCTGACCTCACTAATACTCAATCAAATTCTCACAGCAATGTTTCCACATCACTAATACTCAATCAAATCCTCACAGCAATGTTCCAACATCAGCACCTGACCTCACTAATACTCGATCAAATCCTCACAGCAATGTTCCAACATCAGCACCTGACTTCACTTGTGTTCAATCAAATCTATACAACAATGTTCAGCTTCAGTACCTGACCTCACTAATAGTCAATCAAATCCTCACAGCAATGTTCTAACATCAGCACAGGACCTCACTTATACTCTATCAAATCCTCACAGCAATGTTCCAACATCACCAATACTCAATCAAATCCCCACAGCAATGTTCCAACATCAGCACAGGACCTCACTAATACTCAATCAAATCCTCACAGCAATGTTCCAACATCAGCACCTGATGTCACTTGTGTTCAAGCAAATCTATACAACAATGTTCAGCTTCAGCACCTGATCTCACTCAATCAAATCCTCACAGCAATGTTCCAACATCACTAATACTCAACCAAATCCTCACAGCAATGTTCCAACATCACTAATACTCAACCAAATCCTCACAGCAATGTTCCAACATCACTAATACTCAATCAAATCCTTACAGCAATGTTCAACGTCAGTACCTGACCTCACTAATACTCAATCAAATCCTCACAGCAATGTTCCAACATCAGTACCTCTACTATTACTCAATCAAATCCTCACAGCAATGTTCAACATCAGCACCTGACCTCACTAATCCTTACAGCAATGTTCAGCTTTAGTACCTGACCCCTCACTTATACTCAATCAAATCCTCACAGCAATGTTCCATCCCACCAAATTATCTCTCTCACCTAAACTGGACCATCGATCGTCTTCCTCCTCCTCCTCCTCCGTCTCCTCGTCCTCAGGCTCCTGATAAAGCTGCTCTCTGAACAGTTTAATGACCTCCTCTGTGCTCCTCAGGCTGATATACCGCACCTCCTGCTGATCACAGGGAGAACCGTCACTACAGAAAGCATGTCAGAGGATGTGGCAGGCTGTGGATGTGGTACTGACCTCCTGCGGGAGACGGTAAGCAGCGTTGTACCTCCCTGGGGTTCTGACACCCCCGCTGTCCCTGGAGAACAGACAGCTCAGAGATCAACACCCTACCAACCTTCATCGTCCTGAATGTGTCTCATCACTGCTATTAAAAAGATTCAGGTCTAGAAATAAATCACAACCATTCATATTTAAACAACAGCTACATCTCAAAATCTCTTTACACTATTTATTTTTCTCAAAATCGCATTTAATTAGTAAATTTAAATCTCATTCAAATTCTGAATTTCTCATTTCTGAAAGCTTTTCTAATTTCTAAAATGCATTATGCCATTTATTTATTTTTGATTATATTTTATATGTATTAATCAAAATTAAGATATCATTAAATCAACATTCCAAAATTCTAGTATTTAAAAGTGTCAGAAAGTTCCAAATTTCTTTACATTTTTTAAAAATTTCTTTTGGAATCTATTTTCATTAATCATTTAAATGAGCTCAATCAATAAAAATTAAATTTCAGAATGTCTAATATTTTTTTTCGAATAATTAAATTTAATACAAATTTAAAAATGTCCAGATTTTTTTACATGTTAAAATGATGTTTATTTTTAAATTCATAAAAACCAATTTAGTTTTTTAATACATAATTTAGTGTTTAGTAAATATTTTAATTTACACTAACAGTCGTATGTCAGCGTTAAGGCATCCCTGCTCAATGACGTTGTTGTTGTCGCCATTCCTGATCATATAATTTGAATACCTACCTGTGAATAAGGACCACCCCCACCTCCCCCCGGAGCCTCCGGGCCACCGACTCGGCCGTGTCTCGGTCCAGCTGCTGCGTTTCGGACTGAGTGAACAGGAACAGCATCGGAACGTTCAGGTGATTATAGACCACCTGTACCTCATCGGGGTCCACAGCGGCTTCGGTCTGCAGTGGAGAACACAGAGCACGTTCACACCCTCTGGTGGACACAGCAGACACTCCCTGTCCCCTCTATTAGACTCTGTTAGTCAGCTGGATAGCACTGCTGCGTCTGATCCACTCAGACCAGCACCACACACACCAACACACCACCACCACGTCAGTGTCACTGCAGTGCTGAGAATGATCCACCACCCATATCATACCTGCTCTGTGGTGGTCCTGACCATCGAAGTACAGGTAATACAGTATACAGAGAGACAGTTACAGCCTCTTTTCTTTCTTTTTTATAATTTTTATTTTTATCATTTTATTTATTTTTTAGATATTTCATCTGTTTTTTTATTGTTTTATTAATTATTATGTTTTATTTAGCATTATATTTAAATTTGATGAAATCTTATTATTCTTAATAAAAAAAATATATATATATATATAATAAAATAAATAATAAATAAAATAATAATAATAATAATAAAAAATGTAAAAACAATATTTTTTATAATATAGATCATAATATAAAATTAAAAAATAATACATAAAAGAATATCATTATTATTGTAGCAATTTTTATGTTTTTTACAAATTTTCAGTCCCTCAGCAACATTGTAAACATGCATCTCTCTCAGTTTAAATAAAGCTTGTCTGACTGATACTGGTTTTACATTAAAGGCAATACAGTATAATTACATTGTTTTATAAATAATAAAATAATAATAATAATAACAATAATAATAATAATAATAATAATACTTGTATGTTCTGTTACTACACTAAACAGATATAATCACCACCATCCTCCACGGTAAGGCAGTGCTGGGCTTTCTCACCAGGAGTGGCGCCTCCATCAGCTGGAGGAAGGTGTGGATGTTGATGGTGGTCAGTGGTTTCCTCATCAGGGTGGGCGGGCATGGCTCTGAGTGGCGGGTCACCCCGCTGCAGTGGAGGAACCAGAGACGAGCCTGATCCGAGGCCGGATCAGCGACGCTGTGAGCGGAACAAGAAGGGCTCATTTAAACCCGGATTAGCAGCCGGAGTTGGAAAACATCTGAGAGCGCTCTTCATCTTTAACCTCAATCTGCTGGAATCTGGAGCAACGAGCCTCGTAAACCTCCAGCATGATCCTTACACTCCGCACTAAAGCCTTCATTAGGCACAGAGCCCGGAGACCAGGGACTCAGACCCGTAATCTCAGACCTGCTACTCAGTAACTTTTCATAATCGCTGTGTAAAACAAACATGTAAACATATAGATTTATGTCCATTTTCATGTTTTTACACAATTTACACTGCGCAACAAATTCATGATGAATGGACCAAAAGATACGACCCTGAATAAGAGAAGTGTGCTGTATTAAAGGGCCACATCAGGAAAATTTAAAATTGTCAGCATTTTTGAAAGTGTTGTGGTATATGAACGTGTTTCAAAGCATACATACACATACATATACATACAGGTCAAAACAGGAGGCCCCTGTGACTGAGACGTACCTAATGCCCTGTAGCACCTCCACCAGCACCAATTACAGCTGGGACTGGATTGGGTATGGACTGGACGAGTTTCTCGATGTAGCCACCATATACGAGGGGGCTAGTTGGGAGATATACGAGACGGCTAGTTTGGAGATACACGAGACGGCTAGTTTGGAGATACACGAGACGGCTAGTCGGGAGCTATACGAGACGGCTAGTTTGGAGATACACGAGACGGCTAGTTTGGAGATACACGAGACGGCTAGTTTGGAGATACACGAGACGGCTAGTCGGGAGCTATACGAGACGGCTAGTTTGGAGATACACGAGACGGCTAGTCGGGAGCTATACGAGACGGCTAGTTTGGAGATACACGAGACGGCTAGTTTGGAGATACACGAGACGGCTAGTTGGGAGATATACGAGACGGCTAGTTGGGAGATATACGAGACGGCTAGTTGGGAGATATACGAGACGGCTAGTTGGGAGATATACGAGACGGCTAGTTGGGAGATATACGAGACGGCTAGTTGGGAGAGATACGAGACGGCTAGTTGGGAGATACACGAGACGGCTAGTTGGGAGATACACGAGACGGCTAGTTGGGAGATACACGAGACGGCTAGTTGGGAGATATACGAGACGGCTAGTTGGGAGATATACGAGACGGCTAGTTGGGAGAGATACGAGACGGCTAGTTGGGAGAGATACGAGACGGCTAGTTGGGAGAGATACGAGACGGCTAGTTGGGAGAGATACGAGACGGCTAGTTGGGAGAGATACGAGACGGCTAGTTGGGAGAGATACGAGACGGCTAGTTGGGAGAGATACGAGACGGCTAGTTGGGAGATATACGAGGGGGCTAGTTGGGAGATATACGAGGGGGCTAGTTGGGAGATATACAAGACGGCTAGTTGGGAGATATACGAGACGGCTAGCTGGGAGATATACGAGACGGCTAGTTGGGAGATATTCGAGACGGCTAGTTGGGAGATATACGAGACGGCTAGCTGGGAGATATACGAGACGGCTAGTTTGGAGATACACGAGACGGCTAGTTGGGAGAGATACGAGACGGCTAGTTGGGAGAGATACGAGACGGCTAGTTGGGAGATATACGAGACGGCTAGTTGGGAGAGATACGAGACGGCTAGTTGGGAGATATACGAGACGGCTAGTTGGGAGAGATACGAGACGGCTAGTTGGGAGAGATACGAGACGGCTAGTTGGGAGAGATACGAGACGGCTAGTTGGGAGATATACGAGACGGCTAGTTGGGAGATATACGAGACGGCTAGTTGGGAGAGATACGAGACGGCTAGTTGGGAGATATACGAGGGGGCTAGTTGGGAGAGATACGAGGCGGCTAGTTTGGAGATTGCCACTTACCCCATGTGTTTTAGCAGAGGGGCTCCAGTGGTCTGCACAAACTGGTACTTGGCTCCATACACGAACGCGGCCTCCATTAGAGCTCGATGTTCTACTCAAACAGGAGAAAAACATTTCAGGTATTTCATTAAGAACTAAACTATTACTTACCGCTGCTTACAGAGGCACATAAACTAACACCTCAAGCGGATTAAATGCAGCTCTGGAAAACTTCAAGAGCCCACCTGTAACTGATCAGTGTCTCTAGGTGTACAGGTTCTGGGTTTGTGTTGGTTCTGTTTGATTCTCTACACTACTGGAACCATATCTCCCAAACTCCAGATCAGATATTGTATTAGATCTGTGTATTTAGAAAATCACTAATGACCTCCAGAAGCCTGTTTTTAGAACCATGCTCGCTGTGCGTTTCACCCCAGCCACCGCTCGCCAGTCTCTCTGGAGGTCACCTGAGGTCATCTTGGAATGAGGTGGCGCTCATCACGGTCAGTAGAGAGTGGGTTTGGCCCTCTGCCAGTCTGTAGCTGTGTTTCCTGTGTGTTTGCTGCTGGACCTTGTTCTTATGAACCAGACGCTCACTGTATCTGCCAGTAAAGCTAGAACCCAACCTTCGGTTCCTCACTGAGAACCTGCTGTACATGTTGAGATGCTGATCTAAAAAGAAACTGGAGTGGGCTCTGATTTATTTCCATAGACGACCTGGAGGTTTACCTGGAAGGCCAAGCACCTGAACGTGGCCCATGACGATGTCCATCTTTCCCTTTGCAGCCCGCTCCACAGCGAGCAGCTCCGCAGGAGTGTGTACATACCGGACCTCTCTGAAGAGCACAGTGCTAACAGGAGAGAGAACGTTCAGACTTCAAAACACTGGAAAACAGAACCACACACCTGCAGGTGAACGCTGCATCACCCAGAACCCACACACATAGCGAGTATTAGAAGTCATCCGACTCACAACAGCACGTGAGAAACGATGGCGTTGACGTCAAACACGGTGTCTATGTCAAAACTCCTCAAGACCTCAGCACCCCTGGAGAACCGAGCCAGGACCAAGAATAAAGGTTAGCCAGTTTAATCAGATTACAGAGATTATCAGAGAAGCAGATTACAGACTACATTATTTAGGGCACACGGTTAGAGAAGGAATCAACTCCCACCTGAATAAATACGCCCTCCGCATCACCTCCTCCCCCACGCAGTACTTCTCCACACTCTCCTTAGAACAATTCACCTGCAGGAGCAATTTATCACAGTCAGCCTTATACCAGTCATCAGGAATGTTCTCACAGCGCTGCGCAAGACACGTACCAGAACAGAGCATTTACCTTCAAACAATAATAACAATAATAATAATAATAATCATCATCTTTACAACTTTATGCATCAACTATGAGAAATGACCAAAAAGTCAGAATAAGAACAGATTTGTTTTTTAATCAGAAATGAATCAGAATTCTAAAATAATAAAATCAGAAAATATTTAAAGGATAAATATGTAAAAAAAAATTTTTTAATAAATTTAAAAAATGCTCATTTCTATACAAAAACTCTAATTTGCTAAAAATGTCAAAAGAATTGTTTAATTTGCAACTAAATTAGTATATTTATATAAAATGACTGAAACTAAATGACAACAAACTATAGCATATGATCTCTCGCTCTCTCTCTCTCTGTCTCTCTCTCTGTGTACCAGTAGAGCTGCAGAGTGTCCTATATGATCAGTGAGTGAAGATAGATCAAGGGGGTTTAAATGTTATGGAAGATCGGTGTGTGTGTATATATATAACACATATGCAGTGCTGAAAATATATATATGGTATCGATTGATTACATGTACTGTACTACTGCGCATGCACGCTGAGCTGTAGCTCTCTGCGCGGGACGAAGGAGCTAGCTGTAGCATAGCCTCCAGTCTAATGCACTTCTGAGTTAACCGGACAGTAATGGTGAGATGTGTTGGTGACTTGTGCCATTAAACACCACGTCTACCACGCAGGGAGTGTGTCCTGGGCGTGTGCCTTCAGAGAAGCCAGGGACCAGTGCCTGTTTCCCTTCCTAGCTCCTGCACCCCACGTTTCACCCTTACTATATATGTATGTGTATATATGTAAGTGTGTATATATATATATATATATATATATATATATATATATATATATATTAATGGAGTAATTACAGTTTAAGTAGCTGTTTCCTGGCTGCTTGTCTTTGTGCCTGGCGTGGATGAAGACAGGTAGAGAGCAGGTAAAGGATGAAGTATGATCTCTTACCTTACCAACTGTTAAGCCATAGTCCTCTAAGGCCTGTGCAGACATCTCCAGCTGCTCTATAAAGGCTTTAATGGCTGGATTAACTGTAGAAACAGACAAACTGATTCAATTTCCACTGAGCTACACAGAACCTGGACAGAGTAATGGTCATCAACGGCCCACATCATGGAAAACTACGTATTCCCTACAATCCATAGGCATTACTAAAAGAGAGAGTTTTAAACATACGTGGATTAAAGACATGACTCCATCATCCCTGAGCCATAACTGGAGCTTAAAGTGGGGTTTCTTTAAGATACTGGCCCTTTAATGCACTTTATGACTATTAATAAAACAATAAAAGGTCTTCCTCTGATCTATGATTATATTTATAGGTAAATAGATCTAAAAATAATAACAATAAAAATACATACTAGAATAACATTATTTTATAAATGTAAAATATAGGTTCAAAAAGTAAAAAAAACAAAACAAAATTATTTAATTAAAATTATTTTTAGGAAAATAAAAATTGATAAATATAAACAAAGTGCTTAAAAACCAACAATAATAATGGAAAAAATTAAACAAAATGTTAAAATATAAGATGAATATATGAAAAGACAAAACACTAAAAATATAAATAAAGAAAAAAACATTTAAATTTTTAAAAAGTTGGTAAAACATTTAAAAACATTTCAAGTTAAAAATTAGAAGATAAAAATACATGTTAAAAACAACAATAAATAAAAACAAACAAAAAGTTAAACATATTTTTAAAAATGTAAACGAAAGAAAATTAAATAAAACATAAATAAATGTATATTTATTGTGTTTTATTATTAAAAGGTATAATTAAGTATAAAAAGGAGAAATAAACTATATATTTAATTTAACATACTAAATAACTGTCAAGTGACGTAATTCATAAAACCCGTTTTGCCACATGATCATATCCAGAGGTTAATCTTCATTACTAGTCTCTCAGTCAGGAGCTGAGACAGGGACCCTACAGGAACTGTCCGGTCCACCTTAAATGGGGCGACTGGTAGTGCAGCCGACACAATGGCCGCAATGGAAAGGCCGCTGCTTTTAAGGTGGAACGGTTAATTCGGTAATCTCTCACCGTGCTTGCCAAAGTAGATGAAGGCTGTTTTCCCGGAGAGCTGGGACTCCCTGAAGCTCTGAGCTGTGTGCTCCAGCAGCTTAGAGGCGCTCAGGGCTGATACGCAGCCCAGCAGAAGAGCCACAGCGCCAGCACTGCACATCATCTCGGAGTGCTGCAGCGTTATAACCGCTTATAGCGGCTACTTCACCACTTCCGAGGCGCTAATGTGGACGGAGGTGGTGATAGGAAGGTGCTGGCTAATGCATTAGCATCCAAACAGGGAATAATGGGAATGCTTTTCCCTCCGGAAGCCTGGATAGACCCTGGACTGGGCCTGGAATCACCATTGCTCCGGTTTGGCTAGGCGGGATTACACATCGAGTCCCGGTCGGACATTAAACTCAGACTATAAAAACACCGAGCCCGATTATCTGTTTGTGTAGCGACTGTAGCTTCGTGAACCGTTCAGAAAGCATGCGCCCAAGTCCTCCAATCACAAGCCCGGGATGCTCCAACGAGGACTCTGAGGACCAATCAGAGGCTGCTCAGCCTATTCAAGCCCCCGAAAACAGAGGCGGGGTCCACTGGCAGCCAATCACGAGCGGAGGGGCGGATTATGAAGTCCAGGAAGTGCGCTCCAAACCACACACAGGGACCCTACCTAGGGCACTTCGAAGGCCACACGTTCACAGGGACCATTTTACAGCGTTCTAGGGTGTTCTAGGGAGCGTAGGATCCTGCAGAGCTGGAATACGTTCCCTATGATATTATATGTCCCAAACATATATATTTATTTACCCCTAAAGTCCAAAACAGTATTTACATTTTTATTTATTTTTGTGAAACGGTTTTTAAAAATTTTATATAAATATATATATATATATATAAAAAAGTTTTTATTTATTTATTTGTAAATTATTTTGTATATATTTATAAATATATTTAATTTGATATGTTTATTTTTTATCATTATTTTATTTGATTATTAAAATGTATAATTAAGTATAATAAAGAGAAATAAAAAATATTTTTAATTTAACATATTGAATAACTAATATATTTTTTATTATCTGTGTATATAAAATTTATTGTGAAGCAAATTATTTTTATTTAAAGTGAATTTAGTGAAGAAAAAAAATCAATAATAATAATAATAATCATCATCATAATCATCACCATAATAAAGCTTTATTTAAAAACTAGGGCCAAGCCTGTCACTACCACAACACACTAGGATTCCATTTTAATCTGAATAAATTTTCTCTATAGTTGCCTGTGAAGCGGAGTGCACAGTGTGATTCCAGAACACAGGGAATGAAAACGTTCCGTTATAAGGGAACTCCAAACCGCACAGGAAGTAGTAAACAAGAGTTTATCCCTGAGCAGGAAGCTGTGTAGGCTGTATTTACACACTACTCACATACTGAATCTACCTGATAGTAGTCTGTAGTGTGTGAGCTGGCCGAGCCGGCTCTACTTTCTGAGGAGGCTGGGGTCCTTTAACATCTGTAGGAAGCTGCTGCAGGTGTTCTATCAGACTGTGGTGTCCAGCTGACTCCGTTATGCCATGGTGTGCTGGGAGGAAGCACTAAGAAGAGAGACGAGATGCGACTGGACAAGCTGGTCATCTCTCTAGCTATCTATCTAGAATAGTTCTAGGTAGCACCAGTGGGGGTTTTGCTGCTGTTAGGACGCCAGGCCTGAACCGTTTCTGGTGCTATGTAGGGTCATACACCATAAACTCATTTCACCATGTAAGGAACCATGTAAGCATGCCAATGGTTCTTCATAGAACGTCTTAGAAAACAGTTCTACATACAGCACCAATAGAGTGTTCTCGTTTCCCATATCAATCCGAGGAACTGCTTCACCAAACTACTACTATTATTCACGGTTCTTTAGAGAACATCTGGGAGAAACGGTTCTATACAGCACCAAAAACAGTTCTTTTATTATTATGCTGGCAGGCATGTAACAACAGGAGAACCTCTTTATTTACATAGAACACATTCTCCATCAACCATTTCTAAAGAACCATGCAAACAGCCATTTAAGAATGAGTTCTAGAACCAATCCCTTCACCTAAGAACCCCTGCAGAACTGTGTGTGACTGGCCACTAAACTACCCCTTAAGACTGAGTTCTAGAACCAGTCCCTTTACCTAAGAACCCCTGAAGAACCGTGTGTGACTGGCCACTAAACAGCTCCTTAAGAATGAGTTCTAGAGCCAGTCCCTTCACCTAAGAACCCCTGAAGAACCATGTGCGTCTGGTCACTAACCAGCCCCTTAAGACTGAGTTCTAGAACCAATCCCTTCACCTAAGAACCCTTGCAGAACCATGTGTGGCTGGTCACTAAACAGCCACTTAAGAATGAGTTCTAGAACCAATCCCTTCACCTAAGAAACCCTTGAGGAACCATGTGTGGCTGGCCACTAAACAGCCACTTAAGAATGAGTTCTAGAACCAATCCCTTTACCTCAGAACCCCTAAAGAACCGTGTGCGGCTGGTCACTAAACAGCCCCTTAAGACTGAGTTCTAGAACCAATCCCTTTACCTAAGAACCCCTGAAGAACCGTGTGCGTCTGGCCACTGAACAGCACCTTAAGAATGAGTTCTAGAATCAATCCCTTTACCTCAGAACCCCTGCAGAACCTTCACCTAAGAACCCCTAAAGAACCGTGTGCGTCTGGCCACTGAACAGCACTTTAAGAATGAGTTCTAGAACCAAACGCTTTACCTCAGAACCCCTGCAGAACCTTCACCTCAGAACCCCTGAAGAACCGTGTGCGGCTGGTCACTAAACAGCCACTTAAGAATGAGTTCTAGAGCCAGTCCCTTCACCTAAGAACCCCTGAAGAACCATGTGCGTCTGGTCACTAACCAGCCCCTTAAGACTGAGTTCTAGAACCAATCCCTTCACCTAAGAACCCTTGCAGAACCATGTGTGGCTGGTCACTAAACAGCCACTTAAGAATGAGTTCTAGAACCAATCCCTTCACCTAAGAAACCCTTGAGGAACCATGTGTGGCTGGCCACTAAACAGCCACTTAAGAATGAGTTCTAGAACCAATCCCTTTACCTCAGAACCCCTAAAGAACCGTGTGCGGCTGGTCACTAAACAGCCACTTATAAATGAGTTCTAGAACCAATCCCTTTACCTAGGAACCCCTGAAGAACCGTGTGCGTCTGGCCACTGAACAGCACCTTAAGAATGAGTTCTAGAACCAATCCCTTTACCTCAGAACCCCTGCAGAACCTTCACCTAAGAACCCCTAAAGAACCGTGTGCGTCTGGCCACTGAACAGCACTTTAAGAATGAGTTCTAGAACCAAACGCTTTACCTCAGAACCCCTGCAGAACCTTCACCTCAGAACCCCTGAAGAACCGTGTGCGGCTCGTCACTAAACAGCCCCTTAAGACTGAGTTCTAGAACCAGTCCCTTTACCTAAGAACCCCTGAAGAACTGTGTGTGACTGGTCACTGAACAGCACCTTAAGACTGAGTTCTAGAACCAGTCCCTTTACCTAAGAACCCCTGCAGAACCGTCTTTGTGTTTTGAGTGTGCGGCTGGTCGCTCACTGACTCTTCCAGTTCCCTACACAGGAAAGACAGGTCGATTTGAGACACTCCCCTCCCTCGTGACCCCTCCACTTCGTTCCTATTGGTCGAGGGGCGGGTCTGAGGGCCGAGGGGGCGTGGCCTCGCCTGCAGTCTGTCCCAGCTGATTGCGCTCCACAGATCATCGGTTTTTTTCAGGAGTTGTTTTTGTGCGCACTGAAGGAGCTGCTGTGCAGAGATTTGGGTTTCTGTTGGAGGGCTTCACTCTCGCTCCTTCTCTCTCTCTCTCTCTCACACACACGCACGCTCACTCCCTCTCTCTCTCTCTCCTCCCCTCCCCTCCTCTCCTCTTGTTTGTCTGTTTTCCACATCCCAGCCCCCCGAACACAGGGACCCTCTGGAGCTGTGCAGCCAGTTGGGGCACTTCTGCAGGACTGGGTTATCTGTGTGTTGCTGGTCAGGCAGCCAGACAGGAGGAGCTGGAGCTGCTGCTGGGTTCCTGCAAGCAAGTTTTGAGGTTCTACCAGGCCAGAAGCTCGCAGCTCCTATGAGAACTTTCAGCCCTTTATCCTCCTCATCAGCCTGCAGGGAGAGAGAGAAGGAGGAGGAGGAGGAGGAGAAGAGGACCACAGTGGCATCTTGACCAGGCCAGCCCTGCTGCGTCTCTCTGGGTTCGCTATGCTACTTGATGAGCAGGTGAGTGTGGGTGTTCTCAGGTCTGTGGTGGCGGATCCTCCCCCCGCTGATGAGCCGAGCCGGGCTGCTGGTGCTGGTTCTGCTGCAGCTGCAGTGTCCCCCCAGGTGCGGCTGGCTCTCACGGCCCTCTACACGGCTCTCTACTCGCTGCTCTTCTTCTTCGTCTACTCCCAACTTTGGCTGATCCTGCACTACGGACACAAGCGCCTGAGCTACAGGAGCGTGTTCCTGTTCCTCTGCCTGCTGTGGTCAGCTCTGAGGACCACCCTCTTCTCCTTCTACTTCAGGAACGTGTCTCAGGCCAGCCAGCTGCAGCCTCTGCCCTTCTGGCTCCTGTACTGCTCCCCGGTATGCCTCCAGTTCTCCACCCTGTGTCTGCTCAACCTCTACTTCGCCCAGGTAGGTCCTGCACGAGCTCATGGGTCACTGAGATTGGTGGGTGGATCTACGTTTAGGGGAACCCCAGTAGAACCGAAAAGGACGCAGTGCATAAAGGGTCCGTGGTGGCAGAGGTCGTGCTGGTGGTCCGCATATCTTTTAAAGAACCCTCAGACACAGGCCACAAAAAAGATGGTTCTTTGTATGTAGAACCTCTTGTGTTCTTTAATGGTTCTCTGCATGGTTCTCTGCATGGTTAAACACCGTAGGGAACCATTGAATAAGTCTCGTTCTGGCAAAGTCAGTATTTAGGTTTAGTACCGTGACTTCTGCATAGAACCATCTCTTGCTTAAATGGTTCTCAGCATGGTGAGATGGTTCTTGTTGACACATTTACAAGAGAAGGTTCAAGGGTTCTTCAGGAAAGGCTGGAGAACCACGGAGAGATGGTTCTGGATGGTTCATGAAATGATTAAAAATAGAGTGCATGGTTCTGAATAGAACCATGAAGGACAACATGTTATCAAGAACCTTTTCACTAAATAAAGAACCCTTAGAACTTATTGCCATTGCCTTTAGCAAAGTGCCATTAAAGAACCATCTTAAATATGTAGAACCATTTCACCATGCCAGAACCCATTTATGCATTCTATTCATTTCCTGGGTTCTTTGAGTGGTGCCTGAGATGATCTTTGGTTCCCTCAAGAACCATGTAAAAACAGGATCTGTAGGCAGAGATTTAAAAAGGTTCTATACCAATTCAGAGGTTGACTAGAACTTTTACATTATACATTTTTTCTTTAAGCTTGAAAAAGGTTCTTCATGCTCACACATTCTGTATAGAACCATATGTTGAACAGTTCTTCGGAGAACCAAAGTGGGTATTCATGATGTTTAACCACTGAGAACTCTAGAACTCTAGTCTTTGTTATTTGGTTTGGTTCTATAGACAGTGGGTGAACCGTCTTTATAGGGTGCTAGAGTGTCTAATCACTTCACTATAAGAATGTTTTAATTGTATTTTCATAATGGTTCTGAGGTTCCACTGGTAATGTATAGAACCAAGACAACCCAAACAACTATCCAATTGCATAAATGGTTCTTTGTATGGTTCCATGGTTCTTTAAAAGAAAAAATTCCATGTAGGACAAAAAAAGACTTTTGACACTCATAGAACCTTTTATCTAGAACCTATTTTCCTAAGAGTGAGGATGAGAATAAAGAACAGGTACACTCGGTAACCACCGTTATCTCCAAACTGTGCTGCGTATGATGAACCTATGGAATGGCTCCGCTCGGTTCTCGACTGTCACTGCTGACTCCTGATGGTGCTGTTTATCACTAAGGCTCCATCTCCTCCAGTCTGGTGTTTGTGGGACAGGCTCTCAGCTGGAGGTCAAAACAAGCTTCTGCCTTGCCCCGGCCACAAACTCCACATTAAAGATCAGTTCTCCGTTCTAGATAGCTGACAAATAACGAGCTAGATTCTGACGGCTCTCCGATCAGGGCACCAGCTTTCAGTAAGACTCCAACACTGAGGACTGTGGGGCCGTTACGGTTCAGGAAACCTAGGGAGACCAATTCACAGATGCTCAAATAGATGTTCTAAAGGTGGAGAACCATCAAGAGAACAATTTAAAGCTAGAACTCCCATACAAATAGATGTTTTAAAGGTGGAGAACCATCAGGATAACAATTTAAAGCTAGAACTCTCATTTAAATAGATGTTTTGAAGGTGGAGAACCATTAGGAAAACAGTTTAAAGCTAGATCCCTCATTCAAATGATTTTTTGAAGGTGGAGGACCATTAAGAAAACTAATTTAAGCTAGAACCCTCATTCAAATAGATGTTTTAAAGGTGGAGAACCATCAGGGGAGCAATTTAAAGCTAGAACTCCCATTCAAATGATTTTTTGAAGGTGGAGAACCATTAAGAAAACAATTTTAAGCTAGAACCCTCATTCAAATAGATGTTTTAAAGGTGGAGAACCATCAGGGGAGCAATTTAAAGCTAGAACTCCCATACAAATAGATGTTTTTGAAGGTGGAGAACCATCAGGGGAGCAATTTAAAGCTAGAACTTCCATTTAAATGATTTTTTGAAGGTGGAGAACCATTAAGAAAACAATTTTAAGCTAGAACCCTCATTCAAATAGATGTTTTAAAGGTGGAGAACCATCAGGATAACAATTTAAAGCTAGAACCCTCATTCAAATAGATGTTTTAAAGGTGGAGAACCATCAGGAGAGCAATTTAAAGCTAGAACCCTCATTCAAATAGATGTTTTAAAGGTGGAGAACCATCAGGGGAGCAATTTAAAGCTAGAACCCTCATTCAAATGATTTTTTGAAGGTGGAGAACCATTAGGAAAACAATTTTAAGCTAGAACCTTCATTCAAATAGATGTTTTAAAGGTGGAGAACCATCAGGGGAGCAATTTAAAGCTAGAACCTTCATTCAAATAGATGTTTTAACGGTGGAGAACCATCAGAAGAGCAATTTAAAGCTAGAACTCCTATTCAAATGATTTTTTGAAGGTGGAGAACCATTAGGAAAACAGTTTAAAGCTAGAACCCTCATTCAAATAGGTGAAAAGACATAGAAGCCCCATTGATAGAGCGACTTCTCGCCCAACCGGACGGTAAACCTGATAAGAGTGGATCTACGTGTTCGGTATGAATCCTCTCCGTACAGTACCACAGGATCCTGCCATGTACAGTAAATGGAAGCCCCTGTATCATGATAGGTATCGTATCGTCAGGTTCTCTCCAGTACACAGCCATCCTAACAGCTAGAACTCTAAACGGAGGTTCTGAAGGTGGAAATCAGTAGACATTAGCAGTCAGCTGTTCTCTGTGGAAGCTGAACGCTGTATCTCACTTTCTGCCCTGACCCCGCGACCCAGATATCAGGATTTGCCTATTCAGCGTTTTCCCTCCTCCTGCAGTCAGCACAGTGGCAGACTCAGACCTGACCGACAGGCTCTGTACTATCAGTATCCAGCCCTCGTTGGGAGCAGCTGACTTGTTGAAAACTTGTTTGCTAACCCAACACGCCAGACGTCCCGGCACGGAGCTGTAGAGGTTCCTAATGGAGTCCTGTGATAATCCATCCCATGCAGCTTGAACATCCTCACGCAGTTCCTGCAGATGGTGCGGTAGGGGTGGAGGTGGAGGGACACCAGGTCTTCTGGACGTGTGACAGCAAACCATCCATCTTGGTGCTGACCACGGTGCCTCCACACACGCATTCGTTGGGCGTCTCCACCAAGACTGAAGATGACCCGCTGCCATTCTGAGTCACTCCATGACAGTCTGGTACGACACCACTGCAGTCTTTGGTGACGGTGACGTGGTGTTAAGGACAGTCGTGGTAACGGTCTGTTTGCATGTAGCCCTGCGTGGTGCAGCCGTCTGCTGATGGTGCTGCACTAACAGGAGGACTCATGGAGGACACCACTGCTCACTGGATGTCTGTAATGGTGCCCAATGGTGCCCACGTCCTACCTAACGTCTGGAATTATTCCCATGTCCCAAGCTTCATTCTGATTGGCTGATTCCTTCTGGGTACAGCTCTTTATGCAGCTATTGTTTTATTTTTTTATGGAATGTACAATATTGCTTGTTTACTATTGTTGCAAGCATCGGCCTTTGAAGTGCTGACTTCACACAAGGCTCCAGCATGCAAATGAGCCGAACGGATCCAAGATCAAATCCCTGAGGAGCCTCTGTGGGTGTCTGGGTGCACACAGCCCTGCAGTGATGAACTGTATGGGTCTGCATGTACAGGCCATGTCCTGCTTTAGGAGAGGCTCAGTCAGGGTACGCAGCAGGACGACCGCAGTATGGTATACGTCCCTATCGTGCTGAGCTGCGGGCAGAGCGCTGACACTGCGCGGTCTGAGCGAGTTGGCATTCGAAGGGAAAGCCAATCAGAAGCACCTGCAGGAACATTACGTCACCCTGTTCGCTCCTGTGCTATTCCAGGCTCAACAAAAGAGGGTGTGCGGCAGCGCCGGTGCAGACACAAACACCATCCGCTACAGTTCTGATCTGCTGGCGGGAGATGTGTCAGCTAGACTGTGACTGACCAGCCAGTAAAGCCCCCCTGAGGGGTCCTCGCAGCAGCACTGGTGGTCTGGTTGACCTGCTTGTGGTTGTATGTTACTGTATGGGCGATGTAACGTTGTGACGCCTGAAGACACTTCAGTCTACAGTATGTCTCACAGTGTTCAGTGATTAATATTCTGGGAAATGATTTAAAGGGGAACTCCACCCATTTTTCCAAATATCCTAAATAGAATACAGGTTCAGATTTTAATCCTGATATCCGCATAAAATTAGCATTTATTTAAAGGGCCCGTCTCATTGGCCAAATCATGTCTCTCCCTCTCTGTGTGCTGTTGTTTGTAAACATGGGATACCTTCCAATACATACACACGCTAAGCCACATTCCCTGTTTTTGTGATGTCACAACCCCCCATGCATTTACATACGTCCACCAATTTGGGCTATGCCAGTTTAGCTCCGCCCATTCACACTGAAGTCATATAGACTGAAGCTGGCCTGGCACAACACAATCAGAGCAGGGCTTGTTTACATATATCAGCCTTAAAGGCATTTTTGTTTACATCTCTGTGATTAAATTATGCAGATTTTTGGGAAAACTGGTGGAATTCATTTTAATGTACACTGGTTATGGTGGTGGTGGTGGTGGTGGTGGTTGTTTACAGGCTCTGCCTTGGGCTGTATTCGAATGGCATGCCATTATACCGCACACTACATACTAGAGTAGTATGTACTGCACACTGTATATGCCCCCTGTGTGTGGTATACGGTACAGTACCAAGTTCTGCCCTACAGTGTAGTATACTAATACAGTGTCACCATGACCATTACGCTCTACATATCATTACCTCCAGAGCTGTTATTACTGTATCCTACTGTTTAGAGCTAGCTGCTGCTAACGCTGCTCTCAGGTTCACACTGAGATATGGTTGGGTGCCTAGCGGTTAGCTTGCCCTCTGGCTATTTCCACTCTAAAAACGGATCCTCTAAAGCGAGTTCATCTTTTTATAATCTTCAGACCTGTATATTTAACGTTCTGAGGCTCATTCTGATGAACACCCACCCCACTACAATCACTACACCCACAGTTATACTCGGAGTGGGCTGCGGTTAGCTCCCCAGTGTTACCCGCCGCCATTTTCTCTGGCTGAAGCAGGCTGAGAGCTGGTGAGGCTGCGGTGCATGATGGGATGCAGTACACCATGAAGATAGCTCCACCTGTACACTAGAACCTCTGACTGGAGTAGAACACCATCCGGGTATCTCCAGTACACCATGAAGATAGCTCCACCTGTACACTAGAACCTCTGACTGGAGTAGAACACCATCCGGAGGTATCTCCAGTACACCATGAAGATAGCTCCACCTGTACACTAGAACCTCTGACTGGAGTAGAACACCATCCGGGTATCTCCAGTACACCATGAAGATAGCTCCACCTGTACACTAGAACCTCTGACTGGAGTAGAACACCATCCGGGTCTCTCCAGTACACCATGAAGATAGCTCCACCTGTACACTAGAACCTCTGACTGGAGTAGAACACCATCCGGGTATCTCCAGCACACCATGAAGATAGCTCCATCTGTACACTAGAACCTCTGACTGGAGTAGAACACCATCGGGTATCTCCAGTACACCATGAAGATAGCTCCACCTGTACACTAGAACCTCTGACTGGAGTAGAACACCATCCGGGTATCTCCAGTACACCATGAAGATAGCTCCACCTGCACACTAGAACCTCTGACTGGAGTAGAACACCATCCGGGTATCTCCAGCACACCATGAAGATAGCTCCATCTGTACACTAGAACCTCTGACTGGAGTAGAACACCATCCGGGTATCTCCAGTACACCTCTCACCCTATCCATACCCTGTTGTTAACCTACAGACACAAACCTGCATGTACTCACTCAGAGCAGACCCCAAACTCTATTCCACAGCCATACTGACCCACACTCCTCTATGTGCGGTTTATTCCCCCCGTTATTCCTTGCTTGGAATCCCATAGCTTTTGTGCTACACCAGCTACAGTCCCTCAGTGGTGTCTTGAGGAAGTGCTCTTCTCAGGCTGTTTGTGTGCTGTGTAAGTGGACAGGGTGTTCACGCCGCCGCACTAATTAACAGGTGCTGCTTATAGTGCACTGACAGATGGAGGATCCTGGGTGATGCTGGCTGGTTATAGACTTTTAAATATAAACGTGAAATGAGATATTTTCCCGTCTGGCTAGTCATTCATCCCTTCCCCCGGAAGCTGGTGGGTGAGAAGTGATGGGCGATTAGTACAGTGTGAGGAAATGGCAAACAGGGCTGTGCACATGCAGCAACGAACTCAGCTCTTACTGTCCTGCCTGAAGGGGCACTCCACCAAAATCTGTGATGCTAGGCGAAGCCTGCCCAGCGAAGGAATATCCGAGTGTCGGGTTCAGCCCTAGTTCAGATGCACAGCAGTGCCACGCATGCACTGAGCCAGAGGACACAGCTTGGCTCAACCTCGTAGCTCCGTAGTTCCTAACGGAGACCCTAAATGAGTTTTCATTTGGCTTAAAAGTTTGAAATGGGCTGGAATGATAACAGCGGATTAGAAAGCCGAGTTTTTACATAAGCATCATTATGTCTGAACAGGCTGCTGGTGTTTTGTGTTGAGCTGGGAAAAAAAAGCAGCATTAACGCAGCGAGCTGAGGAATCTCTTTAATAGCCAGCCAAACTGTGGCATCGCCCCCGCATTACTGTAAGTGTGCTCCATTAGAACATGCCGGAACGCTGCTCTCTTTCTCAGGCCTACCTACATGCTGATGCCGCCTGCCGGCGCTCACTGTATGTGACCTCAGCGTATACGATGCTGTAATGCTGCGCTATAGAGTGTCAGAAATAGACATGAGCCAACAGGAGCCCTGAAGACGGACCCGGTCTGTAAACAAATCAGAATCGACCCACACGGTGTCTGGATCAGCTGTGCCTGTTTCTGCTGGCTGGTTGGTTGGTGTTCTGGTTGAAGGACACGTGTTTGTTTTTCCTCCTGAAGTCCACTTAAGACTTTTGTGTGGGAGTACCAAAACGCTCATGCTGTATGTTTACTCAGCCGCTCTTTTGTCTCCTCAACAGGCTCTTTTTGTCGCTGTGCCCGTAAGACCTGTGTGTGTAGATGAGTTCTGCTCTCTGTCTAAAAGCAGCCCGGCCGAAACGCTCTTCGGACCCGTTTACACCTGGTCACTTCCTGTGTCAGGTTTAACTCCGATACAGATCTGATCCAACCAGTTCAGCAGGTGGTCTGAGACGAGTTTGAGCCACCATGTAATAGAAATGTAAACACATCTGTCTGTCCAAGACTCATTCCACAATCAAAAACACTCCAGTACAACGTAATCCCCTCCCAGTACCACCAGAACTCCTCCTATTACAACCAAAGCTTCTCCCAGTATATTCAAATCCACTCCTAGTACAACATAATCCCCTCCCAGTACCACCAAAACTCCTCCTAGTCCAACCAAAACTTCTCCCAGTATATTCAAATCCACTCCTAGTACAACATAATCCCCTCCCAGTACCACCAAAACTTCTCCTAGTACAACCAAAACTTCTCCCAGTATAATCAAACCCTCTACCAGTACAATTAAATCCACTCCCAGTACACTCAAAACTCCTCTCAGTACAACCAAAGCCCATTTCAGTACAATCAAATCTTCCTCCAGTACATCCGAAACCATCCCAGTACAACCAAAACACATTCCAGTACAACCGAAACACATCCCAGTACAACCTTATTCCCTCCCAGTACAACCAGAAGGCCTTAGAGCACAACCAAAACCCTTTACAATACAACACAAACCCCTCCCAGTACAAGACAAACCCCTCCCAGTACAACACAGACCCCTCCCAGAACAACACAAACCCCTCCCGGTACAACACAAACCCCTCCCAGTACAACCAGATCTCCTCCCGGTACAACACAAACCCCTCCCAGTACAACCAGATCTCCTCCCGGTACAACACAAACCCCTCCCAGTACAACCAGATCTCCTCCTGGTACAACACTAACCCCTCCCAGTACAACCAGATCTCCTCCCAGTACAACACAAACCACTCCCAGTACAACCAGATCTCCTCCTGGTACAACACAAACCCCTCCCAGTACAACCAGATCTCCTCCCAGTAAAACACAAACCCCTCCCGGTACAACACAAACCCCTCCCAGTACAACCAGATCTCCTCCCAGTACAACCAGATCTCCTCCCAGTACAACACAAACCACTCCCAGTACAACCAGATCTCCTCCCAGTACACACAGATCTCCTCCCAGTACAACCAGAACCATCTTCTCCTGGTACAACACAAACCCCTCTCCCAGTACAACACAAACCCCCTCCCAGTACAACACAGCAAACTCCTCCCGTACAAACATCATATCTCCTCCCAGTAAAACACAAACCCCTCCCGGTACAACACAAACCCCTCCCGGTACAACACAAACCCCTCCCGGTACAACACAAACCCCTCCCAGTACAACCAGATCTCCTCCCAGTAAAACACAAACCCCTCCCAGTACAACCAGATCTCCTCCCAGTAAAACACAAACCCCTCCCAGTACAACCAGATCTCCTCCCAGTACAAAAAAACACTCCCGGTACAACCAGAAGCCCTTAAAGCACAACTAACCCCCTTCCACTACAACAACTTTCTCTTTATTTCTTTCTTTCTATCTATATTTTTATATATTTATATATATTGTATTTATTGAAGTACTGCTGTTAGGGTGTAACTGGGTCCTACTATGATTTCGTTCCAGCCCATGTACCACATGTGATGCGAATGACAATATAGTCTCCTTGGATCCTTGAAAACAACAACTTCTCCCAGTACAACCAGATATATACACGTATATGTATGTATATGTGTTTCTGGTCACATGGTGCAGCTCTGTTATGCTCTGGTGTAGTTTCAGGCCTGTAGTGGTGTGCGGAGTGCGGACGTGGTGGAACATGTGCCTCTCACTGTCCTGGGAAATATTACAGTAGCATGTTCAGGCTGGTGGCCTTAGAAAGAACCTCCGCATGTGACCGCGATCATGTGTTTCAGGGTCAGCTGCGCTCGCCTTCATGCTTTTGGAAAAGTGAGCGTACCTGCTCTCATGAGACCGCAGGAACGGCACGGAGTGAAGGACATACTGCACCCTGGGAAGTGCTCTGTGTGTGGATCTCCAGCTGCAGCTGAACTAAACGAGATGTATCTGCATGTAGCAGCGGCGGATTATAGCAAGGTGACCACATGCTGGTGTGAGGAGCACGCTGGGAGACTAGCAGCAGGCTGTTTAGGTACTGGTTTATTAAAGGGCCCGTATGCTGCACGTCCCGTTTTCCCCTGAAAGTCCAGTGATGATGGTTATGCTGGTTTAGGTAAACTCATTGTTACATGGCCATTGCATTTGTGCCCTAGGATTAAAGGGAAACCCCACCAAAAATATATTTACACATATTTACACTGTTGGGATGTAAACAGAGTCATCCAGGGTGGTCCATTCTAGAGAAACTAGACAGTTCACAGTGGTGGTGAATGGAACCAGACGTCCACCTCTAAAAGCCCCCACACAGGAAGATACTACATGAAATGGTCATATACAGGGGTTGGACAATGAAACTGAAACACCTGGTTTTAGACCACAGTCATTTATTAGTATGGTGTAGGGCCTCCTTTTGCGGCCAATACAGCGTCAGTTGGTCTTGGGAATGACATATACTGCGTCCTGCACAGTGGTCAGAGGGAGTTTAAGCCATTCTCCTTGCAGGATAGTGGCCAGGTCACTACGTGATGCTGGTGGAGGTTCGTCCTTCTTGGTGGTATGCTGACATTACCCTGGATACCGTGGCTCTTGATACATCACAAAGACTGTCTTGGTCATAGATGCGCCAGCAAGACATGCACCAACAGTCTGTCCTCTTTTGAACTCTGGTATGTCCCATAATGCTGTGTGCATTGCAGTATTTTGAGCAGAACTGTGCTCTTACCTGCTAACTGAACCTTCACACTCTGCTCTTACTGGTGCAATGTGCAGTTAATGAAGATTGGCCACCAGGCTGGTCCAATTTAGCCATGAGACCTCCCACACTAAAATGACAGGTGTTTCAGTTTCATTGTCCAACCCCTGTATATGCTGCCTGATATCTGAGACGCTGGATCGTTTTGAGAGGGCCTTGAAAATTTGGGCCTTGAAATCCATTCATGGTGAAGGGATGCCTGCAGGCCACTGTGAGGCAAAATAGTCCCCCAAAGATGAGTTCAGATATTCTACTATTTTACCATCATCTTAAATGTATTCGCATTTTAAATGTATAATGTATTTGAATTCATTCATGGCGGAGGGATACATCCGAGGTGAAATAGTCCCATCATCAACATTCCCTATAAACACTCAGACCACACGTGTAGGTTCACTGGTGGTATGGGATAGCCAATAAAGTGTATATATGTGCATTGTAGACATGGAGAACCCTGGTTCCCATCACCAGCACTGTAAAGAACATCTGAACCATCTCACACCGAACCCCACCCCCACTCTCACTCGCTCTGTTCCCACCTCTACCACTGAATTATAAATTTAAAAATTTCAGTGGAATTCCCCTTTAAGCAGATGTTGGTACTGTGCCTTTAAGGCTCATATATGTAAACAAGCCCTGCTCTGATTGTCTTATGGCACTCCAGGCTCAGTCTTTATGCTTTCAGCATGAATGGGCGGGGCTAAACCGCTATAGGCCAAACAGTAGGTGGATGTATGCGAACGCAAGGGCGAAGTTGTGACATCACAAAAACTGAAAATGTAAAAACAGTGATTTCTGCTTTTGTAGCTTAGCATTCGTGGAAGGGGAGAGCGGGTACCCGAAGGTTTGCCGTGCCTACAAGCGACAGCGCACAGACAGTGAGAGAGGTGGTTTTAATGATTCAGGCTAAAGGCTAAAGATGCTAACTGTATGCGGCTCTCAGCCTGAAGCCTGAACCTGCAGCTCCTTAAAGCGCTACTCCACCACCACTTCACTGGCTTGCTCGGAGACTGCGCAGCTGCCGGGCTTTGTCCCGCATGGGTTTGCTGAGTTTCTGTGCGGTTGGTGTGCGGCTGTTGTGTTGGGTTGTTGTTAATGTGTAACTAGGCCGAGTTTTCTTTGGCAGGGCTCTCTTGGTGTGGCAGACACGCTTGTCTTATGAAGGGAAGAAGTAGGTAATGAGGCCAGTCGGCAAGAGCCTTAGAGGAAAACAATCTTCACCCCGCTCAGCGGGGCCGGCAACAATAGCAGCACGTCTAGGAGGTCAGAGGTCAAATCTGCCCACCCTGTGGTTCACTGCCAATTGGTTCCCAGTAATGAGACTGTTAGATCTGCATTTAATATCAGTTTATTAAGCTTGGCTTCAAGACTGGATCAAAACTATATGTATATATATATATAGTATATATAGCTGCACCCAGAAGGAGGTGTGGGAGTGCGGGTGTGTTGGGAAGGAGGATAAAGGTGACCAGGATCAATAACTGATGATAAGTTTAGACTGATATGACCAATATTTATTGAGCTACACATACAGAAGTCTGTCTCTCAGTATGGCGTCGGGCCGCCGTGTTTGCTAACCCAACACGCCAGACGTCTCGGTATGGAGCTGTAGAGGTTCCTGATGGAGTCCTGTGATAATCCATCCCATGCAGCTTGAACATCCTCACACAGTTCCTGCAGATGGTGCGGTAGGGGTGGAGGTGGAGGGACACCAGGCCTTCTGGACGTGTGACAGCAAACCGCTCATCTTGGTGCTGACCACGGTGCCTCCACACACGGATTCGTTGGGCGTCTCCACCAAGACTAAAGCGGGACTCGTCACTGAAGATGACCCGCTGCCGTTCTGAGTCGCTCCATGACAGTCTGGTACGACACCACTGCAGTCTTTGGTGACGGTGGCGTGGTGTTAAGGACAGTCGTGGTAACGGTCTGTGTGCATGTAGTACAGGGAATTCTCCTCGGAACTGTGCCAGGGAAGGCATCCACCAAATCTGGACCACCTGACCAGTTCTTAGAGTGTCTGAACACTGATGTGGCTACATCCAGGAACTTGTCCAGTTCATGCCCAATCCAGTCCCAGCTGTTACTGGTACTAGTGGAGGTGTTACACACTGCTAGGTACGTTTCAGTCACAGGGGGCTAATTTTCTAGCCTGGTGGGCTTATTACCTGTTGGTGGGTTCGGCTGCAGTGGGGGTCACTGAGTGATTTGGTGTCTCTGTGTGTTGTGTTGTGAAAGCCTGTGGTTAACCCTCTGAGCCTCGGTCTGTGCGAAGCGAGAGCACGACGAGGTCTTCAGGAGGCGTGACGGGGTCTTTAGCGTGGATTGATTTTTTGATCTTTCGAAGGCCGCGTGTTTGCTGACTGATCAGACCTTGATCTCTGAAGAAACGCGGTAATGATTCTCCCCTGGGTCCTGCAGCCTCACAGGGGGACGCAATCACACCTGCTCAATCAGGCTTCTTCCTGATCACCTTGTTTAAACAGAGGTAGCGGGGTTAGAGAGAGTACACAGGCTCCCAGCTCTGAGTGTCTCATGACACCGGGCGCTCAGGAGGAAGGCTTGTGGTGCCGGGGTTGCTGTGCATCTGCCCTGATAAGTGAGAAAGTAAACAGGAAATAACGAGGAGTTCAACCTTGTATGTGTGTCTAACGGGCCTGTACCATGGGAGACCGGGTTTAACCCTGCATGTAATCCAACCTTTATCACCGTCCACTCCATCAGCTCCACTGACCATACAGGACACTCTGTAGGTGTACAGGTCCAGACTGTAGTCCATCTGTTTCTCTGTGTACTGTATTACCCTGTTCTTCAATGGTCAGGACCCCCACAGGACCACCACAGAGCAGGTATGATGTGGGTGGTGGGTCATTCTCAGCACTGCAGTGACACTGACGTGGTGGTGGTGTGTTAGTGTGTGTGGTGCTGCTGGACTGAGAACCGTCCACCAATGATCCTCGGAGCTCAGAGCCCTCTCCGGGTGACGAGGTTTTACTCGAGGTTTGCAGGAAAGGAGAAGAATGATGAGAATCTCGTGACTGTGAACCGCGGCGGCGCTCACGCTCTGAAGCATGACTCAGAGTGATGCGGATTTGACATCTCTCAAAAATACATTTGAGGAAGAGAGAAATGTGGGAGCCGGGGTCAGAGAGACCGCAGCACCCTGCAGTGTGAACTTCAACCGCCCGCGTCCCTCCGATACAGCCAGGCTCTCTCTCTCTCATTCACACTCTCTCTCTCTCACTCACACACACTCTCTCTCTCTCTCTCTCTCTCTCTCTCTCTCTCTCACTCACACACACTCTCTCTCTCTCTCTCTCTCTCTCTCTCACTCACACACACACACACTCTCTCTCTCTCTCTCTCTCTCTCTCTCTCTCTCTCTCTCTCTCTCTGAACTTCAACCGTCTCCTCGTCCTCTCTCCTCCACAGCCAGGCTCTCTCTCTCTCTCTCTCTCTCTCACACTCTCTCTCTCTCTCTCTCTCACACACACTCTCTCTCTCTCTCTCTTTCTCTCTCTCTCTCTCTCTCACTCACTCACTCACTCTCTCTCTCCTTCTCTCTCTCTCTCTGTCTCACACACTCTCTCTCACACTCACACACTCACTCTCTCACATTCTCTCTCTCACTCACTCACTCTCTCTCTGTCTCTCTCTCACACTCTCTCTCTCTCTCTCTCTCTCTCACTCACTCACACACTCACTTACTCACTCTCTCTTTCTCTCTCTCACTCACTCACACACTCTGTGTCTGTCTCTCAAACACTTTTTATATGTCTGTCTCTCTCTCACTTACTCACTCTCTCTTTCTCTCTTTTTTATCTGTCTGTTTGTCTCTCTCTCTCACTCGCTCACTCACTCACTCTCTCTCTCTAACTCACTCTCTCTTTCTGTTTCTCTATCTCTTTCTCTCTGTCTTTCTTAGTATTTCTCTATGACCTTCACCAAGTTTAATCTGAGTTCTCTCTGAGTTCTCTCTGAGTTCTCTCTGAGTTCTCCGAGTCATACGTATCTTTACCGGCCTTTTCACGGTTCCTCTGATCGTCTCCATCCATCTTGTAGCTGGCCCTCCTCTTCCCCTTCTAGCTCCACCTGTTCAGAGCTTTCAGTCATCATCTCCAGTGAGGACATCTTCACCATCACTGGCCTTTGTGGTTATCATAGCCTTCACACTGAGCCAAAGCCCCACAAGCATACGTGGGTACCTCTCTCAGTCAGCCCAGTATGCTTTCATTCTGGCACGGCCCGTTTCCCAGACCCAGATTAAGCCTAAGCCTAGACTAAAAAGAGCATTCAGCGGTGATTAAGCCATTAGCCTTGCAATTTAGTCAGAGACTGGGTTTAATCCATGTCCAGGAAACTGTCCCATCGCGTGAAGCGTTATGTGACCTACTTATGAGAAGTCATGGGAGCGTGGATCAAACCATCTATACCGGGCCTTGTTTTTTTCTTCTCCTTTCTTTCCTTCTTGTGCTCTGCATGCTGGTCACAGTGCTAAACCTCCACTTCCCTGCATCCGTTCATTCCTCTTCCTGGCAAACAAATAAGAAAACAAACCCTCCCTCATGAGCAGTTCTGCGGCCTGGCTGACTTTTCCCTCCGAGAGAGAGGGAGTGAGGCTCGTGTTCAGGAGGAGGACGCACAGCTGACCTGGTTTTGCATTAAATCGACTCTAATGTGTTTTTCATTTTATGGGAAAACAGAGTTATTGTGCAGATCAGCTAGCTAGCGTTAGCCACCGGCTGCTTGGCCAGGAGATTGCTGATGTAAATGAAAGGCCATTCCTAAGAGAGAACACTTTGATCAACTATTAGCCATACAACAGAGAGAGAGAGAGAGAGAGAGAGAGAGAGAGAGAGATAAGAGAAAGAGAGCTAACATTAGCGCTGTCCTCAGTCAGCTGTACCCACCGTTAGCACTACAACAGCTATAAAGCTCTATGGGGTTAGCTTTGCTAGGAACGGCTGATGTAGGGCTTGTGTTCAGTTTTAACTGGCAAGTCGGAATTTCCAAGTCCACCACAGTGCTCTGAGAATACCCCAAGTCGGACTTCCTACTCAGCAACTTGAGACTGCCTCCCTAACCCCTGACCTCAAAATCCAAGATGGCTGCTCCGCACATCAGAGCTGTAGTATAACAGTGTTTATGAGCATCTTGTGTCTAAGTAAGTCATGTGCACCGTGCGGCCCAACTTCTATGTGTGGACATGTTCCTACAGTGTTTGGATCTGTGGTTAGCAAATGGTATTGCTAATGTTAGCTAATGGCTAACAACTAGTCTGACTAATGAGCTAATCACTGTATTCAAAAAGAGCAACTACGGCCACTTACATGGGGCCAGACTTCGGCCGGAAGTGCTGGCGCTTAAACAAGCCAAGCGTCTGGCCCAACGCTGTCCGATATCTGGGAAAGTTTTCTTGGAGGAATCCGTTTTGGTCTTCCAAGTGTTTTACTGGAACATGATCAGCTCAAGCAACTCCTAACTGACCAGGGGGATCCCTGGAGACCTGCTGTAGGGCTGAGGTTAGCCAGCTGACCCATGATCTAAAGGGCTCCACTGTTTAGGAATGTAGAGCTAACTTGGCTAACAACTCAGCACTTGTTAGGAATATGTGGTGAAGTGCTAATTAGCTATCTGATTGCTAATCTGAATAGTCACTCTGCTCGTTTAGGATCATCTGCTGTGGGGCTAGTGTTAGCTAGCTTGTCTGGAGGACCACTCCACTGTCGAGCTAATGTTGGTTAGTTGATTAAGAGGGCTATAGATAGATAGATAGATAGACAGATAGATAGATTGCACTGTACTGTAGCATCTTTTCCCAATGTATGGATCCCATCACTCACCCTGCAGGTGTTTATGGCCCCATCACCCTTGTGCAGCGCCACCTGCAGTAGCATGAAGGTACTACCACCTTAAATACACAAGGTTAGCTATTTTATTATCTTATATTTATGTATGGATGTAAGTTAATATCTATATGAATGAGATATGAAAGGGTAATTAGAGCAGCTATCCATTTTTATAGATTACTAAACTCTCATTAGGAACAGGGTACAAAGTTAAACCCATCAAAACTGGACCTCAATTAATTTTATTTTATTTTATTTTATTTTATTTTATTTTATTTTATTTAGACTGCAAATCAAAGGTGGCTACTTGAATTCTGAAAGCTCCGTCAGCCACACCGTCTGTAAATCCTCCTATTTTTATTGTTGTATTATCAGACGTGGGTGCTGCAGCGGCTCTGGCAAACCCGCGTCCCAGATCCCGGACACTTTTAGCAGTCAAAGCCAGAGGCTCGGGGCTCTCCACTTCCTCGCGGGAAGCCTCACACTCCAGCGCGCTCTCTCTGTTTATTTTGGGTGCCTTTCTTCTGCTTTACTCCTCACATTAATACTGCATGTCCCAGTGGAGCCCTCTGTGCTGTAAACACACAGTCAGGCTCGGGAGACGCGCGCAGGCTCCGCTTAAGCCTTCCTGTGACACTTCACTGGAGCCTCACTAATGCAGGGTGATACGTGCTGCCTGTCAGAGACGGATCCCGAAGCTTTGACTTCTGCTCCACTCTGTGTTGCTCTAACTGCTGTGTAAGGCCCGAGGCAGCTGTTTCGTCATGTGCTGTGTCATAACTAATCATCTGGTGGTTGGTATTTAGTTGACGGTGGAGGTACATTGGCCTCATGGAAGGTGTTTCTCCCCTTTGCCGTTAACCCAGCACGGCAGGGCCTGGATTAGGAGTGTATAATGAAGTGACTTGACGAAGATTCTTCAGAAGTCCAGCAACATACGTCCATACGTCCCAGACTGTTGTTTTAATAAAGGTATGGACACATATGGACGCTACAGATTGCGCTTGCCTTCCTTCCTTTATCATCACAGCAAACAGGACGGGACCTTAAGCCTAACACAGAGCCTTACAGTGTTGGTTTACTTTGATAGACTGGACTAAAGATGTTAGCTGTCAGTGCAGGTCCCGAGGCGGGGGGTGGGGGTGGGGTACTGAACTGCTTTCAGTCATAACCCCCAGTATAACCAAAACTTTAAACCTGGCCTGGAGCAGGGCGATACCAGCACCACGATAGATGCCATCACAGCCAGTCCTCCAGTCTTCCAGATCACTCTACTAAAGCAGTGAACGGGTGCCAGCCGTGATTAATGATGGTGAATCAGCTTTTTGGTGATGATGGTACCGGTTTAGATGAGGCCAATGATTCACAAAGTGACCCACATATACCCACACACACACTAGGGGACAGTGGGCACACTGCCACCGGAGCGGTGGGCTGCCACGGCACCCGGGGAGCAGTTGGAGATTAGGTGCTTTGCTCATTACTGTGGGCACGGGGATCAACCCAGCGACCCTCCTGTCACAAGGCAAGGTTAAGTACCCTTTCCTCCATCCCATGACTGGCCCAATACCTGCGGTCGGCATCATATAACCGCGGTGTTGCGGTAACGCAGTTATTGTCACAGCCCTAAAAGCATGCTGCACACCACACCGGGATCTGCGTTTTTGGGGCCGATACCCATCACCCTTTAGCACGACTGACTGATAGCTGATACCGATGGAGGGATAGACTTCTAAAGACGCAGCTCGCCAAACTTTGAAACCAGGGTTTTCAGTGGTGCACTGTGTATTGGCCTTCCCCTTTATGCTAACGATGGCTATATGACATGCTATGTAGAGTTATTAGCATGTAAGAAATGGTCAAGTGGCAGTTTGAAGTTGGTAGGTACCAATAGGTGCCAAGCTAAGCTAACCAGTAACCGGCAGGTGACTTCAGCCAATCCAGAATAACTTTCCACAGGATGCTTCATTAGCTGGAGGTGTTTTGTTTCATAGGTATCTGGGTAACCATGAATAAACGTAAACATAAATAAGCATGTGCGATAGACGAAGCCCTTATTTAATCCATTAATGTCACCATTATAAATGTTTATCGAATACTACCTACTTACACCGGAACTGTACCGCAGCACAGTTACTGATGTTGGGTGTTCTAAATACGCAGCACCGTTACTCCTCAACACTGATTACTCATTATGTAGATTTGACCGTAGCTGTTTTTATTTTATCTGGAAACCCGAAAAGCCTCTGGCTTGAATTTC
Source organism: Prochilodus magdalenae (assembly GCA_024036415.1). Taxonomy (NCBI): domain Eukaryota; kingdom Metazoa; phylum Chordata; class Actinopteri; order Characiformes; family Prochilodontidae; genus Prochilodus; species Prochilodus magdalenae. The sequence goes on from JAMWET010003850.1 coordinate 146,878, forward strand.
ATTGGTTTCAATCGCTTTAGAAAAGGTGACGTAAGCTCCCAGGACAATAATGAATCCCCTCTATGATGGTCTGGGTGTGAGGGTGTTCATTTCATGGTGTGACAGTGCCTACGCTGAGCTGCTGGACAGCCAGGTTCCCCTTTTGCTCATCATCATCATCTTACAGAGGAGCCCAACATTCCTATCCCTGTATTCACACATGGACAGTTCTGGCGTTTTTCAGGGCAGCAGATGTGACTGATTGGCATGATGACCTATCAGGAGCATTCACACATCTGGACTGGCCTGCGAAATCCCCAGATTTGATCCTCTTGGAAATCTGTGGGAACTACCTGGAACATCCAGTATACCGCCTGGGAAGACATCCACCGAATCTGGCTCAACTGACCAATTTGTTGATGTGAGAGTGTCTGAACACTGATGTGACCTACATCCAGACCCTCGTCCAGTCCATGCCCAATCCAATCCGAGCTGTTACTGGTGCTGGTGGAGGTGTTACATGCTATTGGGTACGTTTCAGTCCCAGGGGTCTCATTTGATATGAAGTGCTACCGTGGCTAACAGGCTTCCATTCACCGTGCTCCTGCACGTTAGCTCTTTATGCGGATCCTCTCAGGCACCATCACAGCCCATTAGCTTTGCACAAAACCCCCAGACTAATAACGGCTTTCATTAGGACCAGAGGTAAAGGGGTTCATGCTGCGGAGCTCGCTGCTCTGCGCCGCGAGACGGAGAGATGGAGCCGTTGCACGGCGGTTTGTATCTGTGAAGCTGCAGAAACAACTGTTTGCTCAGCGGAGATATTTGTGTTTGAACAGCCCTGCAGGCCCAGCCCTGTTTGTGGACACTCTTTATCCGCGCAGAGCTCTAAGGATTCTACGGGGCAGATTCACAGGACATTTCACCCCCCCACCACAAACCACACAAACCAGCCTCCCAGGACACCCCCCAGCCCTCATCCTGGCGAAACAGCACAGCGCAGGATGCATGTGTTGGATAGATAAATAAAGCCGGTGTTTGTCGACTGCCATTGTCATTAATCCACCTCTTTCTCTCTCTCCCCCCAGATGATGTGTAAAGCCAAAGCTAAATATTCCCCAGAACTCAGCAAATACAAGTAAGTGACTTGTTTTCCTTCTCGGCCGCGTATTCTTCAGCTGTTCACGCTCAGTTACATTCTCATATCAGCGGGTTGCCTGTTTGGCTCCACTCGCCAAATAGTATGAAACGGTTATGAGTCATGAATTTGGTTCTAGATTTCTCCAGATGTGCGTTCTGAGTGACTTGGATAGTCGGCTAGCTGTAAGAGTTAATGGATGGTTTATAACTCGGTGGAGGAGATTGTAAACAGAGTGATTCAGAGGGGGGTTTGGTGTGAAATGGCTCTTAACACTGGTGGTGTTGGGAACCAGGGGTCACCAAGTCTACAACACACAGATTTACTAAACCTCCAGGGAACCTACACACGTCCACTGGGTGCTATATGGAATGTTGATGATGGGAAAATCTATACAAACCTGAATGTACACTCATCATCAAAGTAACAGCTGCACCCAGAAGGAGGTGTGGGAGTGCAGGTGTGTTGGGAAGAAAGATAAAGGTGACCAGGATCAATAACTGATGATAAATTTAGACTGATATGATCAATATTTATTGAGCTACACATACAGAAGTCTGTCTCTCAGTATGGCGTCGGGCCGCCGTGTTCGCTAACCCAACACGCCAGACGTCTCGGTATGGAGCTGTAGAGGTTCCTAATGGAGTCCTGTGATAATCCATCCCATGCAGCTTGAACATCCTCACACAGTTCCTGCAGATGGTGCGGTAGGGATGGAGGTGGAGGGACACCAGGTCTTCTGGACGTGCGACAACAGACCGTTCATCTTGGTGCTGACCACGGTGCCTTCACACACGGATTCGTTGGGCGTCTCCACCGAGACTAAAGCGGGACTCGTCACTGAAGATGACCCGCTGCCATTCTGAGTCACTCCATGACAGTCTGGTACGACACCACTGCAGTCTTTGGTGACGGTGACGTGGTGTTAAGGACAGTCGTGGTAACGGTCTGTGTGCATGTAGTCCTGCGTGGTGCAGCCGTCTGCCAATGGTGCTGCACTAACAGGACGACTCATGGAGGACACCACTGCTCGCTGGAGGTCTGTAATGGTGGTGTTGGGTCAGTCAGGTACAGAGATAAGGCCCGTCCTTGCTCACGTCACGTGTGCAGCCGAGTGTGAAACCTGAATCATTAGCATGTCTCACCATGTCAAACCTGCACACCAAGTTTCAGTCTTGTTGGTTGATTCCTTCTGAGTGCAGCTGTTCCTTTGATGATGATCCAAGTGCGTCACCTTTATTTGTGTAAGGTGTGAGTAAGGGACGTCCTGTACCTACACCTCTGCTGTAAGGGAGCACATCATAACTTATGTACTCTAAACGAATCTACGGTAATGCCAGTATCCGGCTGGATCAGCAGGTTTTCAGATCAGGCCCCTTAAAACCAGTGGCCCTACTTTCTGCCGATCGCCCACAGAAACTTTTGTAGGTGTCGACCAGATTATGGATATGCTGAATATGTCGTAACGAGTCTTGATCCTCCTCTCTGTGTTCTCGGGATGTGCGACTTGCTTTCTGAGTGTTGGCCAGGCTGGGGAGGTGCACGCCGGTTAGGAGGTCAGGCAGGGGAAAAGTGGAGCGCTGACAATAGATCCTTTATTCACTTCTAAGTGCTGTCACTCCGCAGAGGGCCGAGCAAGCTTTCAGATCGGGCTTGGTGCGGCGCGCTGGCTTCGGAGGACAGAGGTCACCCAATATAAAGCTGAAATAGTGTGATTCCACTGTCTTTTGTTTCTCTTGGCGTCTCTCTGGAGTATCAGAGCAGCAGAGCATCATCCTGAAGCGACGTCTCGGGCAGAAACCAGATGTACCCAGTTCACTATCTCTCTGAACTCCACACGCAGTCAATGAGCCAAGAAGTGTTTAGTCTCTGAAGCTTGAGTTTTGCCCAAGAGCAGTCAATATACACTAACTGTACACTGTGTGCTGTAAGTAGCGTGTTGGTGTACGGTAACTCAGTAAGTGTAATGTGTTAGTGTGCTGTAAGTAGTGTGTCGGTGTACGGTAACTCTGTAAGTGTAATGTGTTAGTGTGCTGTAAGTAGCGTGTTGGTGTACGGTAACTCAGTAAGTGTAATGTGTTAGTGTGCTGTAAGTAGTGTGTCGGTGTACGGTAACTCAGTAAGTGTAATGTGTTAGTGTGCTGTAAGTAGTGTGTCGGTGTACAGTAACTCAGTAAGTGTAATGTGTTAGTGTGCTGTAAGTAGCGTGTTGGTGTACAGTAACTCAGTAGGTGTAATGTGTTAGTGTACTGTAAGTAGCGTGTCGGTGTACAGTAACTCAGTAAGTGTAATGTGTTAGTGTACTGTAAGTAGTGTGTTGGTGTACAGTAACTCAGTAAGTGTAATGTGTTAGTGTGCTGTAAGTAGTGTGTCGGTGTACAGTAACTCAGTAAGTGTAATGTGTTAGTGTGCTGTAAGTAGTGTGTTGGTGTACAGTAACTCAGTAAGTGTAATGTGTTAGTGTGCTGTAAGTAGTGTGTTGGTGTACAGTAACTCAGTAAGTGTAATGTGTTAGTGTGCTGTAAGTAGCGTGTCGGTGTACAGTAACTCAGTAAGTGTAATGTGTTAGTGTGCTGTAAGTAGCGTGTTGGTGTACAGTAACTCAGTAAGTGTAATGTGTTAGTGTGCTGTAAGTAGAGTGTCGGTGTACAGTAACTCAGTAAGTGTAATGTGTTAGTGTGCTGTAAGTAGTGTGTTGGTGTACGGTAACTCAGTAAGTGTGATGTGTTAGTGCGCTGTAAGTAGTGTGTTGGTGTAAGTAACTCAGTAAGTGTAATGTGTTAGTGTGCTCTAAGTAGTGTGTTGGTGTACGGTAACTCAGTAAGTGTGATGTGTTAGTGCGCTGTAAGTAGTGTGTTGGTGTACAGTAACTCAGTAAGTGTAATGCGTTAGTGTGCTGTAAGTAGTGTGTCGGTGTACAGTAACTCAGTAAGTGTGATGTGTTAGTGTGCTGTAAGTAGTGTGTTGGTGTACAGTAACTGAGTAAGTGTAATGCGTTAGTGTGCTGTAAGTGGTGTGTCGGTGTATAGTAACTCAGTAAGTGTAATGTGTTAGTGTGCTGTAAGTAGTGTGTCGGTGTATGGTAACTCAGTAAGTGTAATGCGTTAGTGTGCTGTATGTAGCGTGTTGGTGTGCGGTAACTCAGTAAGTGTAATGTGTTAGTGTACTGTAAGTAGTGTGTCGGTGTATGGTAACTCAGTAAGTGTAATGCGTTAGTGTGCTGTATGTAGCGTGTTGGTGAACAGTAACTCAGTAAGTGTAATGTGTTAGTGTGCTGTAAGTAGCGTGTCGGTGTACAGTAACTCAGTAAGTGTAATGTGTTAGTGTGCTGTAAGTAGCGTGTCGGTGTACAGTAACTCAGTAAGTGTAATGTGTTAGTGTGCTGTAAGTAGCGTGTTGGTGTACAGTAACTCAGTAAGTGTAATGTGTTAGTGTGCTGTAAGTAGCGTGTCGGTGTATGGTAACTCAGTAAGTGTAATGTGTGTGCTGTAAGTAGTGTGTTGGTGTACGGTAACTCAGTAAGTGTAATGTGTTAGTGTGCTGTGAGTAGCGTGTCGGTGTATGGTAACTCAGTAAGTGTAATGTGTTAGTGTACTGTAAGTAGTGTGTCGGTGTACGGTAACTCAGTAAGTGTAGTGTGTTAGTGTGCTGTAAGTAGCGTGTTGGTGTACAGTAACTCAGTAAGTGTAATGTGTTAGTGTGCTGTAAGTAGTGTGTTGGTGTACAGTAACTCAGTAAGTGTAATGTGTTAGTGTGCTGTAAGTGGCGTGTTGGTGTACAGTAACTCAGTAAGTGTAATGTGTTAGTGTACTGTAAGTAGTGTGTTGGTGTACAGTAACTCAGTAAGTGTAATGCGTTAGTGTGCTGTAAGTAGTGTGTTGGTGTACAGTAACTCTGTACTCCATACTTAAGTACATCTGAAGGTACATGCTTTAGTACTGTTACTCCAGTGGAGGTCTAAAGGGAGGAACTGACACTGATACTGGAGGTGGAGTTTACCTTGGGGGATCTGTACTGTAACTCAACCACATCCTCTGTACTCTGTCAATGGATGCTTACACCTCACAGTGTGACCTTATTATGTGGACACTGTATGACTCACAGTGAGGTACAGAGAAAACTAGGAATGTACCAAACTCGGCCAAATCAGTACAGGGATTCTACATTTCATCACTTATTCATAACGTCCAGCGGTCGGCAAATCTCTTGTCAGGAGTTTCAGTGTCAGTTCTGGCCACTTTAACAGACAGACGGAAACCTATTCTGGAGCATTTAAGCACTTCAGTTCTGCAGTAATGAGACAGGGAACCTGTGTGTATACTCTTTATGCTAATTATATATTTTTAGGTCACTTTAAACATTAAAAAAGATCAAACAAGGCATGAGCTACGCAACAACCAATATCTCTTCTTCACTGCGGCTGTTCTGCTCCCTTGTTTCTCCATAAACATAGAAAACTCAATCAATAAATGTAAATTAATTAATGAAGCTATTTAAAATGTATTGCTGTTTTTAATGTAAATGAAACCACTTGGTCTAAGAATGTTAATTAAATTCATGTCCACTTTGAAATGATGACTCGTCTTGGTCAGGACAGGGTGATTAGGCTACTGTATTTCCCATTATGCGCGATAAATAAATATTAAACTAATAAATTAGTGAAATGAAGCCCCTGTGGTTTTGAAGGCATCAGTTGTGCATGTGCTTCTCTGAGTTGAGATGGGGTTAACCGCTCTTGGCTTCCCGTGCTGGGTACATGACATGTTGGGCGTGAGGCTACACGACCGACTCCCCGACCGGTGATTTGACAGAATTCAGGCTGCTGCTAATTTCCTTCAGCTGTGTGTTGTGATTTCGACATACGTGAGTCTACTTGAGATCATGGCTTTGATGTAAGAGTGTGGTGATGATGAAGGCATGCACTTAACACCATGCCAACTGGTGAGGGATAAACCTTTATTGCGCAATAGCTACTTTAGCCTCACAGCTTCACCACAAAACCAAAGGAGCCAACTCCTCATTACAGGAGGGTCTGATTGACTGGATTGGAGGTAAGGGAGGAGTGGGGTGGTGGGGTTGTGGGTGTAGACAGCTATAAGAGCGCCTCCTCAGGAGTTTTGGAGGAAGGAGTCTGTGATAGAGAAGCAGAGGGGGAGTCAGCAGGGAGGAAGAGGATTTAAACGGCTTGCTCAGAGCTCAGACGGCCGAGTTAGGCAAAGACTGACCGCACTCGTCAGCACATGTGCTTTAAAGCTGGACAGCGAATTCCAGCCTGTAAGCACTTTAAGATTTGACGCTGGTCCCTTTACGTCATGTCCAGTTCTGGACTGCACTGAAAGGAGTTTAAAGGGGATCTCACCCAGTCTCACCCAGACCTCAGAGTGTCTGAACCCCACTGTAGCCCCTAAAATGCCCCAGTCTGAATATGACTGTGAAGTTACCTTATAGCCAGTGATGGTCATCATCAGATCACAGACCAAATCAGCCTGAAACCCAAAGGTAAATTTCTAAGGAGGATTAAACGCACAGCTTAATCATCAAATCGACCTAAAACATAAAACTAAATCACTAAACTGGTCTAAATGCAACGATAAGTCACTAAAACAACCTTAAACCCAAAGCTAAATCACTAAACCAGTCTAAAAACCAACGACATGTCACTGAATTGGCCCTTAACCCAAAGCTAAATCTCTAAACCAGTCTAAAACCCAACAGCAAATCACTGATTTGGTCTTAAATGCAAAGCTAATTTACTAAACCAGTCTAAAACCCAACGACAAGTCACTAAATTGGCCCTTAACCCAAAGCTAAATCTCTAAACCAGTCTAAAACCCAACGACAAGTCATGAATTGGCCTTAAACCCAAAGCTAAATCACTAAACCAGTCTAAAACCCAACAAGAACTCACTGAATTGGTCTTAAATGCAAAGCTAAATCACTAAACCAGTCTTAAACCAATTGACAAGTCACTGAATTGGTCTTAAATGCAAAACTAAATCACTAAACCAGTCTAAAACCCAACGACAAGTCACTGAATTGGCCCTTAACCCAAAGCTAAATCTCTAAACCAGTCTAAAACTCAACAACAAGTCACTGAATTGGTCTGAAATGCAAAGCTAAATCACTAAACCAGTCTAAAACCAATTGACAAGTCACTGAATTGGCTTTAAACCCAAAGCTAAATTTCTAAACCGGTCTAAAACCCAACAACAAGTCATGAATTGGCCTTAAACCCAAAGCTAAATTTCTAAACCAGTCTAAAACCCAACGACAAGTCACTGAATTGGCCCTTGACCCAAAGCTAAATCTCTAAACCAGTCTAAAACCGAATGACAACTCACTGAACCTGCATGTAAATACCTAAATCAGCATAACACTGCACTGAGAAATCACAGAACCAGCCTAACACAGTAAAATGTTGGGTCTGAATTAGCAGGTCATTAGGGATTTGGGTGAATATGGGTGGGGTTGCTGTGATGAGTAAACAGGTCCTGGGGGTTTTGATGGTCAGCTTGTGGTCTTCTCTCTGTCCAGGATGCCCCTGCGGCTGGCCTTCCTTCTGGTCAGTATCTTCTTCCTGGTGGTGAACGTGTCGTGCTCCCTGGTGGTGCAGATTGACACCAGTGTGGACGCGGTACAGGCCAGACAGATCACTCTGGCGCGAGTGCTGATCAATGACAGTCTCTTTGTGCTCTGTGCCATATCACTCGCCACCTGTATCTGCAAACTGGCCAAGATGTCCTCCGCCAACGTCTATCTGGAGTCCAAGGTGAGATCATTAATACACACACAATACACATATAGTACACACATAATACACACACTGTACACACACAGTACACACACACAGTACACACACAGTACACATATAGTACACACACTATACACACACAATACACATATAGTACACACACTATACACACACAATACACATATAGTACACACATAATACACACACAGTACACACACAGTACACATATAGTACACACATAATACACACACTGTACACACACAGTACACACACACAGTACACACACAATACACACACACAGTACACACACAGTACACACACAGTACACACACAGTACATACACAATACACACACACAGTACACACACAGTACACATATAGTACACACATAATACACACACAGTACACACACTGTACACACACAGTACACACACAGTACACACACTATACACACACAATACACATATAGTACACACATAATACACACACTGTACACACACAGTACACAATACACACACTGTACACACACAGTACACAATACACACACAGTACACACAGTACACACACACACACTCTATACACACACTATATAAACAGTACACACACTATACACACAATACACATATAGTACACACATAATACACACACTGTACACACACAGTACACACACAGTACACACACACAGTACACACACAGTACACACACACACACTGTACACACACAGTACACAATACACACACTGTACACACACTGTACACACACTGTACACACACAGTACACACACACACACTCTATACACACACTACATAAACAGTACACACACAGTACACACACACACACTCTATACACACACTATATAAACAGTACACACACATTACACACAGTACACACACACTACACACACACTACACACACACAGTACATTAATCCATGCGTCAGGATCATGGAGTTTCTCCGTGGTGCCGTGCAGAGTGACTACAGTTAGCTGCTCACGCTCGGTCACATGCTCACGTTTCTGTGGTTTTGGCTCACAATAAAATATCAACTTCCTTCATTTTAAAATAAACTTCCACAAACGAAACAAAAGCAAAACTGCAGAACGTGCATGTGTGCTCAGTCCTCAGCCATGCAGGTCTAAGAGAAGCTCAGTCGTAAAAAATAAAAAAAATAATTGATTATAATAATTAAAATTAATAATAACAACAACAACAACAATAATAATAATAAATCATGTGTTTACGTCTTCGTTATTTTGCTTATTTATTTACCTGTTTTATTCGCTATAATTCATATTTTTTATTATTTTTCGCCAAGGTGTATTATTTTACCTTATTTTATCTTATTTTCTTTTATTTAATTATTTTTTATAATCCTTATATTATTTGTATTTGTATTTCTCTTTGGTATTATTGTCCTCTTCCTTACTTAAATCATAATTGTTGTTAATGATTTCATTGTTTATCTTGTTTGTTTTATAGTTTGTCAATATGCTCTCTGTAGTCTTTTTTCAGCTTAAAAGCCAATTAAATTTATTTGTTGATTCCCTAAGATGGAAATGCTTGGCTACATGAATGGAAACAGATGGACTGTAGAACTACAGAGTGTCCTATATGGTCAGTGGAGCTGAGTGTAGATACCAGGTGGTGGACTTATAGGTGTACAGGTCACACAGTCTGTAGAACTACAGATATGATGACTTAGCTTTAGTTAGCACCAAGCTAACTGGTGGGTGTACAGTCATATGTACAAGAATGGAAGCTCCAGGTTGAATTCCATGTTTGTTGTTGATGTTCTAAGAGTCAATAAGTTTCATGTCCTCTACAGGGACACACTAACACACGTTCTAATGCGCTAAAATGACTGTTTATTTACTGATTTTAACAATAAACAACAAAACATGGTTGTGCAAACGTTCTTCCACATTATACATAAACATCCTGCTATTTTCCAGTATGGTAAAATCGGCAAATCCATTTAACCAGTGCTATAAAATTAGCAGGAAGCTCATTTAACGATTCACCCACTCAAGAAAACCAAGAACAGCCAAGAAGTTCCTGAGGAGCACCCCCACCTCTTCAGTGTAGAACCTTTTAAACTGAAGGAACCATGTGCATGCTAAATTGGCTCTTTTAGCTCATGTTCAATTGGTCTGGTTCTTCAGATTGATGGTGATGGTGCTCCATGTGGCCTCCCCCGCCACCCCTAGACACATCCAGATGGGAATATAACAGTGGAGAGCGTGTTGTGGATATGGTTCTGCTTAGCACCTTTTTAAAAAGAGTTCTCTACAAAACTAGCTTAACAACAGCAGAACCCTTTTTGGTGCTCTATAGAACCATTCTCCATCAGTCTATAGAACCATTTCACCATACAAGTAAACATGAAAGTGTCCTGTATACAACTCCTGGTTCTAATTAGAACCACTCTTTCACTGAAGAACCCTCTAAAGAACCATCCTTTTGAGAGGGTATATTAGCCTCGTAGCTTTGTTACACCACGTCGAAAGGAATGTTGAGAGTCTAGACCATGTTTTTCTTTGTTGGTTCAGGGGACGACAGTGTGCCAGGCTACGACCACGGGGGCCGTTGTGGTCCTGCTCTACACCTCCAGGGCTTGCTACAACCTGGCTGTGGTAGCTGCCTCCCCAAAAGACAAAGCCACACCCTTCAGCTACGGCTGGTACAGCTTCTCTGACCAGGTGGGAGCCACGTCTTTCTATCGTTATGTACATGTATAATATAAAAAAATAATTTTAC